>JAJHSJ010000009.1:4041229-4411526 GCA_021015155.1 Magnolia officinalis
ATATATATATATATCAATTTCTGACGGAAATCCTCACCTAATGAAACAAGTACGAAACATAAATAAATAAAATAAGTAAAAGTTTCCCAATTGTCAATACAAATCCCCTCTTTATGCACCACCAAGAACAGAAAACACTGAGGCTGGGTTTGGTTGCAGCCAATATCATGAAATTTCATGATATTTTGCACCAAATTAGACAAAGATCATAAAATTTCTAGATATTTGCTGCAACCAAACATGGCCTAAATGAAAACTACCCAAATTTAAATAAAAGAAAAAAAAAATTACTAAAAAAAGATAAAAAAGAAATCATGTTTCAATTTACAGTTCCACACACTAACCAATCCTCGAACATATCAATCAAAGGTTTTTTCAAAAAAAAAAAAAAAATCCAATTTTCCCAAAACTCTCCAAAATTAGAAAAACTCGGAATCGAATATTTTGATTCAGCAATTAAAACCCCCTAAAAGACGTAAATATAAAAGAATCCGAATTTCAACACACAAACGCTAAAAAAAAGGTAGAGAATACAGTGACCCGCACTCCGGAGATTACAGGTGGCCCGCGCATCTATACCTGATCGGCAAAGACTCCTCCAACGCATCCATCATATCCAGCGGCCCCTTGTACGAGCTTTGCACCTCCCCCGAATCCTCACCGTCCGAACCCGACGACGGCCCGCCCAAGCAATCGCTGTTCCTCCCGATCGACGAACTGCAAGAAGTTTCCTCCTCTTCATCCGCCACCTTCGGCGTCGGATCGGCCGCCGCGAACCGGCGATCTCCCTGCGGCATGTTCCGGCCAGGCTCCGGGGGATCGAAGATCGAGATGCAGGGAGATATCCCGCGGATAAATCCCGACCGCTCGATCCTGGCGCTGCTGCTCTCCAAAGCGATCGACATCTTCAAATTGCAGAGAATTTTCAGAAAATGGAGGAACACGGACGGGCTTTCGGATGAGATTCTAGGGTTAGGGTTAGGGTTTTGTTCCCGTAAGCACGTGACAGTCACGTGACTAAATCCGCCATGGCTGAGAGAGAGAAATAAGGAGAGAGACAGGGAGAGAGTGTGTTGAATAAATGAGGGAGAAGTTTCAACGGAGGCTTATCCGATAGGAGGAATTAATTACATGATACACGGCCGAGTCATGGGACAGTTTACGCGGGTTTCCTATCTGTTGAGTAGGGGCCATCGATAGAGAAATAGGACCGTTGATCTGTTGCATCCGACCACGGATGCACCATGGACCAAGAAACTCTCATTCTGTAAGATCCCCTTTACCGATCATGGTTATTTTTCAATTTGAAAATGGACCGCTGTTATATTTCTCTCTGTAACTTTCTATCCTTCAGTTAAGATTGGCCACAGATTGAAAGGTTAAGATTGGCTTTTCGAGGGTATTTTTTCAACAAAGTCTATTCAGGATAGGACGCAACAGACCAATGGTCTGGATTAGCGAACAGTGTCCCCACTTGCCAGAACTGGAGAGTGGCGTACACAATTGTTACCACACGTGCTGGAGTTAACTACGTGTGAAAGATCCGTGCCATCAATAGGCCGTGAGAATTTCACGAGCCACAAATCTGATCCGCTGATCAGAATGGACATACTCGTGTGAGAAAACGGACGGATACGAAATAATTTCCAACGGTTCACATTCAACTTGTGTAACCTATCTGGTAAATTAAACCATCTTATTATTAGTATGGGAAATCTCGAAGTCAGTCCTACCTGATGAATGGTCCAGATCTCTCATAAGAGCGTGTTATTTGCACGTGTTCCGCGAAGCCCCGCTCCATCTCACGTGAAGGCTTCAATGCGCAGCTTCGAACATTTGCGGCTTGGTCGGAGTTGGGACGCGGTTTGGCTGTGACCCCAACAACAGCCAGCTTGCTGATGTCATAGCTTTGTGGCTCTTAGGTGACGTATTTGTTTTATCCATTCCGTCCATCCATTTCTTCATAAAATTTTATCGAATGATATAAAAAAGGTTAGCTAGATCCAAATTTCAAATGTACCATGCCAGTTGAAACCTTCCTAATGTCGGCCGTAAAGCTCATTTGCCATCCAACCAGCTCATAAGGTTAGACATGAAAAACAAAAATATCAGCTTGATCCAAAACATCCGAGGCCTTAGAGAAGTTTCCAACCGTAAACATACAATCCTCGCTGTTTTCTATGGTGCGGTCTACCTTAACTTTTGATCTGTCTCGTTTTTTAGCTCATGCCCTAAAGTGAGAGATGGAAAAATGAACAGACGGCATCGATAAAACACATACATCACTATGAGTACCACAGTAACACCATCTAATCTAGCTGGCTGGGTCACATGCAAAACCGCGTCTGTCGCAAGAGACCATCATTATTCGAGATCAAGATAATCTTAGAATGCGGGTGGTATTAAGTGGGACCCACCTTCTAAACTCAGAAATTCGCAGGGCCCACCAAAGGGTGATCCATTCTAAGAAATTGCTGGTTAGAGGATCCCGACCGCCCAATGAAAAGCCCATAACATATCAAATCCATTGACATCTTTATTGATAAAACCAATAGAAGCCGTGTTTGGATTGATGTCCCTTCATGTGGAGACCGGAAATGGACGGTGCAGATCTTTGGAAATTCTCCTTACGCATCTTACATTCCGTCCACGGACTACTGTACTCTCTATCTTGTAAAAATCCGAAGTGGGACATATTTGATACTCTGGCTGAGCATGAAGCTTGATACACAGGCACTTGGAAATGGTATAAAATGTCAAATACAGACTTAAATTAGACCGACTAAATTGTGGAAATTACCATCACTGAGTTACAATCCAAAAATCAGATTTTTTTTTTTGGAACGATTCTAACCATGATTACTAGACACTTGTTTGCTGAAATAAGGCCGTTGAATATTTTTATTTTGATCCGTCCAATAAATGTCCATCAATCTTATAATCATCTGATAATCAAATAAGCACAAGTTATGGTTCAGATTGCATCTGTAATTTGGACGGTTTCAGTTGAATTAATTGTATGCCTCGTACGCGGTTTCCAAGTGTCTGCGTATCATGCTTCACACTCTGCCAGAGTATCAATGTCTTCCTTATATCTTCTTCATTGGGAGCCTGACCGAAACGGACTGACCCGACTGACCGCAGATGGTGCCGTTTCAAGTAGCTAGGTTTGCTCGAATCCATCCGGATGAAAGATACGTCGAAGCTCTAGCCGTTGGATTTGGATTGATCTCAGTGGCCCAAACCGTCACTCGATAAGGCTCTCTTTGGATAGGGGATGCCCAGAAAAACTCCCGGATTGAATATTTCAAACCTTTGATTATACAAAGGTTATGGTGACCTCTCATATTCAAAGTAAAAGATCCAAATTATTAAATCTTAAAATGGTCCAACTAAAGCTTTGATTTTGTTGAATTTCCACCATAAAAAGTGAGACTCGTCGTATGAACGGTTTGGATCATTGTAATATGGCCCATATTCAAAGTATAAAGTCACGATGTACCGTATTTTAATTCTTCGACATGTATAATGTATTCGAGCGTGCCCGGGATTTTTTTTTCTTGGGGTTTGATATGATGCCACGTGGCGTTGCTTTTGGGTGATGGGGAGTATGATGTCGACGCGTGGATGGGTGGATTTTGAGGTGTGACGTGGCAAAGGGCGGAGGTTCTTGGGCGAGCGAGGCTTATCTGAACGGATACGAGCAGATGTGGACTGGTGGGCCCCGCGCATCCTGGACAAGATCTTTGTCCCCTCTCTTCCTCTCACCACTGATCAGCTCGGATGGATGACTTCGAGCCGACTCCCCCTGCCGGAGAAAGCTGACGAGTCATCATCCATAAGTTCGTTTTTCTCTGCTGCGACATAGCTTCGAGCGTCTGTCGCCGTATATTTGGGTCCACACCCGAGTGATCCAACGATCAGAACTGTCCATATTTTGGAGACTGTGTTATACGGATTATTGTGAGAAATTTCCACTGAATGGATGATTTGTTTTTATCATAACTGTCTGTAGATGATAAATCTAGAACGATTAAAAGATCCAATGGTTTTATCCCAAATCTAAAAAATAAAAGTAATAATAACCATTAAAACTGTAGTAAAGAGAATATAGACGGTTCAGATCATAGGATTATCTCAGAATGTGGGCCACAGTGGATGGCGACAGATGCTGTATTCTGAATCGCGACAGAGGCAAACCGAACTGATGAAACATTATCGCAACTGTACACGTGGAAAAGGAAATGTGGATCATGACTGTCCATTTAGTGGACCGTACAATAATGGGGGGGACAATTCAAAGTTCATTCTAATTAGATAATCTTACACGTCACTTCTGGCAATTTTTTCCTTGTTGACTTTTGGCGGTTAACCATCTAAGCATGGAGGCTGTGAACGGCGGTGATTCGTAGTTTCACACGAGAGCTGACTAGATGGAGGGTTCTGATTGCCGCTGTACGCTGGAGGAAGGTTTGCTTGCACGAGAGAGTCACCCAACCGGCAGCGTTTTACCCGGGTAACAGCTGCTCGGTGGGTGTTACCCCTACCGTGGGGCCCACCTTGATGATGTCTTGTACATCCAGGCCGTCCATACGTTTCTCCAGCCCATTTTAGGATGAGTTACCAAAATTTATTCAGATCCAAATCTCTGTGCACCACACAACAGAAAACAGTGGTAATCGAGTGCCTCGCCATTAAAAATTCCAAAGGGTCAATTGTAGGCTTTTCGCAAAATCGACGCCGTCAAGATTATCTGGATGAAAGAAATATAAAAAAGATCAGATTGACCGAAAACTTTTGTAGTCCACCAGAAGTTTTTAATCTCCTGGTAAATGAGGGTTTTAATCCAGGGTGAAAGCTTGTACTACATTTAAAATTTTTAAAGTTGCATGTTTAGCATGTGTGTGACTGGATTATTAGGGCATGATTGGACGGGCGGATTAGGTGGGAGTAGACTGGAGTAGAGTGGATTGCACGGCTTTCAATGTCATAAATACATTTGTCAGTGGATTAGAAGCAATCCCACTGGATTGCAATATCCAGTGGCCCAGGTATTGTCGTGTTTGGACGAGCACACGGGATAGAGATTTCAAAACCACTTCGCATTTGGCAAGCTGCATAGGATTGAATGGGATTGCCAACGTCCATTTGTCAGGAACAATTATAACCCCACACGCATGGGAAAGGATTGTCTACTCACCCTCTGCCACCAACCCCTTGCCTGGTGGTTGGTGCTTATGTGGGACCCACCATATGTATGTGTTTCATCCATTCCACTCATCCAGTTTGAAAGACCATTTTAGGGCCTAACACAAAAATTGGAGAGGGTATAAATCTCGGGTGGACCAGACCACAGGAAAACAATAGCAATTGGATATCCACCATTAAAATCATCCTAAGGCCCACTGTACTGTTTATTTGACATCCAATTTGGTGATTAGGTCATAGAGGCACAGATGAAAACAATGAAAAAAAAAATAGATCAATTTGATCCAACACGTTTATGGCCACCAAAAAGTTTTGAATGGTCAAACAGCGTTCTTCGAAATTGCTTCCAGTAATGTGGTCCAATTAAGATTGATATATACCTCATTTCTTGTCTCAAACTAGAAAATGACATGTAAAAATAGATAGACGGCATGGATGAAACACATCAGTCATGTTGGGGCCCAAAGGTCCATCGGAGATATAAAACACGGTATAAACGAATATTAACTGCACGTGGACCCCACTGGTGTTTTTACAGGTCGACCCCATTCAACATTGTTTCCTGTAATGTGGACCACATGGTTTTTGCATATAAACATACAATGTAGGGGTCACTGAAAACTGTGTGGGGCCCACAGGAGGTATGTCTCATCAACGCCTTTAATACCTAATTTATTCAATCAATATCACTGTCACCATAGAACATAACTGTGTATCTGCATGGACCGCATCAAACACGGTGCTGTGATATAGGTATATCCCAATAGGTGTACGGTAGTCGAAAATATCCAAATATATGAAAACATGAGAAGCAAAAGACAATGTCTATCATAAGTTGTGCGGAAAAGATGGAATATAAAAGAAACAAGTGGCAGATTAAGATATACAGTCATCCTAGAATTTAAAAATAACAAGGAAGGCAAGAAAAAGGACACCGACGCCAATTACGAGGGCACAAAATATCTCTTTGTCCGTTGGGCAAAGATCATCAGTCAACACGGCCTTGGAAACCATGGTCGGGGTCGCCGGTGCCGTCTATATCGTCTGTCGGATGGACGATGACGTATGATGGCGGATGTTCAAGTCATCAGAAAATGCAGCATACTAAACCGCATGAGAATCCGTGCAAGGTCTCGACGGTGCACATGCCTCATCGGAGCAACCGTCCCAACATGCAACTGCCTCCTTCCAGTTCTTGAATGTGCGGTGTCTCCCTCCAGAAAATCCCTCCACCTCCAACCTCGCGTCGTCCCAACACACGTATATTACAGGCCTACGTCCCACCAACACAACGTAATACTTTTCCTTACCCATTTGTAATGACATGGACATAATTGACACAAGATTCGTGTCTTTGAATAGAATTTCGCAAACGAAGTTTACATTACAACAATTAAGAAGGAAATGAAAACACATTCCGGTTGTCAGTACGTACCCTTCCAAGCAAGCGGATTGTATAGTATTAGCTGTCTTAAGAAAATCAAGTTACCAATTAAGAACACGGTGAAACCATATAAAACATGTTAACCACGTAAAAGTTGTCGCCATCGCGAAAGTCATATTTTAATATACTACGGATATATAACCATGTTTGTCAGTCCACAAAAATTTTAAAATAATAATAATAATAATAATAATAATAATAATAATAATAATAATAATAATAAAGTACTAGATCAAGTAAATTAAAGTTATAACATGCCACCAACATCTCAATCCAGAAAATATAACTAAAAAAACCATAAATCCTCAGATGGATCCAACACCTCGATCCCCAAAGTGGTCATGGAGAGTTTTTTTCAACCAGTCAATGCGGCACTCAGGTCGCAGACTCACAAAGAAGGACACCAGCTCTTTGTCCTTACTCAAGAGCTGACCAACCTCAAAAAACTCTGAATTGGTCAGGCCATGGACCTCTTCTAGTACATCAAGTACTTTGGAAGTGCGATTCACCGACTTCCCGAGGCCAAATTTCAGCATTGAATCGGCGACGATATGCAGAGATGCCCTTAGTACTTCACAGGAACGAGGATAGCGCGATCATTTCCTTAATTGGACACATGTCCTACTAATAATATCTCAAAATAATTAGATTATCAATTGCATCACTATAATTACTTTAATACGATGATCAACATTATCCAAATATTGGACATGTAAATCAACGGTTAAAAATTATTTGTTAGCCACTCAAACATGATCTTGTGCTTGTGGCCCATACGAGATTTGTAATTTTATCATTTTCGGGCAAAGTATATATTTCAACGGGCTTATTACAACTTGTGTCAAACACTACATATTATTGATGCAAAAATCTGGTCCACCTATTTACCAATTAAAGTTAATTTATTAATTAAATTCAAAATATTAAAGTTGATTTAGTAATTAAATTCAAACTTATGTCAACTTTAATATTTTGAATTTAACGTTGACCCAATGCAATTCCATCTAATCTAATTCCAAGCTTTTCCAACTTTAATATTTGGAATTGGCATAGGCTGGCCTGTTTGGGCGGTGGGATTAGAAGGGATTAGGTGGGATGGGATTCATTATTCATCTGGTCCTGTGCCAATTCCACTCTATGTTTGGGAAGAATGGAAAAACTTGGAATTAGGTTAGATGGAACTGCATTGGTCTCGTGCCAATTTCACTCAATGTTAACAAGTTGTGTAGGTCCCACCATGATGTGTGGGGTATATCCACACCGTTCACCCGTTTTTCGAGATTATTTTAGAGCATTGGCCAAAAAATTAGGTAAATCTAAAGCTCAAGTGGACCCCACCATAGAAAGAAATGGGGATTGAATACTTACCTTTGAAAACTTCTTTGGGGCCACATAAGTTTTGGATCTACCCCATTTATAGGCCCATGCCATAAAATGAGGTTACAAAACAAATGAACAGTTTAGATATAACACGTGTGCTATTCTCAGTAATTTCAAAATGATGGTGAGTATATCCATTCAATGTACTATGGTATTACCAACAAAGCATGACATTAATCTTATCCCATGGCAAAAGGGGACAATCCCTGCCATGGGTAATAATTATGTTTTTTTAATCCCATCCCACCAAATCCCTTCTAATCCCACCGCCCAAACACGCCCTAAGGTGTTATCCGGGTGACAGCTAATCCACTCCCCACACATCCAGAGACCCGATTGTACAGATCGCTACATAATACGGCCGTGCCCCGAAACTACCCGAGCCTTTAGCCAGTCAGTAGCCACATTGCTATTGATCGGTGCTATGTGGACCCACCATGATGTATGTGTTCTATCCGTGCCATCCATCTATTTTACTAGATTATTTAGGGAATAAGTCTTTAAATGAAGCAGATCTAAATCTCAGGTGGACCACACCACAAGAAATAGTGGTGATTGAACGCTCACTATTAAAACCTTATTAGGACCACAAAAGTTTTGGATCAAGCTAATATTTATTTATTTTCTTCATCAGGTCTATGTAATCTAATCAGCAGGTTAGATAGCAAATAAATATTACAGTGAGCCTTAGAAATTCTTCAACAATAGGTGTTCAATCACCATTATTTCCTATGACATGGTCCACCTTAAATTCCAATCTGCATAATTTTTAGGCTCATGCCCTAAATTAATCCTACCTCCATGGATAAAATCCTTATAAAAATACCACTATATCATGCACTAGTGATTTTCTACTATCTAATTAAAATCTTAGCTAATTGATCTAAGTGGATAACTCTGGTGGACCCATTAATCATAGAACAAATAGGGTGGATAAAACACATACATTATAATGGGGCCCACAGAGCATCAACCAGTATCCATGTGGCTATGGATCATTCAGTATGCAAGTTGCGTCGCTTAATTCATGCGTCATGGCCCACCTAAGTTTTTTTTTTCTTTTTCTCTCTCTTTTTTAAATCGTCACTTCATCATCCAAGTGAATCACAACGCGTTTGTTTGTAGAAAGAAGAGACATGAAGCCCCCACAAACACAAACTTATCATTACCATCCCATCCCATCCCTGTTGCTTCCTTTCTTGTGATGTTGCCTGCATGAGCTGTGAGTTTGGGTTATTTTATTTTCAACCCTAGGGCTTAGTGTGGACAACTATACTCATGGGCCAAGTGGATTTCACATACACAACATGGTATACTATTAATGGCTGTTTAAGTCATGTTGGTTTCTTTTCTTCATCATGCATTAAAGTATCAGCCGTTGGATGCAAACTGTCTCCATTTGATGGCCAGCAATATGACCGCACTCGGCCTTACAAAATGCTATGGCAAGGTTGAGCTTATAGTACCTTTTCCCAATATATATAGCATTTATGGCACATATCCATATTTTTATGGAAGTGGACTGAGTCTTGCTGACTGGACAATAACCCATCCAGGCAGGGCTCTATGGGGCCCACCGTGATGTATGGGCTTTATCTACACCATCTATCCATTTTTTAAAAAAATTATTTTAGAATTTAGAGTAAAGAATGAGGCAGGTCCAAAGCTTAAGTGGAACACAGTGGGGATTGAACTCCCACTATTAAAAACTTTTGTGAATGGCAGAAGTTTTGGTTCAATATTATTTGTGTTTTACCTTAATCCAAGGCTATGTGACCTTTATAAACAGCTTGGATGGAAAATAAACTATAAGAAAGTTTTAACGGTGATTTTCATTATCATTGTTGCTTCATGTGGTGCAGTCCACTTACCATTGGACGTGCCTAATTTTTAAACTCATGTCCTAAAATTATCTGAAAAAATGGATGGGCACGCATTGTTGATAAAACCCATACATCACAATGGGCCCTACAGAGCCCTTGCATGGATGCATTAAGCATTTAATGTGTCTAGACAATCACATGTGACATATATTAACAACTTAACATTTTATAACTGCACATGTGAGTGCTTGAAGTTAAATTATTATACATTCAATACAATTTGCACAGGAGACACATACATTGAATTGGAGATAAGCTATCTTTGTTATAATTCTTTTATTTTACACACACGCCACATCCCACACACTCACACACCCACCCACACCCGGGTTCCCTTGTCTCAGTGTTGAAACAAAGTCTATCTACCACTGAGCCTTGGAACTAGACCCTCATTGTTACCTGTCTGCGTTTGTTGCGACGACATGCTTTCCTTTTCGGGACTATGGGTAGTCTTTATTTAAAAGTTTTATATATAAAAAAGTTAGGTCACTATTTTAAAGTTTATATAGCCTGATATCTTTTTTAACTATATTTTAAATTAAAATACTTTATTATTTTAGGTATCTTTTATTGAAAATATCATTCCCAAAATTTTAAATTTTACTAAATAATGCCTCTATGAACTGAAATTACTGGAGAGTGCTTTTTGAAGAGTATGATTATCTAAATATCCTTGTTTGAGTTTTTCTTTTAGAAAGTGGTGCATTGATATTTCTGGGGCCCATGAGGTGTATGTCCCATCACCAAACACAAAATGATTATCGGATGGACCAAAAAGTTGGTGAATTCAATGATAAGATAGGTGAACATACCCTACTCAAAAACATCCAATTTCACATGTAGCCCATTTAGTGCCATTGGTGAGATTTTTTTTATTGGCGTGAACCATGTCAAAGTTCATATGTTAGATAAATTGAGTGTTATAGTCATACGCCCATACCCGTGGGCCTCACAATACTCGACTTTATTGATTTTTTTAAAATAAAGGATTTTTTACGGCAAAATCCCTCAACAGTTTGAATTATGCCAAATAATGCCTTTAAGAACTAAAACTCATGGATTGTGCTTTTTAAGAGAAGAAATTGTATAATTTTTCTTTGAAAAGTGGAGAATCTAGATTTGATACATGGTATGTGTTTGACATTTAAATGAGCAAAAATATATGGCAAGTTGTACACCCCTCGTAAACATCCAAATTCAAGTGTGGCTCATCTAACTATTTGATTGGCCATATTTTTTTGTTATTGTGATAACCATGGTGGGTTGCATATATTGGACGGGTTGGATGTTATACGTATACCTCAATGAGCCCCATGATTCTTGAATATTTCACTACTTCTAAAGAAGAAAAAAAAAAATAGATGAGGATATTTTGATAATTCCTCCATCCAAAAGCATCTCCCAGGAACTTTCAATTGCCCAGGCATTATTTGGAAAAATGCAAAATTTGGAGGAATTTTGTAGCAAAAAAAATTAAAATAAAAAGAAAACCACATGAAGACATTGTAGTACTTCCTAATCTAAAAAGCATCTCCATTGTATTTTGTTTTGTAGGGATAGTTGTTGGTAAAATGTAAATTTCTAAAGAATTTTGTGGTAAAAATTCCTCTTACATTTCATTACATTCTACTAAATTTGTACATCGTTAGTCAAATTAAGGGCATGTTTGTTAATTTTAAAGTCCGAAGTCTGAATCTGAAATCTGAATCTAAAGTCAGAAAACTAGTATTGAATCTATAACAACATGTTTGTTAACTAATGTCTGAAATGTTCAAAATATATTAATTTGATACATTTGCCCCCACGAAACAGTCGTGATTGAATCCCTACCATTAAGAACTTCATGGAATTTACCGGAATGTTTATTTGCCATCCAACCTGTTGATAAGATTAAAAAAAGACCTAGATGAAGAGACCACACAAATAACATCTTTATCCAAAGCTTTTGTAGCCAACAATAAGTTTTTAATGGTCATTTACCATTGTTTCCATGTACTATGGTCTATCTAAGATTTGGATCCGCTTAATCTTTTAGATCATGCCCAAGAATGAGCTTTCAATATGGATGGATAGCATGGATGTAATCACATACATCACAGTGGGCTCCACAATCAGGGGTCCCACCCACCTTAGTGGATCCAGATTGCGTACTGACGATGTCAGTAGCCCTTAATTATTGGACGATGTTGTGTACCCCCATCATAATTTATGTGTTTTTATCCATGCCATCCATTCATTTTTCAAAATCATTTTAGGAAATCATCCCAAAAATGAGGAAGATCCAAATCTCATATGGCCCAGAACTTTCATGGCCCATTAATGGCCAATCACCATTGTTTCTTATGGTATGGCCCACTTGATAATTGGCTTTGCTTCATTTTTTGTAGAATGCCCTAAAATGATTTGGGCATATAGATGGGCAAAGTGGATTTAGAATGCATACATCAAGGTGGGCACCACGGTCCCCTACATCCACCGTGGGTGGGACTTTGACTATCCAACCATTTTGAAAGTTCATTTTAGGGCATTATCCCAAAAATGAAACTAACACAAATTTCAGGCGGACCACACCATAGTAAGAAGTCGTGATTTAATCCTCACCATTAAAAACTTCATGGATTCCACTGAAATGTTTATTTACCATCCAACTTGTTGATAAGGTCACAAACACCTAGTTGAAGAGACCACACAAATATCATCTTGATCCAAAGCTTTTGTGGCCCGTAAGAAGTTTTTAATCACCAATCACCACTATTTCATGTATTATGGTCCATTTGGGATTTGAAGCTACCTTCATTTTTTTGGATCATGCCCAGAAATGAGCTTTCAATACAGATGGACGGTGTGGATGTACTCACATACATCATAGTGGGCCCCACAGTCAGGGGTTCCACTCACCTCAATGGATCTGAGGTCTCACATAATCTGCTCCCCCAAATTCGAGTGGGGATTGCGTACTACCCCCCAGATCCAATGCATCTGTCTCAGTAACTTCTACATCTATAATAATGCCTGATTTGTGTTTTAAAACACCGTCTTAGAGTTTAAGTGGATGATCAACGCATTGGTTCCTGTTATGGGTAAAAATGGACTAGCCACTAAGAAAAAACCAGCTCAGACATATATGCACAATGCGATGAGGTCAGCCAACACTAGTCATGACCAAGGAGCTCCTTAACGGCCAAGGAAGAACACTCTGTTGTACTTCATTGAACGACCCCGAGTTTGGCCATCAGGAGATTGAATCTTTCTGTTTACGTCAGACGCCAAGCCCTTCCATGGACCCATACATTTCTGAGCTGACGCTTGGAACATCTCCTGAAAAAGGACCTCGAAGTACGATCCCATGCCATACGACAAAATGAAGAGGACGGTCATCCGTCCATATTATACTAAGGAAAGGAGCTTGGTCATGACCCTCTGATGCGACTACCAAGGGCAGGTCGGCAAGTCAGTGATATGCTCGATGTCAAGGGAAAACTCAACCATGACTCATTAAAAGATCAAGATCGGCAAGACATCGTTCGGATTGATCTTACAGGCTACACTGAACTCGCAAGCTCAACCTCTTATCACACGCTTCTACTAGTTCTGATATGGTACCAATGTCTAAATATTATCAAATCTACCCGTCCAAGATTTCAACCGAGGATCTTGAGAAATAACCGCAACATGGGTCTATTCGAGATCTTTGCCAAAGATTTCAAAAGATAATTACGATATGCCTAGGATCCAAATCCCTCTACAATAAGCTCTTGCTAAATGGAGAGATCATCCCCTACACCACCGTCATCTCTCACCTATAAATAGGAGCATCCCTAATGGTGGAAGGTAGAACAATCCAACTCAAAAAACACACCCAAAACTCTTACGTTCTACTAGTCCTAGTTTGCCTGTCTGACTTTGGCATCGAAGGGTCCCCTGCTACAGCTAGGGTCTTCATCATTGTCTTCTCTTGAAGGACTCAAGTGGTCTAAGAAGGACTTCCAAATTTCTGCATCAACAGTTCCATTTATTCTAAGTTGCACATGTTATCAATCCAATCAGTATAAGTAATGATAACACAGGTAAACAGACACTTCCTATCTAATCTTTTTATTGCATAAATGTTATAATGGAATGATGCATGAGCCTTACAATCAAGCACTCCCTCAACAACCGACTTCAACACTTATTTCGCAACTTGCTAGAGCTAAGGGACACGGGTGAGTAGTCGTTACGACTGCTACGAGCCTCGTGATCCGGATGAGACCCGTGATATAATGGTGGTTCCCTAGCTTTGAATCATCACCATCGTCCACTCTTTCCTTCATTCTTATCAATTGTTCATCCCAATCTTGAGCTTCAATAATTCGACCATCTATGGCTAGCTGGAGGTGAAGATGAGCTATGCTCTCGAACGATTCTTTAACACTCACTTTTACCTCGAAGTCTCGCATAAAATCCATCATGTTCCACTCTTCCACCATTAGCGGAGCCCTGAATTCATGAGTTTTCTTGCGGCTCAAAGCATCGACTACCAAGTTGGCCTTGTCAAGGTGGTAAGATACATCAAACTTAAAGTCTTTTAATATTTCCATCAAACGACGCTGCCTCATATTCAGGTCCCGTTAAGTGAAGATGTACTTGAGGCTCTTATGATTGCAAAAAAGTTCAAATACTTCGTGTAACACCCTAGAAATCGGGGGTCGGGCATACACTCGACTCCCGAGTTCCCGAGTATCACTTATAACCGATTTCGTTAATATGCGTTTAATCCGGTTTAATTGCGCAAATCTGGAAATTCCTGAAACATGAAGCATTACTACACAAGGCTACTGAAATGAAAGAGACCAAAAACAAATACATTTATATATACATGTCCAAAAGAATAAAGGGGTCGCACATGACGTTACCCAAACAAATCTTTAAAAAAATAGCGAGTTGAAAAAAAATAGAACCAAGCCCACTACTCAGCTATCCAATCCTGCCTCTCAAGCTGGCGGAGAACAGTTCATCAACTGGAAGAGGACAACTCGTCCTCTTCCTCAAATCTCACCTCATCAGGCTCCTCAAGCCCTGAGTCACCTACATCTACGAACGGGTCTGGTTGGTGTTTTAAAACACCGTCCCAGAGTGGGAGTGAGTGATCAACTCAATGGGTGCTATTAGTCTCAAGTTATAACAGACATTAATTATAATATGAACTTAATGAAAAGCAGTCAATCATCAACACCTAGCAACACTTATTAAAATACATGCATGCGGGATGATACGATGCATGCCCTCACCACAACGCTCCCTCGAGCGACTCCATCTAACGATCGCGTATGACCACACTTCCTTAGAGCGACCTCGACTTTTGAGTCGTCACCCTAACTAATGCGATGCAATGCGATCGTGTTAGCCGAGTTATTAGTTAAATCCATTCATCCAGCAGATTGAGGAATCTGATACACCCCAGGTATCAATACCCTAAACTGGTTGCGAGGCCAAGGCCCCCCCACGCGTGGGACCGAGACCCCGCGGTCCATGATCTCGTCGGGTTCCTCATCCCCGACTTCAAGCACATGATGAGTGCCGAGATAAAGGGGTCGCTCGCGGTCACTACGGGGAGGCGTGACACCCCAGCGTAGGCCGACAGCTTGGATACAGTGTCTCATTCCACCATGCCCGGCTCACGAGGCTATTGATCAGTTGCAATCGGTTATTGGTGGGCCACTTACGGTTGTAGGGTGTTCCAGGTTCCATACATGTGTGAACAAACAGGGTTAACAAATAAGGTTGGTCAGACAGTAGGCTAGACCGCACTGTCAGGCGAGCGTGAGACGAGTAACATCGGGCACAAGGGACCCATGTAGTCGAACTACAGCCACCCGAACACACCCGCCCAAACCCACGGATCTAGCCCTAGCATAGTCCTACCGAATGTACTACAGTCTCTCCTCATATTCCTGACCAACCCAAGAGTGAGAGGGTGATCCATAACCTGCCAACTATCCAGGTTATCAACTAACATATCAATATCATGTTCTCATGCATCTCAACCATACAAAATGAATACTTCTACCAAGCAAGCAAACATTATCAAGAAACAAGGTGCGTGTGAGTGTATGAGTTTATGAGGAAGTTAAGCACTTCCTCCATCTTAAGAAATCATGAGCACAAGGGTAATAAATCATACACACAATGAAGCACCACGTATGAGGGAAAAGAATCAAACAAACATGAGCATACTATCATCCATACATAATAATCATGTGAGAGACAAGATCAACACCAAATTTGAGAGTTAAGCATGCACATCCATACAATTCCAACAAACATATAATTCCTAAGGTTTCTCTAGAATTTCAAATCTAACATTCAAGCAATCAAAATCATTAAGCTCGTACTAAAATTGGTGTTAGGCCACCTAAGAACAATAGTCTGCACCTTCAGATTCGTTGAAGGCTTGAGAATGACCTAGGAGAGTGGATTTTGGGGGTCAATCGGCCGGAACCCTAGATCAAGCACGTGCATGTTAGAATCTCATGCAAAACATCTCACACACATGGGTTTCAAGAAAAAGGGGTGAGGGGTTTACCTATGCAAGCAACGAAAGCGATTTGTTGAGGAAGATGCGAGGAGTTGCAAGAAGTAGACTCCCTTGGGCCTCACTTTGATCTATGACCCACCCTTGCTCTCACCTTCTGTAACATCCTGGATTTTCACTGTTTTGGGATTTCAAAAAATCCTTTAAAATTTCTTTTTAATTAACTTATAAAATTACTTAATGACCATTAGCACTCAATATTAGTTTATTCTGGGGTGGACCAGCCTAGTTATGATGGGACCAAGTACGAGCCGCCAAGCCAGATGGCATGTTTACACTTAACAACAGCCCGTGTGGGCCAACAATGACTGAGGAGGGTCAAAAAATCTAAAAATTTAGGAAATCATAGATCTCATTAGGTTTGTGGTCCATCGCGGACTGCGGACCCAGTGGACACCCAGAACTAGGATCTGACACTAGCCGAATGCACCCCACTAATGCCAGAATTGGAATCTGGCACTTGCAAATAAAACTGAGATACCAGGCCTTCCAGCCGTCGGATTCCTTCCAAATTTACGAAGAAGGTCTAATATATTTTACTACACCCGTCCACAAAATCTGGGACCCGATCATGGCCCGGTGACCGTTGATCACAAATCGGGCCCGTACGATCAAATCTCATATCCGATCGTTTTCAAATTTTGCATGGCCCTTCATCAGGCCATGGACCAATTAACCTATAAATTTCATGGCCAGAGGGCCACCAAAAATGCCCCATCAATCAGAATGACCCCCACAGGGCCACTTAAAGGTCGAAAACGCATACTCAGACCTTATATCCGTTCATCCGTTTGTCCTCAATTTTTGTATGGACCCTCATTGGGCCATGAGGGACCTACACACCAAATTTGGTGGCCTAGGGGGTGTGGGGTCCACCCCAAAACTCATGTGGAGACCTAGAAGGCTATTTTGGGCAATTGAAGGAACTTAAGGCCAAAGGGCCCAACTCTAGGGAATAAACCCTAGCCCTCTCTCATAACCCCATTCTCCAACAACAAACTCATCTCTTCTCCCTCATAACTCCTAAATCTCCAACAACCCACCTCTCATTCCTTATAATTTCTCCAACCTCCAACAATCAAGTCTCTTCCTCATAACTCCCTCACCTTCCAACAACAATCTTTCTCCCTCATAGCTACCACATTCTCCAACGACCAAGGAGAACAAATAGGCGGTAAAGGTGAGCAAGGTGGACCCTAAATCAAGGTGGGGCCCAAGGAAATCAACCCCTTCGACTCCCCAACTCATCTCCAAGAGGAAACCCTACACCACAACCACCAAAATCGTCTGTCAATCGTCTAGGTAAGGTTCATCCTCCCTTCGCCTTAGAACCCTTATGAGGAAGGGGGTTTTTGCATGGATTTCTCATATGTATGAGCTTGCTTTAGGGATTTCGACCAACCGACCCCCAAATCGACGTTCCTAGGTCATTTTCAAGTCTCCAACGAATCCTAAGGTGCGGACTATTGTTCTTAGATGACCTAGCACCAATTTTAGTACAAGCTTAATGATTTTGATTGCTTGGATGTTATGATTTAATAATCTAGAAAAAGCCCTAGGAATGTATGTTGTTGAAATTGTATGGATTGCATGCTTAGCCTCCATGATGTTGTTCTTGCTTCTCACATACTTATGTGTATAGATGAATCCTTGCTTATGCCTTATTGATTTCCCCATATATTGTTACCTCATAGTATGTATGCTTTCATTACCCTTGTGCATATGATGACTTGAGATAGAGGAAGTGCGTAACTTCCTCACACACACCTCCATGCACTTGTTCCATGATATTGTTAACCATGTTTGCTATGAGAATCTGAATGATATGTTGAGATGTATGAGAACATGATGTGGTTTATACTAGATTATCCATTGGTAGCCGGCATGCTATGAAACACCCTCCCTACCTTGGGTTGGTCAGGAATCATGAGGAGAGATGGTAGTCCCATTGGTGGGACTACCCTCAGGCTAAACCCGTGGGTTTGGGCGGATGTGTTCAGGTGGTTGTAGTTCGACTACATGGGTCTCTTGTGCCCGAGGTCATTCGTCTCACGCTTGCTTGACTCGTGCGGTCTAGCCTACTATCTGACTAACCCTATTTGTTAACCCTGTGTGCTCACCTATGTATGGAACCTGAACCACCCTGGAACCGTTGTAGTCCATCGAAAATTCACTTGAAACTGTTCCACAGCCTCGTGAGCCAGGCATGGTGGAATGGGACACTGTGACCGAGCTATCGGCCTATGCTGGGGTACCGCGCCTCCCCGTAGTGACTGCGAGCAATCCCTTTCTCTCGGCACTCCTCATGTGCTTAAAGTCGGGGATGAGGAACCCGACGGGATCACGGACCACGGGGCCTCGGCTCACGCGTTGATGGGGCCTTGGTCTCCCAACCAGTTTAGGGCAGTGATACGTAGGGTGATTCAGAATCCCCAATCTATTAGATGAATGGACTTAACTAATAACTCTGTTAACACGATCGCATTGCATCGCATTAGTTAGGGTGGCGACTCAGCAGTCGAGGTTGCTCTGAGGGAGTGTTGCCATATGCGATCGTTAGATGGAGTCACTCGAGGGAGAGTTGTGGCAAGGGCATGCATCATATCATCGCATTGCATGCGCATTTAATAAGAGTTATAGGTGTTGATGATTGACTACTTTTCATTAAGTTCATATTACAATTGATGTCTGTTATAACTTAAGACTAATAGTACACACTGAGTTGATCACTCATTCACACTCTGGGACGGTGTTTTAAAACACCAACCAGACCCGTTCATAGATGTAGGTGGCTCAAGGCATGAGGAGCCTGGTGAGGCGAGCTTCGAGGAGGAGGTCGAGTTGTCCTACTCCCAGATGATGGACGATTCTCCGTCAGCTTGAGAGACAGGATTTTGGATCCCTGAGTAGTGGACTCAATGCACTATTCTTTACGATTTGTCATTCTTTTATGATTTTGTTGGGCAACGCCTTGCGCGACCCGCTTATATTCTTTTGGACTTGTATATATTTGCCCTTTTCATTTCAGTAGACTAGTTGTGATTGTGCTTCATGTTCCAAGTAATTTCGGGCTGCACATTTAAGACTGATTAAGCGTAAATTAATAAAAATCGGTTATAAGTGACACCCGGGAACTTGAGAGTAGAGTGTGTACACGACCCCCAATTTTCAGGGCGTTACACCTTCACTCTCTTTCTTCACTCTCCCTAGCTCTCTCTCGCTTCTCTCTTTACTCTCTCCCTCTTTCTCTCTTTCTCCCTTTTGAAAATGAAAAATCGTATGGGAAGAGGGGTGCCCCAAATGAGGCCCTTTTATAATGCCAGATTTGGTGCCAATGGCCCCAAGTGTTGGGTTTTTACTATACTAACCCTATGGGAGGGTTTTTCTAGCCTCTAGGGCCCACTATAGGGTGTAAGAGTCGATATCCACCGTTGGATAATTGACCCTAGTGATGATCTACGTATGGATATGATCGGCCCGCCATTTGGATGCGTCGATCGACAGATATGATTAGAAGTCTATTCAATGGTCACCGATAGTCGATCGGGGCCGCGACTATACGGATATGAGCAAGAAAATATTCTTACTCCACGTGTGAAGTTTGGTCGTAAACCGACGGTCCGAAATCCTCAACTTTGCATAAGAGTGGGCGACCCAATTCACTTAAGTTTCAGATCCTTTCTTTAAGGTATTTGCACTTCTCATGCACTCGTCCTTCAGCTTAATTTGAGCGGTTCTGGACAATACCCAGGTCTGACTCCCGTGATAGACGTCAAGCCCAGTAAGACGGACATTACTCTATAATTTTGGAACTAGTGGCCCACCAACGAGCGGTTTAGAGCTTGTTTGGAAAATCGGGGCATTTCTGGAATAAATTGGGTATTGAGATTTTTTGTGGGTAGTGATTAGGGTTTGAGTTAACTATGTTCATAGTGTGGCTTATTTATAACTAGTGAAAGTGGAGATTTGGTCATGATTACTCTAAGCCATCGGTTTTAGGCTAAAAGAGTAATGGGGTTGATTTGGTCTATTAACCAAGATCCAGGCCTTGTCGGACTCAGCTTCGGTTGGATATTTAATTTAGTTATGATTGTCTTGATTTATTAGCAAGGGTCGGTTAGATTTGAGCCCTCTGTGAGTGAATCATGAGGCTAAACTTGATGTTCAAGTGATCGGGCGAATTCGTTGGCTTCCTACGGTTGATTAATCGGACTTGTGCGGTTCTTTACTGGTTCCACCCGTGTATAAACTAACATTGAGTGCTAATGGTCAGTAAGTGACAATATAAGTTAATTACAAAAAATAAATTTCAAGGATTTTTAGAAATCCAAAACAGTGAAAATCAAGGATGTTACACTTCGCCATAAAGATAATGCCTTTACAATTTTAACGCAAAGATTACTACCACCAACTCCAGATCATGAGTGGGGTTGTTCTCCTTGTACTTCCTCAATTGACGTGGGGCATACATGATCGCTCAGTCCTCTTGCATGAAGACACATTCCAACTCAACACGGGATGCAACATTGTAGATGGTGTACTTGACCCCTTGCTTAGGCAGTACAAGTACAGGTGTAGACGTCAGTTTGTCCTTAAGCTCTTGAAATGTCGCCTCTGCTTTCTCATTCTAAGTGAACTTGATATCTTCACGAGTGAGTTAGGATAGCGGGCGGGCTATCTTTGAAAAGTTCTTAATGAACTGTCGGTAGTAGCCAACTAGTCTGAGAAAACTCCTCTGTACCCTACTTCGAAACTACATACCCCAGGAATTTCACTTCTTCCTTCCAAAAATTACACTTTCCAATATGCACGAACAAATGATCTTGCCTAAGTGTATTAACGATCCCTCGCAGATGCTCTTCATGGTCTTCTCGGCTCTTCGAATATACCAAGATGTCGTCCATAACCATGGTGACGAACCTATATAAGTGTAACATCCTGGATTTTTCACTGTTTTGGATTTCCAAAAAAATCCTTAAAAATTTATTTTAATTACTTATAAAATCACTTAATAACCATTAGCACTCAATGTTAGTTTATACTGGGGTGGACCAGTCTGGTCATTATAGGACATGGAGTGGCCCGCCAAGCCTTATGGCTGGATTCACTTAGCATCAGCCCGTGTGGGCCACCCAACGACCGAGGAGGGTTAGAAAAATCTAAAAATTTAGGAAATCATAGATCTCACTGGGCTTGTGGTCCATCACGGATTACGGACTCAGTGGACACCCAGAACTGGGATCTGACACTTGCCAGATGCACCCCACCAATGCCAGATTGGAATCTGGCGCTTGCAAATGAAACTGAGATACCAGACATCCCAGTCGTCGGATTTCTTCCAAATTTGCGGTGACGGTTCAATGTATTTTTCTACACCCGTCCACCAAATCTGGGACCTGATCGTGGCACGGTGACCGTTGATCGCAAACCGGACTAGTACGATCGAACCCCATATCCGATCGCTCTCAAATTTTGCATGGCCCTTCATCGGGTCATGGATCACCTATCCTATAAGTTTCATGGCTAGAGGGCCGTCAGAACTGCTCCAATCACCAGAATGGCCCCCTCAAGGTCACTTAAGGGTCGGAAACGCTTTCTCAGATCATATATCCGTTCATCCGTTCGTCCTCAATTTTTGCATGTACCCTACTCGGGCCATAAGGCACCTACATGCCAAATTTGGTGGCCAGTGGGGTGTTGGGGCCACCCCAACACCAATAGGAGTCCCATAGGTCTATTTTGGAAATTGTGGAGGCTTAGGGCCACTTGGCCCAACTCTAGGAAATAAAACCCTAAACTCTCTCATAACCCCCCTCATTTTCTACAACCACCAAAGAGAAAAGAGAGAGCTAAAGAGCAAGGAGAGAAGAAAGTGTGAGTGAAGGAGATCCAAGGTAGACCCTAGATCGAGGTGGGGCCCAAGAGAATCAATCCTTTCAACTTCCTATCTCTCCTCAAGGGAGAACTCTTCGCCACCACCGCAACAACCGTCCGTTGGTCGTCTAGGTAAGGTCATTTCCCCTTTTCTTCTTGAAATCCATGTATTAAGGTGGGATTGGCTTAGAAAGCTAACATACAAAAGCTTGATTTAGGGATTCCGACCAACTGGCCCCCAAATCGACGTTCCTAGGTCATTTTCAAGTCTCCAACGAATCCTAAGGTGCGGACTATTGTTCTTAGGTGGCCTAGCACCAATTATATCATGAGTTTAATGATTTTGTTTGCTTGGGTGAAGCTTATGTAGAATCTAGAGAGACCTTAGGATTTGGGTGCTTGTTTGAGATGTATGAAATTGTATGTTGCTTACCCCTTCTTATGATGTTGTTGATGCCTCACTTGTTTGAGATATTGTGGATGACTATATGCTCACGTGTTGCGTGATTTTCTCATATGTTGTTGCCTATGATGTGCTTGATGTTTGTCCATGTGCATTGATTCCTTGAAATGTTGGAAGTGCTCAACTTACTCACCAACCCACACACTCATATGCATCTTGCTCCTGATAACGTAGTATGCTTGCTAGGAATATTTGACTTGTAGGCTGTGATGTATGTGAACATGCCATTTTTATGATAGTTGAAAATCTTGATGGTTGGCATGCTATTAATCAACCTTGAACCCTCGGGTTGGTCGGAAATATGAGGAGAGATGGCAGTTCCATCGGTAGGAGTATGCTCGGGCTAAACCCGTGAGTTTGGACGGGTGTGTACGGATGACAGTAGTTCGACTACATGGGTCCCTTGTACCCGACGCCGCTCCTCTCATGCTCGCCCGACTCATGCGGTCTAGCCTACCATCTGACCAACCTTATTTGTTAATCATGTTTGCTCACTTATTTATGGAACCTGGAACACTTTACAACCATTGTAGTCCATTGATAACTAGATTGCAACTGGTCCGCAGTCTCGTGAGCCAGACATGGTGGAATGGGACACTGTGTCCGAGCTGTCGGCCTACGCTGGGGTACCGCACCTCCCCGTAGTGACCGCGATCGACCCCTTTCTCTCGGCACTCCTCATGTGCTTGAAGTCGGGGATGAGGAACCCGACGGGATCACGGACCGCAAGGTCTCGGCCTCACGCGTTGATGGGGCCTTAGCCTCGCAACCAGTTTAGGGCATTGATACGTGGGATGTACCAGATTCCCAAACCTACTGGATGAATGGACTTAACTAAGAACCCGGTTAGCATTATCATTACATTGCACTAGCTAGGTTGGCGACTCGACAGTCGAGGTCGCTCTGAGGGAGTGTTGACATACGCGATCGTTAGACGGAGTCGCTCGAGGGAGTGTTGTAGCGAGGGCATGCATCATTTCATCCATCATGCATGTACATTAATAAGATTAGTTTAGTGACTGTGAATGATTGCTTTTCATTAAATCCGTAATATAACTGATGCTTGTGATAACTTGAGACTAATAGTTCACACTGAGTTGATCACTCACTCCCACTCTGGAACGGTGTTTTAAAATACCAATCAGACTCTCTTATAGATGCAGGGGATGCAGAACAGGTGGAGCATGACGATGCTACTCTCGAAGAGGACGACGAGCTGTCCTACTTCCAGTTGATGGACGGTTCTTCATCGACTTAGGAGACTGGATTCTAGAGCATTAAGTCGTGGGCTCAGCACACCATTCTTATGGGCATATGATTTTCTTTGCGATTTTGTTGGGCTTTGCCTTGCGCGGCCCTTTTATATTCTTTTCAACCTGTATATATTGTTTTCTTTCAGTTCAGTAAACTAGTTGTGGATGTGCCTCATGTTTCAATTAATTCCATGCTGCTCATTTAAACTTGATAAATCATAAAACCATAAAATTGATGATAAGTGACACTCGGGGACTCGAGAGTCGAGCGTATGCACGACCCCCGATTTTCCGGGGTGTTACAATAAGTAAGGTCTAAACACCATGTTTATAAGGTCCATGAACACTGCAGAGATGTTCATAAGAGCAAATGGCATTACGAGAAACTCATAGTCCCTGAAGCTTATCCTCAGAGGCATCTTCAGTATATCTTCCTTTCTAACTCACAGCTGGTGGTACCTAGATTTTCAATATATCTTTGAAAAGTATTAGGCACCTTTCCGTTGATAGAACAGGTCATCAATCTTAAGCAGTGGATACTTGTTTTTTTACCGTGACCTGATTCAACTTGCGGTAATCGACGTGCAATCACAATGTCTTATTTTTTTTCTTTACGAAAAGCACATGAGTTCCCCACGACGACACGCTCGATTGTATAAGCCGGACCGTATTAAGTTGTCTATTTGTGTCATCAATTCTTCCATCTCATAATGAGGCATACGGTAAGCCTTCTCGTGAGAGCCCACCTTGATGTGTCTGTTTTGTATCCACCCGTTCATCTTTTTTTTCAAATCATTTTGAACACCATGCCATTAAAAACCTTATTAGGGTGCACTTTAATGATCAGGTGGTTTTTATTTGTTATGCAATCTTTTGATAAGGTCACTTACGCATGGATGAAGGTGAAAAACAAATATCAGCATGATCCAAAACTTTTGTGGCTCATTATGGCCAATCACTGCTGTTTCTCATGGTATGACATATTTGATACTTGGACCTAATTTTTCTTCCCTCTATTGTGTGTTCTTTTTTTTTTTTCCTTCTCTCTGTTATGCTTTTTTGATAAAACAGATGGAGATGGTGGATACAGAAAATACACATCACCGTGTGGGGCCCACAGTAAGGGCCGCACCATATTGGTTGAGGCTTGATTCTCACCTAATCCGCTCCCCCGTGGACTTGAATCTGCCTCATGTTTTTGGCTCATGCCATCAAATGAGCCGGCAAAATGGACCTACGGCGTATAAAACATATACATCATGGTGTGGGCGGACAGGGCTTTGACACTAGCTGGCTGGCTGGTGCTGGAATCACTTGCGAAGTCGCGTCCCATTCATTCGCGGCCGTACGTTAGCCGCCAATTTTTGAACTGGCGTGATTTGGGTGGATCCCGGATCCATCAAAGTCAGTGGATACCTAACTCTGGGCCTGATATATGTGACTTACATCCACACCGTCCATCCATTTTCAAAGCTCATTTTAGAACATGATCCAAAAAATGAAACAGATCCAAATCTCTTGTGAACAACACCATGCTAAATAGTAGTGACCGAATCCCCACCATTGAAAACTTCATGGGCCACCGGAATGTTTATTTTCCATCCAACCTGCTGATAAGGTCACAGAGACCTGGATGAAGATAGAAAACTAATATCAACTTCATCTAAAACTTTTGTGGCCCATCAGAAGTTTTTCGTGATCAATTACAACTGTTTCTGTATTATGGTCCACCTGAAACTTTGGCTCTAAAATGAGTTCTAAATACTAATGGACGGCGTGGATATAAGGAAATTAAATCACAGTGGCCCCACGTCAGGGGTCCTACCCACCTTGGTGCATCCTGGGATCCACCGAAGCCGCTTGCCTTTTGAACGGCTCATGAGATGTCCGTGCCAGAAATCGGCTCCCAGAGCCAGCGATATTAGCATGAACTCAGCCTCTCGACGTGGCGCCGAGCATCTCCTTCGAAGATTCGCCTTAGTGGGTCCCACAACAGGTGTCTTTTCCCCATGATCTCACGTGGTCCCGAGAGCCTTTAATCGGACGATCCTGATCTATCCACACGTCAGGACTGTTTATATTACCGCGTCCGTTGGAGAAATGTCTTATCTATCACGTGCTTCTGGGTCACATCGTACGTGACTCCCTTCCGTTTCTGACGGAATCGGATTGGCTGGACCTCACACCAGCTATGTAGCTGCTGTACCTCACACGTAGCTGCTGTCTTGACGTGTGGGTCTTATGACGAGGTGTGTGTTATATCCAAACCGTCCATCCATTTGGCGAGCACGTTTTAAGGCTTGAGAAAAAAATAGGACAGATCTAACTATCAAATGGACCACACTGAAAAACCAAGTGGGATATTGAACGTCTACCATTGAAACTTTTTTTGGGGTCACAGAAGTTTTGGATCAACATAAAATTTATTTTTCCTGTTCATTCAGGTATTTTAGACCTTATGAACAGAGTGGATGTAAAATAAACGTTACGTGGACCCTACAAATTTTTAAACGGTGAAAATCATTATCTCCGCTGCTATTTATAATGTGGTCTAGATGATATTTGGATATATTTATTTTTTTATAATACTCTAAAATGATCTTTAAAAATAGATAAACGGTGTAGATATAATAAATACATCACTTTGGGCAATATAACTTTGATATCCTTTGAACCGTTCGTACAACTCGGAGCTCAGGAGCGTCAGTGCTCGTCTTGGCACGACACGTACCTACAGTAGCTATAGCTGGTGTGAGTTACACCATCCAATCTGCTTCCGTTTCCGACGCGCATTTATTACAACACTATTGCTGCAAGGAGCGAGTGAAAAAGGCGAACGGATTGGCTACTCCCCTGACACCAGCCAATGGCTGATGGTCGGTGCTCTGTGGGCCCCACAAAAAATGTATTTGTCTCATCCATGCCGTCCATATATTTTTAAAGATAATTTTACATCATGATACCAAAAATGAGATATATCATAATCTTAAATAGACCACATTACAGGAAACAGTATTAAATGAACGTCAACCATTAAAAACATTTCGGGGGTCATAAAAGTTTTGGATCGAGATATTTTTGTTTTTCCCCTTCATCTGGGGCTGTATGACCTAATAAACAGATTGGATGTCAAATAAATTGTACAGTGGGCCTTAGGAGGATTTTAATTATGGATATCCAATCACTATTGTTTTCATGTGGTGTGGTTCACCTGAGATTTATATACCTCTCATTTTTTGAATAAGTATCTAATTTTTTTTTTTAAATGGATGAATGTAATGGATGAAATACATACATCATGATGGGTCCCACAGAGCATCGACCATCAGCCACGGGGGAACGGATTGGCTACTCCCCCTGACAGCCAATGGCTGCTGGTCGGTGCAATGTGGGCCGCACCATGATGTATGTGTTTCATCCATTCCATCCATCTGTTTTTACCGATCATTCTACTGTATGAATCCAAAAATGAGGTATATCCAAATCTCAAGTGCACCACATTACAGGAAACAGTGTTGAAAGAGGGTCGACCATTAAAAACATTTTGTGGCCATAAAAGTTGTGGATCAAACTGATATCTGTTTTTTCTCTTCATCTGGGCCTGTATGACCTAATCAACAGATTGGATGTCAAATAAACAGTATATTAGGCCATAGGATGATTTTAATGGTTGATATCCAATCACTATGGTTTTCATGTGGCGTGCTCCACCTGAGACTTACATCCCTCTCATTTTTGGAATAAAACAATAAAATGATCTTTAAAAATGGATGAACGAAATGGATGAAACACATACATCATGGTGGGACCCACAGAGCACCGAACATCAGCCACGGAGCTGGTGTCAGGGGGAGTAGCCAATCCGTTCCCCAGCCACGGGGCTGGGGTCAGGGGAGTAGCCAATCCGTTTCCGTGAAAAAGGCTCCGTAGGGCCCACCGTTACGTCTGCGAGAAATCCACTCCGTCCATCAGTTTCGAAAGATCATTCTAAAACGATATTTTTAGGAAATCAGTAAGATTCAAAATTTAAATGAGCCATAAACAAATGAGGAAGTTAGATGGGAACGCTTACCATTGAAAGCTTCTTTCGGTCCGTCCAAGTTCTGGATCATGATGATAATGGTAATTTCTTGTTTTCACTTCATCTTGACGTGTATCAACTTATCAACGGTTGGATGGCTTATTAACATCAAGTTGGGTCCCATGAAGATCCCAATTGTGCGCAGCCCCATATCTAATGGTCACTGTGGTATGATGTCTTTCCTCAGTTTTATATGGTTCTGATTTTTTGAATCATGACCTATAATAAGTTGGCCCAACTGATTGACGGATTAGATTTCATACATCCTTCACGTATGGCCCCACAGAGCTTATTGTCGTACGGGATACCTACAACTGAAGTTGTAGAAAATTTGCGTCCTTCTCTCTTTCAAAGCAATGATAGGTGTACTCGTGCGCTTGAGATAAATGGGTCAATGTGGCACGAGTGACGACACGTATAACGTGTAAATATCTGATCCATTCATCAGATACGGCCACTGTAATTATCGAATTATGCAACACATACTACTTAAACCATAATGACAGTCGTCTTTCATATTGAACGGTCCAAATTAATTCAAAAATACGACCTATATGATGAGAAAGACCAAAAAATATATATACATGTTGAAAATTTTGTAAATTTTATTTTCATTGTAATGAACGGTAGAGATCTTGTAAAATATAAAATAAATTATCAGATGTACCGCGAAATTCCAATTATTTTCACGCGGGCGATACGCAGCATTTTTCTTGTATCCTGCTCACAAAGAGAGACCGACCCTCGCGTGATCTCCGGTCATGTGAACCTAATCCGAACACGTGGCATCATTTGGGTAACTTACGTTACGATTCAACGGCACGCGAGTGGCGTGGCTTCGGTGGATCCCCGGATCACCGAGGCGGGTGTTTCCCTTACTGTGGGGCCCACCTTGTATCCGTCCATCCGTTTTGAAAGATTATTTTAGGGTACTGTACCAGAAATAAAGGAGATCCAAATCTTAGGTGGACCATACCACTGGAAACAGTGGTGATTGAATGCTCACCGTTAAAAACTTCTCGGGGGTCAACGGAATTTTTATTTTCCGTCCAACCTATAGGGTCACAAAGACCTGGATGAACGGACTACAAAAATATCAGCTTGATCCAAAACTTTTGTGGCCACATAAGCTTTCGATGATCATTCACCACTGTTTCCTATGGTGTGGTCCACCTGAGAATTGGATAGGCTTATTGTTTTATGATGATAATATAAAATTATCTTTAAAATTGTATGGACGGAGTGGATATAACTCATATATATCAAGGTGGGCCCCACACTCAGGGATGCACCTACCCTGGTGGATAGGGTGATCCACCGAAACCACGATGGCAAGCGCATGAGTTGCACGCGCATGAGAGAATCTAACTATTCACACGTGGGGCAGATTGATTGGCCCCTCCTGTGCAAGTGGGCCTCACTTGTTCCAGTAGATCAGTGTAAGTCGTCCAGTAGTTACATTCAAATGGACACGTGTGGCCCACCAGATCATGGAACTGGACTGATTTTCCACCTTACATCTAATATTCTGAGGCCCACCTGATGAACTGCTTGGATCTCGCACATGCTTGTGCAAGAAAACTGGACCCAGACGATGCCGCACGTGCCAACGAGCTTTGGTCCAAAATGCTCATCAGGTGGGCCCGCTTCTGTAGATTCTCGGTCCATGCAACCATCTGGTGGGCCCACAACTACCCTTTTCAACTGGCAGCTGACAGATGTTCGTATTTAACGCCCATGTGGGACCCACCAGATCAGGTCACCGGTCTATGCCTTCACAATGAAATGTACGTGTGGGGCCCACCTGGCGAGCAGCTTGGATCTTGCAAGCATTTCAAATGATGCCACGTGTGAGTGCTAAGAACCGGAAGAGTGCAGTCATGCATCTGCCATAGCTAGATAGAGGCCGCTTATCAGGTGGACCCCACCGTGTAGACTTCCTTGACAAAAAGTCAGTCCAGCTCAGCTCTAACGGGCAACAGGTGCGTTGAACCTTGACCGTAGATTATCTTTTCAACGGTCCATTCTTCATATGTATTGGTCTGATCCTTAAAGAACGGGATAACAGGTGGGGCCCACATGATGATTGACTTTGATCCTGCACCTTTAGCAAATGTGGCTGGGTGCACCTATCTCAGCTCACGTGGCAATCATTTCGGATCTGCTGAGGATATTTCGGATCTATTATTGGAACTGCTATATCTGGAGTCGTGGAAAGTACGTGCCTCCGTGTTATTTGTGCACACGTGGCATCCATTTAATATATCGAAACCGTTCATATAATATTAAAAATAGTAGGTGGGCCAAACTAGAAAGAAAAATCTGTTTGGACAACTCTACCACTTTAATCGGTGGGTATACGCACAAACTATAAGACTCCAGCCATCAACGGCTCATATTCAGTGATTAAATTCAATTAATTAGATGGTTAAGATACTCCAATCAAATAATTTTCTGGTAGATAGTCAGTCAATGCCGAACCCAATAGAGTGAATGGTTAGGATCATCATATACATGTGCCACATGTACGGTACAGGATCAAGTCGCACGAAGATGCAATGCCTTCACCGTAGTGGGCCGGGTCCGGGCCTGGACTTTGAACTTCTTGGGCCGGAGCCTATTCAAGCTTTTATTTTCTTGGGCCCAGGACCATTTACGGCCTTACCAAACTCAAAGAGGAAACATTTATGCTCGGATGGACTATGACTATCCATACGCGTGCCTGTGAAAGTGGCAGGCAGTCACATCGTCCTGGGCCCAAACCTGTTATTAATTGGGTCTAGCTCCCGTCCCAATTGCCGCAGGTTTGGGCCTGTCATCCCAATCTGGGCCTGGCCTACTTATGTTATTTATCAGCCTTTTTAGTTCTCATCTTAAAATAAGTTAGAGAGATAGGAGGATTGAATGCCACATGAAGAAACATTATAGTGGGCTAACATAGCTTTCCTTGCACATGCTTAATGAGACAAATTGTTCGGTGTAGTAACCAAGTTCTATGTGACCCAACATGATTTATGTATTATATCCATACCGTCCATACATTTGGTGAGATCATTTTATAGCATGAACCCAAAAATGAGGTATATTCAAAGCTCACGAGGACCACACCACATAAAGCAATGTAGACAATAATTCCCACTACTAAAACCTTTCTAAGGCTTATGATAATGTTTATTTGCAATTGAACTTATTCATAGGATCACATAGACACAGAGGTAAGGAAAAAAAAGACAAAGTTCTAGTGGACCACACTACAGGAAGCAATGGAGACAGTGATTCCCTGTCTTGAAACCTTCTTAGGGCTCATTATAATGTTTATTTGCAATCCTATTGGTTCATAAGGTTACATAGACTGATGAAGGTAAAAAATTACAAATATTAAATTCATCTAGAACTTCTATAATACTTATATAAAAAAAAAAAAAAAAAAAAAAAAAAAAACATAACTAGACCACAGGTGATTCCCACCGATGAAACTTTCTTAAAGCCTGCCGTAATGCTTATTTGTAATCTAATCTATTTATAAGGTCATGTAAACCCACACAAAGGGAATAATAAGAAAACAACTATTAGATTGATCCAAAACTTCTATAATCCTTAAAAAGTTTACAAGGATAGATGTTGGATCTCTACTGCTTGTATGGTGTAGTCCACCTGAACTTTGGATCTGTCTTATTTTCATCCAAAGATTGTTTACATGTAAGGATAATTTAGATAAAACACATTTGGTGACGTCAGCCTATATGTAAGGATAATTTAGATAAAACACATTTGGTGCCGTCAGCACACCAAGTGTGGGGTGTTCTTTGAGCCCCGCCATGATGTATGTGTTTCATCAATGCCATCTATCCATTTTTCAAGATCATTTCATGGCATGATCTAAAAAATGAGATAAATCCATTTTTCAAGTGGACCACATCACATGAAACGGTGTCGATTGAATGCCCACCATTATTTGGGGCCACAAAAGTTTTGGATCAAGCTTGTATTTGTATTTCCCATTGGACCTAATCAACAGGTAGGATGTCAAATAAACTCAATTTACAGTGGGCCATAAAAGGTTTTTAACGGTGGACATTCAATCTGTACTCTTTTTTTTTCCCTATGGTATGGTCAACCTGAGTTTATATCTGCCTGACTTTTGAGATCAGGCCCAACAATGATCTAGAAAAATAGATGAACGGCGTGGATAAAATGCATACATTATGGTGGGGCCCACAGAGACCCTAGTAGCCAGTTACAGGCAGATCACCAGCCAAACCGCGTCCTGAATTATGACCGACATTTTCTGATATGTCATATGATTTGTAATAAATTTTGATAGCTGAATATTTCCATTTGAGTCACTCAACTAATGACCAGCAACTGAATATTTAGGTCCGTCGGATCAGTTCATTTTGGGACCATGCTCAATCTGCAGTGAGGGCCACGATCTGGATGGTCCAGATTAGCCTGCATGCATGTATGCCACGTGTACAGTGGATGAGTGGAAATGACGTTATTGTAAGGTGATATCATACATATAAGGTGATCCGGGCCATACATGGGACGGGTCTCAAAAAAACATGCACCGTCGGATAGTAAGGCCACCGATTCATCAAGAGGGCCACACATGTATGAGAAAAATCAATGGCTAGAAAAGAAAAAGCAAAAAAAACTGTAGCCGTCTATATTTAAGTTACATCTGTGGTTCGCTTGATGATAAGATAATCAAATAAGCCTAAATGTTTTCACAGAACACATAAATTTGATCCCATAATTTGGATGGTGCAATTTGAATTAATTTATCCACGTATGCAATTTCTAATTGCGTACCTGCGTATCATCTTTCATAATCTGCCAGAGTATCGAACCTTTTTCTCTGGTTTTTCTGTCATTCTGTGTGCGCGCCACCACCCTTCCGGCCTGCATGTAGAACGCGGATTAAAGTGAGGCAGGGACAACAGCTTAGTGGGTGAGTGCCTGACCGTGTTTTCACCTCGATGTATGTGTTGTATATCCACGCCGTCCATCAGTTTTTCCAGATTATTTTATGGTCTGGTTCCAAAAAATAGGTAGATCAAAATATTAGGTGGACCACACCAGAGGAAAACAGTAGTGATTAAACGCCTACCATTAAAAACTTCCTAGGGCCCCATGTAAGGAAGTCGTACACGCGACGATGTCAAGAAGTCGACGGACGTGAGCGGCGGATAGTTCTTCGGTGTAGTCGTCTGGATGAAGGAAGAAGGAGCGGAGGAGATTATGACTTATGAGTGGGAGAAAAGAAACGAACTTTTGGTACTCTGATAGATTGTGATAGTTGATACGCACGCATTAAAAAAATGTGCATGTGGCATGAAAAATAAATTAATTAATTCAAACTGTCAAAATGATGTGCCCAGTTTAAAAGGGTTACAAAGTAATATTTAGAAGATGGAAGTAAATTCCATGAACAGTTGAGATGTAATAACTCATATGTATTTAGATAGGAGTAAATGAAATGCATTTGAAATTTAAATATTCTGTTTAGATATCAATTTTTCATTACATTTTAAAGGAGTATATATGATATTTCAAATAGTATCGATATTCTAATTTAGTGTGTGTGTATATATATATATATATATATTATTAAATAAAATTATTATAATAAGCACATTGAAATATATATTTTATTAAATAAAACTCATATTTATTTGGATAGGAGTAATTAATTCCATGTAATGTTTATTTTCCATCTAACATGTTGATAAGGTTATGTAGACTTGGACGGAGGAAAAACACAAATAGAAGTTTGATCCAAAACTAGTAGCCGACAAGAAGATTTTAATGGTGGGAATTCAATACCTACTTTGTGGTCCACCTGAGATTTTCATATGACTTATTTTTTCAAAAAAAAATACACTAAAATCATATGAAAAATCCGATGGACAGTATGGATATACAACACGTATACCTTCGTGGGCCCGACTGTTAGGCCTTACGCACTAAGCTGGGACGCGGATTGCGTGCTAACAGCGTCACTACGAGGTGGCTACTGACAGTGCTCCGCTGGCCCCGTATGATTTTTTGTGTTTTATCGAAGCCGTCCATTTTTTTTCGATCATTATATGGCACTATCCCTAAAATGAGGGATATATATATATATATATATATATATATATGATATATATATATGTCTCAAGTGGGCCACACCACAGGAAAACAGCCGCAATTGAATGCTCGCCATTAAAAACGTCCTAAGGCTGACTGTAATGTTTATATGCCATCCAACCTTTTGATTAGGTCAAGAAGACATGAACGAAGAGAAAACGCAAATATCAGCTTAATCCAAAACTTTTGTAGCCCTAAGAAGTTTTAATGGTGAGTGTTCAATCACCCACTCTTTTCAATGGTGTGGTCCATACGTGATTTAGATCTACGTCATTTTTGATATAATATCATAAAATAGTCTGAAAAAATGGATGGAAGGCGTGGATAGGCTACATACATTATGATGGGGCCCACAGATCACTGTCAGTAGCCACCTCGCTACTGACGCTGTCAGTACGCAATCCACGTCAACTAAGCTGTTTTCCCTGCCTTACCCAATCCGCGCCCATGCATGTAACCTGCGTATTAAAAGCCCGGAATTGATACGGTAGAGCCGAAAGAACCGAAATACGGTAGGACCTTCTCTCCATAGTACATTTAGTTGAGTTATCCACCAATCAGAACCGTTCATATGGTGACACTATCAAACATTCTTCTATATTTAAAAATTCGTACCATTAAATAATCTGATCAGTACATTATATTCAATGGATGCACTCAATATTGACTAGTTTTCTACACTTCCTTGATTTTTATACCACCGTTCAGATTGTGAAGATCATTTGATGATTTACGTTTTCAACCATTTGGCATCCAAAATATGGGAAACTAGATGGACGGTATTGATTGATACTCTATATTCCGGGTCTTCCGAATCTACGGTCATCATCTTAAACTACTTAAAAGAACTCCCTCTTCCCACAACACCCGTGCTGGCTCGGAGCAACCAAGGCATTCAACCCCTCCCCGTTCAAATCGGGAGGGGATTAGGTGCGGCCCCGGCCTTACAAAGACGGTGCAGCCCTACCCCTGGGGCTACCTTGATGCATTCATTCTATATCCACACCGTCCATCTGTTTTTTCAGGACATTTTAGTGCATGAGGACAAAAAATAATAAGATCCCATTCTCAAGTGGGCCATAATTTAGGAAACAATGGTGATTGGATGTCATACCATTAAAAACTTCCTAAGGTCCACCGTAATGTTTATTTTCCATCCAACCGGTTGATAAGATCATAAAAAGATGGATGAAGGGAAAAAGGAATATAATCTTGATCCAAAACTTTTATGGCCCATTAATGATCAATCTCCACTTTTTCTTATGGTATGATCCACCTGAGAGTTGAATCTTCTCCGTTTTTAGGTTCATGGTCTAAAATGATATTTAAATTCCTATTGACGGCGTGGATATATGAAAAATACATCAAAGTGGGCCCCACGGTAAGGGCCGTACCTTCTTGGATGCGACCAGGGCGGCAGCTAATCCGCTTCCATTCAAACCCGCAGCTGTGAGTATTAGTCTTCCGTTCAACGCGATTTACACTCAGCAGTACACGTTTCCTCATGGGGCCCACGTCCATAGATGATCAGATGGTTAGATCGGTAAAAGATTTTATTCCAAATATAGATGGGTCTTAATTCAAAAAATATCATTGAACTATTGATTCTTATCATTGATATTTGTGGTTGAACATCAGCCATCGAAAGGAAAATTTTGGTGGTTTGGATTTAACTTCACAAATCAACGGTCGGTATCATACTTTCAGCGTTAAAAATGGAATTTATTTCCCTTTCTATATATGTTAAAATATAGAGGTTTTCAATCATCGGAACATCGCTGCATCTTGGCCCTACAGAGGCACGCCGCGTATCAAATGAACATATGTCGCGACTTACACAATCTGAACCCGACAAAGGGGACACGTTTTCCCGTGAGTCCCGGCCCGAGCTAACCCGCGTGCATCGACCAATGGGACCCACATGGACGAATAGTAGGATGATCGGAACCGTCCATCTTCCTGCTGCTATTTTATATGGACTACAGAAGAATAATTACAATGACAAAAGTATTCAAGTCATTGCTTTGATAAAGTAAACTTGAACCGTTAAGATTTCTCCTCAATGGTCCAGATTAATTTTAATGTCACCCAAAAGACGGACAGCTCTGATCATCCATCCGTTTTTGTATGTGGACCCCACCGGGCAACAAATGTAGTCACTACCCAGGAAAAACGATGTTGACATAGAAATGGCTTCTACGTGCATGAACTACACCGTCCAGACCGGCACCCCAACCAGGTTTGTTACAATACACGTCCCCACTTATTCTTATACAATACGTCTGAATGATTTCCATTGAATCCAGGTCATGTTTCAATAATCCAAACCGTTTATATGATGGGCCTCACCAAGATTAAGGCGTACCATAACAAAGAAAAAAAAACTCTCGTTTGGTACATTTCAACCCTTTAATATTTTAACTATTTTCACTGAATAAAAACCATCTCCTTAAACATTGCTTTGTGGCCCATTGAGAGAAAGCAAGAAATCTTCCAGTTATGATTTTTCTTTTCATGAAATCCACAATCCAAGGGAATGTCCATCATATGAACGGTTTGGATCATTGAAAAATGACCCAAGATCCAACAAATATAGCCTTTCTAAATCCTACAACAATACGCCGTGATATATTGTGCAAACCTCCAATTCAATGCTGCTACTCTCACCACCTTGCAAAATCAGGGTCAGGTGAGCTGAAATTCATTTGGAACGTCGAATCTAGCCTTCAAATCTTCCCTCAACCTTCCCCCCAAATTACAACTATACCAACCACACCTCCCCTTCAAGAGAGAAAGACAGATGTAAGGTCCCCTGATGAACGGCCAGGAGCAATTTTAGATAGTTAGAGTAGCAATGCACATCTCTTACATGTATTTGTATGAGAGAGAGATATATAGATATATAGATAGATAGATAGATAGATAGATAGATAGAGAGATGTAAGGTCCCCTGATGAACAGCCTGCATCTATTTTAGATATTGAGAGTAGCCAATGCACGTGTCTTATATGTGTGTGTGTGTGTGTGGTGTGTGTGTGAGAGAGAGAGAGAGAGAGAGAGAGAGAGGCGAGTGAAGAGATAGGAGAGAATCTAGGCATATTGACACTTGGGTTTGTGTTTCGATATCATTGCAAGAAATCTCAAAAACGCTTCCCATTGCCTGAAATCTCCTTTAAATTCACAACCCTTTGCCATACTGTCGGGTGTGCTCGTTTGGCTGGCCAATCCCCCCAAAACACAAACTGAGGAGAAAAATAAGGTTTCTGTAGTCTCAAGCAGTACTGAAGATGGGTAGAGTCAAACTCAAGATCCAGCGGCTGGAGACCCTCACTGCTCGCCAGATCACTTACTCAAAGCGCAAGCTGGGCCTTTCCAAGAAGGCGACCGAGCTTTCGATCCTGTGCGACATTGACATTGCCCTCGTTATGTTCTCTCCTAGTGGAAGGCCGACGATGTGCGTCGGAGCAAACAAGTAAATTCAAATCCTTATTTTTCAAGGTTTTGATTTATTTTTCATGTCGCGATCCTACCATATTGTTTGATTTATTTTTCATGTCGCGATCCTACTATATTGTTCTAAGTTCTCTCTGCTCTTTGTTCTCTCTTTATTCTTGTGTTATTGCCCTTTGGAAGTAATAAAATCCTCCCCCATCTTGTAAAAAAAAATAAAAATCAGTCCTTGTTTCTAAAATAATAACCATTGAATGTGTGTTATTGCGAGGTTATTATATAGATCCAAATTCAACTTGATGGATTAAAATGGCCCAATGGTCATCTTTTATTTTTTGTCGATTTCTTCTTTCGATGGCCATCGTTTATCACTAGGTCAGGAAATCTTCGACGGGTAAGATTTCATGAGATTGATCTAAGTTGATGGTGATTAGTTACTCCCAAAGGTCTAATGTCAATATGGACTTAATTCCATTAATTCCTAATTGGGTTTTGTTTTTCCTCTATTATTACATTTTTTTGTGGATTATAAAATGTGATTTTCAACGTGGAATGAGGGAATGCCCAAAACCTCAGATCATTCGATTACAATCATCCATGCATTTAGGAAAGCTCGAGGCGGCAATCCATGCATTTGAGGAAGCTTGAGGCGGCCTACGTCTGCATGTACACATAGTCTTACATAAGGTAACGCTTCGGGCGTTAATTCCGTTACCGTTGGTAATGACAATTACGTACTAGGATTCTAAAAACCGGTTTCCACGCTTAGAAAAAAAATCATATTGGTAAATTGCTAATCATTTTTATGCTATTTATATATATCAATGTCGAAAGTCCCATTTATCGACTCGGAACTTGGATGAGTTAACTTGCTGCGCATTGAGTTCATGTGAACTATATTGGCCCTTTGGAAGTAATAAAATCATTCCCCATCTTGTAAAAAAAAAAAGAAGAAAAAATTGCTCCTTGTCTCTAAAATAATAACCATTGAATGTGTGTTATTGCGAGGTTATTATATAGATCTAAATTCAACTTGATGGATTAAAATGGCCCAATGGTCATCTTTCATTTTTTGTCGATTTCTTCTTTCGATGGCGATCGTTTATCACTAGGCTAGGAAATCTTCGACGGTTAAAATTTCATGAGATTGATCTATGTTGATGGTGATTAATTGCTCCCAAAGGTCTAATGTCAATATGGACTTAATTCCATTTCCTAATTGGGTTTTGTTTTTCCTCTATTGTTACATTTTTTTGTGGATTATAAAATGTGATTTTCGATGTGGAATGAGGGAATGCCCAAAACCTCGAATTATTCGATTACAATCATCCATGCATTTGGGGAAGCTTGAGGCGGCCCACGTCTGCATGTACACATAGTCTTACATAAGGTAACACTTCGGGCATCAATTCCGCTACCGTTGGTAACGACAATTATTAGGATTCTAAAAACCGGTTTCCACGCTTAGAAAAAAATCATATTGATAAATTGCTAATAATTTTTATGCTATTTATATCAATGTTGAAAATCCCATTTATCGACTTGGAACTTGGATAAGTTAACTCGCTGTGCATTGGCCCTTTGGAAGTAATAAAATCCTCCCCCATCTTGTAAAAAAAATAAAAATCGCTCATTGTTTCTAAAATAATAACTATTGAATGTGTGTTATTGCGAGGTTATTATATAGATCCAAATTCAACTTGATGGATTAAAATGGCCCAATGGTCATCTTTCATTTTTTGTCGATTTCTTCTTTCGATGGCGATTGTTTATCACTAGGCCAGGAAATCTTCGACGGTTAAAATTTCATGAGATTGGTCTATGTTTATGGTGATTAGTTGCTCCCAAAGGTCTAATGTCAATATGGACTTAATTCCATTTCCTAATTGGGTTTTGTTTTTCCTCTATTGTTACATTTTTTGTGGATTATAAAATGTGATTTTCGACATGGAATGAGGGAATGCCCAAAACCTCGGATCATTCGATTACAATCATCCATGCATGCATTTGGGGAAGCTCGAGGCGACAATCCATGCATTTGGGGAAGCTTGAGGCGGCCCTCGTCTGCATGTACACATAGTCTTACATAAGGTAACGCTTCGAGCGTTAATTCCGTTACCGTTGGTAACGACAATTACTAGGATTTTAAAAATCGGTTTCCACGCTTAGAAAAAAATCATATTGGTAAAATGCTAATCATTTCTATGCTATTTATATCAATGTTGAAAGTCCCATCTATCGACTCTTGGGTGAGTTAACTCGCTGGGCATTGAGTTGAGAACTATATTTTATCAAAATTGATTAAGTAGATCATCCTTTTGATTGATTTTACATATAAGATTAGTTCCATTGAGATGAATATGAAATCAAATGACTGATTTGCGGTTCGGATCTCAGATGGAGGATTAACCAGATTATTCTTTTCTTTTTTTTCTTTTTATTTTTCAGTGATTTGGATGGGGTCCTAGAAAGATTTTCGATGGTGCCATTGCACGAAAGATCAAAAAGGTTTGAACTCAACATTATTTATAAGGACCGCGAAAGAAAATTAAATAAATAAATAATAAATTATTTTATATTTGTTTTGGGTGCGTCGTTTGGATGCTCAATTGAAATGAATCACGATGACTCAATTCAATAAAGAGGAAATGACTAACTTGGGGCTCAATCATCATTATGAATTAAAATGGTGTCACCCCAACTTGGGTCATTTCCTTTTATTGTAATTCATTTTGATTGAGCATCCAAACGTGCCCTTATTTGATTAAACTGATGATTGTCTAATTTTGAAACTCTTTTGTCTGAACTTGCATTTTACAGGAAACTGGAGGTCATTGATGTAAGATCGGATTTGATCCTTTTATTAGTTTTCTTTCCTGATTTTGAGTCGTTGAACCCTGCTATGGCTACTCTTTGTGGAAATGTGGACAAGTTCCTGGCCATTGTCTGTTGGGCATACTGTTTTTGTCCTGTGGCCCATAAACCAGGTTGCCTCATTTATTTGTGTGTGTCAAACATTGGTCTATTTGATGATCCAATTACCAACCTGATTCTTGGGCCACGACACAATCATGGTGGGGCACACCAGATGAACGATCGGGATCTCACGTGAGATTTGGAAAGCTACCATCGCAAGTAGCCATTGCGAAAGGACGGCTCTTCTCCTAGGATGTGGTTGTGACCAATCTAATTCGATGGTAGGTATTGAAGAAAATATTCAGAAAGCTCGATCACAACGTCGACGTGCAAAAGCTTTTGGGTGATGGGTAGATATTTCTTTCTTGAAAAGCTTAATGATAATTCAATGTATAAAATCAATTAAGTGTATTCTAATCGTGTCTTGATGTTTGGTTGCTAATTTCTGTAGGAGAAAAAAGATTGAGGTATTGTTGATCCTGGCCCACCTACACTGGACCCCACAAACCATGTGGCCCACATGTCCAGATCCAAGCTGTCCATTGGGTGGGCTGCATTGTATGTTGTCCTTGCCCAAAAATCAAACCACTATTGAAAGAAATTGACCGTTAGACAAGTGTTGGCCCACTGTTTATGTTTGATGTATGCATGTGGCCTACCTTATGAGTGGCTTGATGTAGTTGAGCTGTGATCTGGACAAATGTGGGCCCCACAAAAGTCGATTATAAAACTTAATTAGCACTTTCACTGATTTATGCAGGATCTACATAATCAACAGAAGCTACTGCAAGCACAGATTCAAGAAAAGAACCGTAAATTGAGGTTTTTATTTTTATTTCACTACATTCAATTGCATTGGAATGGTTTTACATTTTGGGTAGCGTTTAGACATACCCGGATTAGTATTTTGAAGGATATATATTGTTGGGGCAGCCACATTTAAAACTAATCTGAGCCATTTGGGTGGCACGAAATTGAATCTGAAATCATGTTGTTTTTCCCCCTTATTATTATTATTATTATTATTATTATTATTATTATTATTATAGTTTTTGGTGCTAATCAGTACTAATCAAGATGGATCTGGACAGTCTAATACATGGACCACCTCTTGGATGAGAAAACCCAAAATTTGTATGGATTAGAATTTCATCATTATTCAATCCAATGAACCATTATGGGTTGTCAATGGCCCAGAAAAACTTCTGCAGATCCAATGGTTAGAAACAGTCAATCACCACTAATTTCTCTAACCATGGGCACATCCATGAGGTGACATATCAAATTGACGGTCTAGATTACCGTTGCATTATACAATCTAATGAGTTATAGGCTTGATGCCATTTTCTAAATGGTAGTCTCACTCCTGTTGGTTACATTGGAATATCTGATGGTTTGTGGGCATTTTGCAGCTACTGGACAAAACCAGAAGAAGTGGAAGACATGGCCCATATTCAATTAATGGAGGAGACTCTGGTGGAATCCATAAATCGTCTTCAGAAGCGAAAGGTATGGCCCAATCAAGTCTTCTGGCCTCACTGATGAATGGTTCAGGTCAAACCTAGGATTTTCAAAATTTTCTATTAAGGCCCACCTGTAGGCCTGGGCCTGATGGTGAAGGCCCTGTTAAGATTGACTTTTAGGGGCTGTTTGGATGCACTTAAAGTTGTGTCCTATATATGCTGTCTTGCTCTTGTCATGCACGGTAAGACCGGTATTATACTTACTATAGATTATCGATATTCAAGTACTGTACCATATTAGTCAAGCATCTCAAATATTTAAGTCTTGGAACATGTGAGACCAAGCACTTTTGGGACTTAGGTACTATACTGTATCAGTCAAGCACCTCAGACATTAAAGTCTCGAAACATTTGAAATGCTTAACATAGACAGTGTAATATAACAGTGAATATGCACACTGATTGATATATATATATATGATACATATGCAGTGTGTGTGTGTGTGAAGATTGATGATGATACATGTGGATGCTTAAATTAAATAAAGTAGATTGTGTGAACTTTGTGGGCCACATTGTGATATATGTGACTTATTCACTCCGTCCTTCTTTTTACCAGCTCATTATAGGACATGAGCCTAAAATTGAAGCATATCCAAAGCTAAAGTGGACCACATCATAGGAGAGTGAGGATAATGATGTTCATTGTTGAAAACTTCTTTGAGACCACAAAAGTTTTGGATCAAGTTGATATTTGTGTTTTCCCTTCATCCGTGTATGTAACCTTATTAACATGTTGGATGATAAATAGGCATCATCGTAAACCCTAGGAAGGTTTCAACAATTATGTCATTATTTTACGCAGGGGAGGACGTGAGGTCGAGCACCGTCTTCCTCAAGAGGATAACTATTCCGAATCCACGGAACTTCTCTGGACTCCTCACAGAGACTTTCTCGAATCCACGAGAAAAGAGAGCAGAAAAATAGAAATAAATTCTAATAAATTCAAAATAGATTAATGAATAATTGATAATTTTCTAATGTGTCTCCTTACACTATTAATAAAGAAAAAAAATAAACTAAAATTCGTAATTACCAAAAATAGCAAAATTCTAACTCTAATAAAAATCCTAATTCTAATACAACTCTTCTAAAGCCTAATTTCTAAAAATAAAAATTACAAATAAACTTTCTCTAGAAGAGTCCTAGTATAACTAAAATTTATTTCTATAAGGAAAGAAAATCTAAAACTCTAAAAAATATCAAAAATTCGGAATTACTAAAAATAGTAAAATCTTCCTAAAAATTCGTTTTTGAGCTGAAAGCGCGCGTTTTCTGACGAAACGGACAGACGCGACCCACTTTGTGGGTCGGTTCACCTCGGATGACCCATTTCAGTAAAGATTGATAGGTTGTGCTCCCCGTAACGATACCCGGATCAAAAGTTATGGTCAATTTACGGTCCATCTTCTTTTGGCTCAACCATGCTAGGAACGTATCTATGACACGTTCTACATCAGACTCCTCCACTTGAAAAAAACTCGTCCTCGAGTTACGCAAGAGACTTGGCACATGAGTCTGAGATAACTTCCGATGTCGATGTTCATTAGCTCTTTTTTTGTACTTGGCATTAAGCTCTTGAGTTGACACAATACATACACTCATGCTTTCCTTGATTTGACTATATCGATTAGTTCCTTCACATCTGCCTTCAAGATCTCATATTTTTTCTGATAATGTGGACAATTAGGCGGACTTGCCCCTGAGATGGGATCAATGTGATTTTGTATATCTCGTACGGGAGGTAATTTATTAGGGAGTTCATCGAGCACAACCCTCTTGAACTCCTGCGATACTGGTTCCAAATCCTCTAAGATATTCACAGGCTCCACATATTTTTTCTTTTCAACTAATGGATATATATTTCCCGTTTCCTCATATTGTTTAACAAAGGCCTGTTCAGTGATGAGATATTGCTCCTCCACTTTAGAAGTGTTGGGTTGGTTCTCCATTCCTATAGAGGTCACATGTTCGCCACTGATGAATCCTGTGGTCTGTTGCAACTCTGTTTTGATGAAGTCGTTTCTCGAGGACCAATAATAGGATTTTTCTGCATAACCTTTTACTGATCGACTATCCTGATAATAATTTTGGTTTTGTTGGAATAATACCTGATCGTAATCTCGAGGGAGGAATCGCATGCACAATAACTTCTTCATCCGCGACCACGTGCGAATCGGCGCCTTCATCTGTCTCGTTCGCTCGAGTTGAAGTTGTTCCCACCAATCTGAAGCTCTGCCCGTCAACTTGTAGGCCACGAGTTTAACTTTCTTCTCTTCTACAATGTTCATGTAGTCGAAGAAACGTTCGACTTCAAGCAACCAATCGAGGAAGTCTTGGAAGTAGAGTTGTCCATTAAAATTAGGAAGATCGACTTTCATCTTAAATTCTTGAATCATCCTGTGGTTCATTGATAGCATCGCCCTACGATCAGTATAATTACGAATTCCAGCAATTGCTGGTGGTGGATCACCACCATGAACACGGAGTTGTCTTAGGTTTTCAGCCAAGAGATCCGCTATGCGGTCGATGGAAGTCTGCAGCCCTTGCATGGCTTGCTGATTCTCTCGTTGCACTACTTCGAAAGCTGCCGCCGTTAAAGGTAAATTCCCTAGAGCACCGCCCATGGGATTGTTGCCCGACCCGTCGTTAGAAGCCATCAATCCAAGGAGAAACCTCGCTCTGATACCAAACTGACGCAGGGGAGGACGTGAGGTCGAGCACCGTCTTCCTCAAGAGGATAACTATTCCGAATCCACGGAACTTCTCTGGACTCCTCACAGAGACTTTCTCGAATCCACGAGAAAAGAGAGCAGAAAAATAGAAATAAATTCTAATAAATTCAAAATAGATTAATGAATAATTGATAATTTTCTAATGTGTCTCCTTACACTATTAATAAAGAAAAAAATAAACTAAAATTCGTAATTACCAAAAATAGCAAAATTCTAACTCTAATAAAAATCCTAATTCTAATACAACTCTTCTAAAGCCTAATTTCTAAAAATAAAAATTACAAATAAACTTTCTCTAGAAGAGTCCTAGTATAACTAAAATTATTTCTATAAGGAAAGAAAATCTAAAACTCTAAAAAATATCAAAAATTCGGAATTACTAAAAATAGTAAAATCTTCCTAAAAATTCGTTTTTGAGCTGAAAGCGCGCGTTTTCTGACGAAACGGACAGACGCGACCCACTTTGTGGGTCGGTTCACCTCGGATGGCCCATTTCAGTAAAGATTGATAGGTTGTGCTCCCCGTAACGATACCCGGATCAAAAGTTATGGTCAATTTACGGTCCATCTTCTTTTGGCTCAACCATGCTAGGAACGTATCTATGACACGTTCTACATCATTATTCCAACCGTCTCTTATGGTGTGGTTCACTTGAGCTTTGGACATACTTTAATTTTGGGCTCATGACCTAAAATGTGCTTCCAAAATGGATGGATGGTGTGGAGTATCATGTTCCTAATAGACCACATGATACTTTAGCATGTATAATATATTCAATTTTTTGTTGGTATATTTGGTTGAATCAAATAGACTATTAAAATCGAAAACCAAAAAGAAAATAAAAGAAATGAGGTAGAAAACTTATAGACTTGGGTCAAGGCGTGACGTGAGTATCTCGGCTCGAAATCGAATTTGCTCCCTTTAAACAACGTCCCAAGTGTAACAGGTTTTCAGAGCAATCGATCTCCAGGATGCAATGACTATGAGGTCCCAACAATGCACTTACTGTACGTGGACTCGAACAACTTGTAGTTTAATCTGAAAATGCTGAGTTAAAATAGAAAAGGAACAAGAAAAGTTTTTCACAAGAGAGCATAAAATAATTTTTAAAAAAAATACAACAATTCCCTACATGTTTCAAAATCAAAACCTTTCAGGTTAATGTGGAATAGTTATGCAATGATACCGGTGTCACTGTAGACTTGAATCGACGTTAGAGTAAACAAGATATGTTTACAGGAATCAGGTGACATCATAGTATTGAACCTGAATCATTTTGATGTAAATTGCAAGTACATACCACTTACACAATTCTTCCTTTGCAAGTGATTCCGTTTTTCGATGTTTTTCAGCCATGCACCATTACTTGAATTTCATGAATGCCCTAGAAAATTCGCCTAAATTCTCATAGAAAACGGTCTCCACCTCCACGCCTATATAGGTAAATTCCATCAAGTATACGCAACAACTATATACACCACCAAATATATGGATATGAATTTTTAAGAGTTTCAAAAACTCATAATTTTACGTTGTCACTCACACTGCTACACCATAAAAAGGACTTATTTACATCAGTGCAATCATCTACATTGTGTCTTGTTGTTTACTCACTGAACTTATCTCATGGGATTTCTACTTGTATAAGTTGGGTTGCCGACACTGACGGGTCATATATTAGGCTTAGCCCCATTCTCTTCAATGTATCATTGACTAATATTTTAAATAATCCTTTGGTCATAGGTTTTGCCAGATTCTTTTCTGACCCCACAAAGTCAATAGATATGACTCCATCACCCAACATTTATTTTACTATATTGTATCTACGTCTAATATGTCTGTGCTTTCCATTATATAATTTACTCTTTGCTTTTGTTATAGCTACTTGACAATAACAATGAATAAATACGGCTGATACAGGCTTTGGCCATAATGACACATTAGCCAAGAGATTTTTAAGTCACTCGACATTTGATCCAACATTTTTTAAGGCAATAAACTTAAATTTCATAATTGATTGAGTGATACATGTTTACTTGATAGACTTTCAAGATATTTCTCCACCCAAAGTGAAGACATATATATCCGCTAGTGGATTTTGTTTCATTTGAATTAATGATCCGGTTAGCATCATCGTATCCTTATAATACAATAGGATAACCATTATAATGTAAATTATAGGTCATAATGTCTTTTAGGTATCTCAGAATTCTACATAAGGCATTCTAATATTCTTTTCCATGGTTATGTGTATATATACTTAGCCTTCGTATTGCAGATCCTCTTGGTTATAGTTCTTCTACTACCTCAACATTTTTGCAGATATATGTGATATCTGATCCAGTAACTTCTTCTATTAATATAAACTTAGATTTTATATGGAATATGTTCTCAACGAACTCTGCATCTCTAGCTTCTATTATTATATTAGAATATAGAATATTATCAAATAGAAACCTATAAGTTCCACTATTTTTAGCATAGCCTATAAATACATAGTCATTTATTTTAGAACATAGTTTTCTTTTCTTAGTTTCGAGTAATTATACTTTGGCGAGACACCCCCACACTTTAAGATATTTATAAGTGGAAATATGGTTTTTCCAAAGTTCGTATGGTATTTATTCAGAAGACTTAGAAGGAATCGTATTTAGGATATGAAAAGCTGATAGAGTTGCTACTCCCCACATATTTTAGGCTAAACCTGAATTATTTAACATAATATTCATCATTTCCTTCTGAGCTTGTTTGGTTTTAAGAATTACATGTAAATGAATGTAAATAAGTCATAATTACTTTTACATCATGTTTGAAAAAGGGAGAAATACTTTTCTTAAATGTGTCTCGAAAATCACGCATACATGCATGAAATCAGACGGAAATGCATGGTGGTAAAATTTGTGGGTCCCACAATCATATATATGTCTGATCCACGCCATCCAAATGTTTTACCATCTCATTTTAAGGCATTGACCAAAAACTGAGGCAGATTGTAAGCTTAATTGGACCACACCAGAGGAAGCAAGGGGATAATGACTTGCACCATTCAAAACCGAAACCTTCGCTCATAGGTTTGTGGGGCTGTCATCCAACCTGTTCATAACATCACATATACATGTATGAAGGATAAACATAAATATCAGCATGGTTCGAAATTTTCATGGCCCACGATAATTTTTCAATGGTAATCTTTCAATTCGTGGTTCAACTTTAGCTTCACACTTGCCTCACTTTTGGGGTTATACCATAAAATGAGCAAGCAAAATAGATGGATATCATGGATTACACATATACATATCAATTGGCCCCACAATTTTTAATGCATTCATTGTAGATTTTTTCCTGTCTTGGAGCTACACCTTCCAAACATGAATAGTTGTTATTTCAAGGTAAAGTAGATGACGAAAACTGTCGCTTCAAGAGAAAGAAGAAGAAGGGAATTACTGATGTAAATAATAAATGGCAATTTGCAGTCTATTTAGATTGTAATCCAAAAACCAAATAAGCCTTAAGAGTTTTATTATTACGCTATGTTATTTTGTTCTGTTCTTGTATTTAGGGAGCTATAATTTAATGAATCATCCTACTATTTTTACATAATTATCTAAACTGAGAAGATTCATACTCTCATTCTTTATCTGTTTTAAGTCTTTTAATCTTTATATTTAATTGATTTTCAACCTCAGTTTTATACTTAGTAAGCTTTTAAAGCTTTATATTTGTTCATTAACAAATATGCTTTAGTAAATCTAGAGTGATCATCTACAAAAGTTTATGTAATACATTTTTCTATCTCTAGATATGCGATTTTTAAAATCATCCAAGTCAATATATATCAACTCTAATAAAATAAAGAATCATTCTACTTGTTTAAAGGGTTTTCTACTGAATTGTGATTTTATGCACATTTTAAATTTATCGAATTCTTCATTTGATATATTAGGTAATAAACCTAACATTTTCATATTCTTCAAATATACTATGTTTACATGACCTAATCTATTATTCTATAGATAAAAAATGTTCAATGATATAAATAGAATTGGATATTTGATTATTATCATTGGATATATTTATGATGAATAAATCATCAATACAGTATCCCTTACCCATAAAAGTTTCATTTTTAGTCATTACAAGCTTGCTTGAATCAAATACTAACTTTACACTAGCCTTATTGAGGAGCGAACTAGAGACCAAGTTTCTTTTAATGTCAGACACATGTAGGACATCATTCAACATAAGAGTCTTCCAATAAGTGAGTTTCAGAAGTACTTTCCATTTCTCTACAACTGGAGAAGTTTGAGCATTACTCAATGAACACTTGTTCATCATCTCCTAATGCTTGGTATGAGGTAAACATGTTATGATCTTTGCACACATGCCAAGTTGAACAAGTATGTAGCATTCACTCCAAGTTTTTAGAAAAAAAAAAAAAAAGACTTTTAACACCACAACTACTATTATGTCAAACTTATTGTCAACTTCTACAAGATTTTTTTGAGACTTATTTTTATTTTTCTTAAGTTTACGGGTTTTAATGTGAATTTCTATAATTATATAAGTTTTCTTTTTTCTTAAACTACTTACTTGTATTTTTCTTTTTAAGCCTACATTTATTGACATAATGTCCAAGCTTTCCATAATTATTATTTTTGTCATTTTTCTTCTTATTGTTTTCCTGACTTGATCTCATAAGATTCGTCTTCGAATCTATCTCATTTATATTTTCTTTTTAATATATGTTTCTATTAGCATCTTTTATCCGTATGTGTACGATTGTAGTTTCTAACGAGACACCGATATTTTTATGTTTCATTTTGTTCTTATATTCTTTTAAGGAGAGCAGTAACTTTTTTATTAGTACTCTTGACAAAAATACTTTATCCAACTTAATTTCTTCTGACGACAATTCATGAACTAGATTTTAAAAACCATAAATCTAATTTGTGACAGGTTTATCATCCTTCATTTTGTAGTTAAGAAAATTGGCAATTGAATGTTTCCTAGCACTTGCATATTTTAGAACGTACTTCTTTTCTAACGCAGTCTAGATGTCTTTGGTAGACTCATAAGAAACATATAATTCATTGGACAAAAAGTTTATAATACAATTTATACAATTATTTTCATCTACGACTTTAGTTTGATTTGCTAGATTTATAGTAAATTATCCAAACAATATGCATTAAACTTTAAGGGTAGTCAATGCAAACATGAGCTTCTCACCATTTAAAGTGTAGTCCAACGAACTATTTAATTTTGGATAACTCGGTGGAATCATTAACAGTTATAACAATCATAATCTATTTAATTCAACAAATTCGATTTCAAGATTGTTGGTATGTTTGGTTAAATCAAATAGATTATTAAAACCGAAAATAAAAAAGAAATAAAAGAAATAAGATAGAAGAGTTATATAGTTGAGTCGAGGCGTGACGTGAATCAGTGGCTTGAAATCAATTTTGCTCCCATTGGACAACGTCCCAAGTATAACAAGTTTTCAGAATAATCGACCTCCAAGATACAATAACTGTGACCTGGTCCTAAAGGTGCACTCACTATACGTGGGCCCGAACCCTTGCAGTTTAATTCAAAATGCTAAGTTAACTCAGTGATAAACTCAACAACCAAAATCTCTTAAAACATAAAATGAACAAGGATAATTTTTTACAGGAGAGTAAAAAAATGATTTTAAAAAAATTCAACACTTTTTAGGTTAAGAGTAAACTATCCATTAGTAAAAGTCATGTTAGTTGTTACGTTATGCTCAATGAAAGATGAGCACATGTAGTACATGAATTTGTTTGCATCCAAACAACTCAGCTCTTCTAAAAGTTGGGTCATTCAAAGTCCATATCTAACATATAGCTTGGCTCATTTCAGCCTGTACCTTATTCAATTTGAGAAATGCCAAAAGACTATTTTTAGTTGCCATTTAAAAATGAGTTTATTCTATTTTTGAGTGCATCACGTGTGCGAAAGAAACAAAAGAGTAGTGATAGATTAATTTCTCTTAACTTTTTTTTTATTACTTATATTAAAAGCTAAAATATTGTTCGGCCAATCCAATTTTGGGATTGTGATTCAGTCACAAAGGGCTTAACAATTTAAACAGTTTTGTTTTAATGTTCACCATGCATATAATTCCGAGTGCATTCATGTATATTAAGTATCACATGCCGCTAGACTATAAAATAACTCACCTTTATTTTAAGAATGAAAACTTCAATTTTCATTTTTATACTAGAAAGCAAACCAAGTGATTTATTTACTACTCCATGTGTCACATATTCTGTCATCTATTTTCCAATATCCTACATGTATTTCATATTTTAACATCATATATATCTTCACATGTTTCGTCATTAAGCACCCGCCAAGTATTAGATCCATTGCATATACAACATATGTTACCATTCATTTTCAAGTAACCTACATATGTTAATATATACTCTCATGAATTATACCTGTGTCATCATATATTTTCAAATACCCCCACATGTTACATTGTCAATATGCTTACAAACATTTGTGTGTGTGTGTGTGTGAGGCATGCTCACCTACGCACGTGCACACCTTTGCACATGTGTTATGGGTGTTGAATCTGAATGGTCCATAAGATGCAAATTCCCATGAAGCCTTGGGGGTGAATTTTCACTCTTATCTAAGATTTTAGTGGGCCATAGCAAAGAAAAATTCAAATCAAGGGAAGAAACTGTTTACATTTTTATGGCCCACCGAAGTTTTGGTTCAAAGTAAAAATTGGTATCGGGGTTTCATGAGGTTCTGCTCCATGTGGACTGGTTTGTAGGTAGTCCGTCGCAGGTGAGCGTTCCACTATATATATATATATATATATTCAAGTACCACATATACCACAGCCAAGCCAAACTCAGCAAGTAGAATAAGAAGAAAGTTGAAGCACCTGATCTGATTTACTACTCAGGTGACTCGGGTGAGTCCTGACTCAGGGTTGAACAAGTGGGTCTGTGTCACCGAGTCTTTTACATGAGCGAGAGATCCGGCACATGCACCAGGTGGGAACCGATGTGAAGATACACAGTCACAAAGGACAGGCTGGTCCACTTATCAGGTGGGCCATATGTGTTGTTGAATATAGGTCCTTACTCTTACCCGCGTCGTAGACTCCCTGGAGTTTCAACACCGGTCAAGGGTTCGAGTACCCACGGTGGTGAAATCCCGCGGTGTGCGTGTGTGGGGTGTGTGTGCGTGTGGCGTGAGTGTGTGGGGTGTGTAAAAACTATATATATATATATATATATATATATATATATATATATATATATATAGGCTCTTGCTAATACCCTCTTTTAACTGACAATTTTCCACATGCAAGGGTGGCACTGTGGTCCACCTGATAAGTGGATAGGGCTTATTTATGAGCCAGGCATGTTCACCGTGGCACTTTGGCATGTAACCGTTCATGTTGCTCACGATTTATTTTATTTTATTTTTAAAGGTGATTTCAATGCTTACATTTATCTGCTCAGATCCAACGGCTCGGATTGATCATCATATAAAAAATAGTTAGATGCTTGAAATATGCATTCTTGTATAAATCGCCCTCTTCTAAACAGGTACACTTGGCTGAGAAACGCGCGCATAAGTCATTGTCTGCCTTGCAGGTAAGCCACTTCAAATTCTTGAACCTGGTTTGGTACATTGAAGGTTGCTAGCCCCACACGCATTCAGCCACACGTGTGATACATATCCGATTGTGTATCAGGTGGGACCCACTGTGTAGATCGTCTGACTAACAACTCTGGTTTTTTTTCAAAGTATCAGGTGGGCCCACATGGACAACGACATTAGACGGTCTAAAACAATTTGCACGTGGCTTTTATGCCAAGTGGCATACATGATGGCCCAACAGCCTGAATTTTGTACAAGATGGCCCTGCTCTAGTCATTATTCTGGGGACACGTGGGTAGCCAAACCATCGATCAGGACCGTCCAATAGGTTCTCCCACTTTTTGTGATGGAAAATTCAAAATGGAAAGTACTTTTCCATCCTATCAATGCCATACAAAATATGGATGGTTTGGATTGAAGAAGGTTCTCTAATGCCATACAAAATAGACCAGGGCATCTTCCCATCGGGGCCCACCTGATGGATGGCTTGGATCTTCTACACACGTACCCCATTGGCTCATGTGGAGGCATACATGGGGGCTGTACCATACGCAGTTACGCACACACATGCCAACTTGGCAAGTGTGTGGAACATCACGAACATATGCAAAAAACAGTCTGGTCTACAGATCAGTGGCCCACCCACCATTTTGCCAAAGTTTACATTCGACGTACACGTGGCCCACCTAATGAGTACGTCGACCTTATGCACCGTTGAATATCCAGCACGTGTGCTGCGTGTGGAGAGACTGAATCCTCAAACCGTGATATCTGCAGGCACAATGCTTCACTTGGTTACCTGAGAATCATAAGCTAAATGCGAGAGTACGCAACGATCCCAACATCGCACAATCTCGACGGTACGTTTCTTTTAGGATGCATTGGATCACTATAAAATCTTAAGATCCTGTCATATTTCAGAATCCAACCGTTGATTTTTTATTTTTATTTTTAATTTAATTTTGTAGTAATTTTAGCTGCTTTGGAAATGCAAACGGACGGACTGAAATTGCTGGGCCGGCGACGCAGTTGGGTTTTCAGCATGCACACCAGCAACCCGATTATAATTTGAACGGCTATGATCATTCCAAGCTAGGGGTGGATCTTAACCAGAGTGGGGAATACTATAATCACATCCAACAGTTTTACCCAGGTGGGCCCTACTATGGTCCCTCTCTTCACCACCGTATATGAAGAATAAGCTTTGTTCTGAGCTTTTATTAGACAAAACCTGCCATAACAATGGACGGCCGGATGTTGTGAATGATTGTGTGACCGTATGTAGTGTTTGATAGATGTGTGAATGAGGATGGCTAATCCCACACACGCGCACGTGTTAATATAGAACACGTGTGCCATGGTTAGAAGATTTGGCGACTCGGCCCAACTCGCCTGAGTTGAGGGTGACTCATGAGTGAAACTGGATTGGGTCCTACCGAGTCCGAGTCGACTCGGATGAGTGTCATCACACCCGTCCAAACCTTAAAATCATGTGTGTGCCAGATCTTAGCTTTCCATCTGGTTGAAAACAGTGCTCGGATCTTTTGTTTCGAAAATGAGGTCATTTCATTTTTTGGGTGGGCCACATTGTACAAAGAAAAACGGACGGTTAAAACATTTTTTTTCTAGCTGTACATTTGTTTTGTATGCTGTGGTCCATCCGTGCATGAATCCAAACCGTCCAAATGGTGAGACCAACTTGAAGATTGATCGAACGATTCCAACTTCTGATTGATGGTCATTGTTTGTTGAATGTGGTGGACCACTGAGTAATTTTCATTTAAACCGTCCATTACATGTCCACTAATCAGCCCATTGATGTCGGTCCCTCATTTTCTTGTTATGGCCAATCTAAAGTTGGGACGCTTGATTTGGGCGGTCGGTGTCTGATGCATGCATATGCATGCCAGTTTAGTAATTTGATACTCCAATGTACGATGACGCTTGATACACCGGCACTAAAAAATTGTGCATGTTGCATGTAATAACGTAAATTAGACCAACTAAATCATATGAAAATTTTAAGTGCCCGTGTATCATGTGTCACATCTTGCCGGAGTATCAAATAAGCATAAGGAATCGTTCATAGCTGGATAAGGCTAAGATGATGATGATGATTATTTTTTTGTTAATGATACATCTTTGCATTGAAACCCACCTATTTTGTCTTTTTATTAAATTACTTGTATCCTAATATGTAATTTATAAAAGGGTGTGTATCATTTGTCACACTTTGTCGGAGTATCAAAGGTTTTTTTAAGAAAATATTGAAGTAGAGTTCCGTAAAACCCATTGCAAGCAACGATGCCTGATTGCAATTCATGTGTTTCGAATGGGACTTAAAAGCACTAAACTACTATTGAGATACTTGATTTGTAATTAGATTATATTCTTATAGATAATTAAATTTTGTACAACTCATCTTAAAATTTAGCTTATTCTAAATTTAGGCAGGTACATCTTTATAAGAGAGCTCCATTATGAAAGAAATTAAGGTCAATTATCTCTTTTTACAGCTAATGTGGATAAATTGTCAAGCTGTTCGCCCTGTAGTGTAGAGCTTAGGCCCTTAAGTAGGCCTAAAGGTTGGGCTTTGATGAATGCTATAGTTTGTGGGCCACTATATATATATATATATATATATATATATATATATATATATATATATATATATATAATATAAAAGATCAAATGGTTTATATGACAATTGTGGGTGATTCTCATTTTCACTGGTACATATGTAGTTTAAAAACACTTATTAGATATGGTTATATTTAAATAACTCAAACTACTTGATGAAACTTGTTCTACACAGAGGTGGCAGATTTTTTAGTTTTTATTTTATTTATTTATATTTAGAGTGGTGTAATAGATCATCATAACCCTATAACCCTATTGTTAGATGGGCTAACCCACATGATTTTTGTGATTCAATTTATTTTAGTTGGGTTGGCTCCATTCTAACTTTTGGGTGGGATTGGAGATCCGAACATTAAGACACGGGTTAGTCCTTACCCATGTCCAACTTGTTCAAGTTGACTGGCCTATTTGGGAGTGTCGATTTGGGACCCCTTGGATTCGGAAGCCCTAGGATTAGCAATCCCCCCATTGTGTTTGGCACTCCGAAGTGTGAATCAACTTTAATTCAAAAGTACATATCCATGGAATATTTACATGGGTTTGAATTTAATTACTAAATCAACTTTACTATTTCTAATTAGTGAGATATGTAATTTTTGATATAATGGTTATGATAAGCTCACTAAAATATATGCTTTGCCTGAAAATGATGAAATTCCAAGTGTTAGATGGGCTACAAGCACAATATCATGTCTGGTGAGCTAACCAACGATTTTCAATCGTTGATTTACATGGACAATGTTCGGACTGTGCTGATTTACATGGACAATGTTTGTATAGTGCTGATCATCATTAGTGGGCCATGTGCTCAATAGAATAATAGTGTATAGTAACACACATGTTACACATGTAATATTGAAATGATTTTAGGTATAATCTAAGCTCTCATTGTGGATTACAAACCCCATCAAAGAAAGGATTGGAAACCCCCTATATTTGAAACCCCTGGTTACTTTGTGCTGCCAAACAACCGGGGGATTTGAAATCCCCTCAAATCTCCTCCAATCCACGATGCCAAACCACCCCTTAGACTCAGTCGGATACAGTCCATTTCATAACCAAGCATCACCTAAATGATTCACCCTGCTGGTTCAACTTTGTCTTGGACAAGTCCCAATTAAGTGGACTCGAGACTGAATGAGTCCCAAGTCTACTTATCTGGGCTTGGCTTCGGGATCCGCCAAGGTGGGAGGATCCTTGAATGTGAGTCCGTTGTGATGGGAGTGCTCTACATCCATGTTGTTCGTCAGATTTGAGAGCTCATTTTAAGGCATTTTGCCAAACACGAAGCAAATTTAGATCTCCAGTGAACCGCAACACAAGAAACAATGGTTATTGAATCACCAAAATGCTTAATCCAACCCGTTGATAAGGTCACAAAGACATTTATAAAATGACCACACAAACATCAGCTTGATCCAAAACTTGTGTCCCACATAAAGTTTTTAATGGTTAATTAACACTTTTCCTGTGGTGTGGTTCACCTAAGAATTGGATCTACTTCATTTTTTAATATCATACCTGAAAATGAGCTTTCAAAACGGATGGACCGTGTGGATGTAATGCACATACATCACCGTAGGCCCCACAGCCGTACCTTTTTAACTATCGTTTCAAAACGCTGAGATGGGGCCATGTGGGTGTGAACAGGCGTTGCCTGGGCTGGATAGGCGTAGCCCACCGTCAATCCGCGCATGTTCTTTTTACGGAAGTTTTTCCAGCGCGCTACTGTCGCATTAGGGACCGTTGATATGCGGACATACCATGCTTGTGGCCCATGGGCCAATTTCCTTGTGATTGGACAATCTTAGAAAAATTAAAAATTCTCTATATGGGACGGATCTTCTGGAGCTCTTTCATGTGATTACTCTCTCCATCAGATGTTTCCAATTGCTGACATGGCATCCATTAATTGTGGACCGTTGGTTATTCTTGTTGATTTCCATCTGATGTTTAAGATTTTCTAATAAATGAGACATTATGAAATGGCCGGCACGATCAAATAAATGGCTTATGTTACTGAAAGGTGGGCCACACGCACCCTGAACTTGCAGCCCACCTATTGAAGGGTTAAGATTGCCCTGTCTTGAGATATACAGATCACAGTCCATCCAAAGCGAGTCCTGTCAGATCAACGGTGTGGATCAAGGTCCCACTAGTACAAGAGTCTCCAGACCGAGCAGACTACATATCCCCTGGCCCACGATGAAATAATCTCCTCCGCTCCTATCAAAATTCCAAATCCCCAAACAAGAAATAGGGTCCGCCGTGATGTTTGTATACCATCTAACCTCTCATCAAGTGAGATCCTCCACGATGATGAAATATCCCAGAAAACAGGTCCATACAATCATTAGGTAGGCCACAGTATAAAAAACAACGGCCATCCACCCAAAAATTCCAAATTTAAGTGGCCCATGTGATGGTTGGATCGGATGTATTTTTGGAACCCCCCACTTTCTCGGTGAGACCACCATTATGAACGGATTGGATTCCGTACAAAAACCATGGTGGACCTCACAAGCGAGTTACAGAATAAGCTTTGTTCTAGAAACGTACGTACAGGATCTGGCCTCATATGTGTATCTATATCTACACACACGTGGTTTTCTTTTTTGACACGTGGGACCTTTTTTCCTTATTTGGACCATTGGTCCTCTGCGGTCCACGGTGAATGGAATATGCCCCAAAATCATCTGGATAGGAAAAAATATAACCGTCCGATTTGCGTCCTACAAACAAGAACAGAAATCATCAACGGTTCAGGTTTTCACAAGAAAAGTCCCAAGATTGATGTTTATACTATCCTAATTTAGAATTATTTTTAAGTGGAAAAAATAATCCGTGGGGCCCATCAGAACAATGGTCCAGATTATCAAACCACGGTCTCACCCCACTTCTTAGAACTAAAAACATGCTGTGAAATCCTCGGGTCGCGTTTCCACACCGTAGATAATCTAAAATCCAGATGCATCTATACCGTGCAGTACGGAGTACGATCCAATGAATTATCATGTATAAGTAGAGATTTATTTCGATAATCCGAACCGTTGATATTATTTTTCCAAATTTTTTGTATGAATAAAAATAAAAATATTTACAATCAGAGCTTCTTATATCCTTCATTTGATGACCAATATTAGACGGTTCTAGACAAACATTGACGGTCCAGAAAATTTCAACTCAATCGACGTTTTGATATTTAAATACCAAATATATTTTATTTATAGACTATCTGAAGTAGTTCTCTCAATATCAACGGTCTGGATCAATGAACCATGGGCTCCACTTGTAGTAAGTGGTCACATCAGGACACTGCTGACGTCCTGACGCGTCAGCACGTTCTCTCCCTCATAACAGCAATCTCTTCTCACTGCAGCGAGTACAACCTTTCCTTCTTGCTCTTCCCGCTCCTGCTGTCTGTACACACGTACTCTCCGCGTCTACGTATTCCAACCGTATAAAGTACGTATACGTGGTAGAATCTTTCGCCCCTCTCTTCTAAGTGAATGTTTTTTTCCTTTCTTTTTAATTTCATTTTAGAATAAGTATTTATTAGATTTTTTGGGATTTTGTATTTGGGGTTTTCGGTATTTAATCGTGGCAGTTGAATTCCCAAATCCGTTGGTTTTGGACCGTCGGATTGGGGATGGAGGGAACTTACAACGAAGAAGCAGCAACGGCTGAGGATGCTTACAACATCAATTTGGTCCCTTCGGAATTGTTTCTCAAATTCAGGAAGGAGATTGAAGGACTCCGAGTCGGTCTCAATTTGGAGGTATCTCCTCCACGCCACACTTGTTTGTGGGGCCCACCATGATGTGTTTGTGCCATCCAAACCGTCGATCAGATGCGCCCGACAATGTTAGGTCTATGCCCCAAAACCTAGCCTGATCCATTACTCCAGTGGGCCACAACAAGGGGTATAATGGTGGAGATTGGGTAGGGGAGCTCCCACCATTCGAACTTCCAGATGGAATGTGGGGCCCTCTGTTTTGTTAATGTGCCATCCAACCCAGTCGTCAGGTGTGCTTCACCTGGATGAAGGGATGCAGTGGAATTCTTGGTATATACAGTGTGCATGAAGAGGTCACCAGATGCACGGTTTGGATTCCACAAAGAAAAGATTACGTGTGGGCCCCACACAGCTCGGACGTATGGTAATTACCATACGTTCGGAATGTAAATGATAATTCCCCCATTCCCACATACATACATGTATGCATGTATGGAGATGTGAACACACATTCATTGGATTCGGGTGCGTGGGTTAGTTTGATTTACTGATCAGGACTGTCCATTTGGTCGGTGGACCACCATGCAAAAGTCACAGTAGGTAAAGAAATAGACCGTTTCAAGAAATCCCAATTGTCAATCTGAACCATCCGTTCGGTAGGTCCCATGTTGGTTTTGCCATCAATGCATCGGTGTCCTGCAAAAATGGATGGTTTGGATTATTGTTGACTGGAATATCCAGTCGCCAATCTGAACCGTACATTTGATAGGCACCGTCTTAGATTGCCTATGATTCTCAATAAGCACTTTAATCCAACGATCCTAACCATCCCATTTGTGGCCAATTATAAAAGGAAAGGCCAATTTTCAGTTGGATAGGCTCGTCGAATCAGTTATCAGTGTGATTTTCTGAAGGTGGCCCATGAAGAATGCAGAGGACCAAATGGGTGTTCCGGATTGATTGATTTGTTCGTCCACATATCTAGCTGCAACTCGCTCCCCTTTAACTTGCACTGAGTGTATTGAAGCATCATTTCTCCAGGTTTGAGATTATTTATGGTGTGTTTGGTAACACACCAGGAGCTTCTTCTGGCAACTTCTCTTACAAAATAAGAAGCAATTCTAATGTGTAGAATGGCTTCAATTTATAATAGTTTCTAGTTTGTAAGAGAAGCTGCTAACAAAATCACCTTTTCTTGCATGAAACATAGGTTATACTTGTTGGGGGCCTTGCACAAAACCTTAGGATCTAGCCCTCCAGAACAAACCAGAATTATGGATAATAAAGCAATGAAAATAATCAATGCATCAATCACACACCACACAAGAGATTTTACGTGGAAAACCCTCAAAGAGGTAAAAACCACGGGACCTCGTCCAGATCAACAATCCACTATGAAGTAGAACGTTACAAACTTCTTCACTTACGTAGGAGTGGATAAACAATGAGAGAAACAAAGAAAACGGAGAGATCTCACTGATTACGAGGACATAGAAGCGCTAAGATATAGATTGCACAGTAGATAACCTCCACGAGCATAATCTTCCTTTTATAAGCTTCCTCTCTCTCTCTCACCATTGATAGCCCTAAACCCTTTAGTAAATTCCTTGTAAAGCTTTAGAAAACCCTCTTGTCATACCTAGAAAGCTCTAGGTATCTCCTATTTATAGTTTTAGGAAACTCCTTTCCGCATCCCAGTTGCGAAAGGACTTGCGACACGAAATCCGCGCAAAATCGCGAAGCGAATCTGCGTAACTACAACTGGTCGTGACGAACCTACGACCGGTCGAGTACATCCTTCAACCAGTCGAGCACTCCGGAAATAATTAACCCAAAGTCACTGGAGTTCGAGTCGTGTCAGGGCTCGTCTTTCACGACTGGTTGTGCATAGCCTTCGACCGGTCGAGCAGGGCTCACGACCGGTCGACGACGGATCAAAAAAACCCATCAAATCTCCCCCTTTTTGACCCAGGAGGGATCCACCTTCTTCAAGCTAGCCAGGTTTCTACAAACCTCAAACTTGCCCTTGAGCAAAGCCTTGGTCATCATGTTTGACCCATTATCGTCCGTGTGGACCTTCTCAAGCTGTAACACCTTCTGTTTCAAAATATCCTTGATCCAGTGATACCGAATCTCTATGTGCTTTGACTTGGAATGCTGACTTAGATTCTTGCTCAAGTGTATAGCACTCTGACTATCGCAATAGACCACGTGCTCCTCCTGCTTCAGGCTAAGTTCCTGTAAGAACCTCTTCATCTAAAGTATCTCTTTACATGCTTCTGTGACTGCAATGTACTCGGCCTCTGCCGTCGACAATGCTACGACCTTCTGTAGCTTGCTCTGCCAATAAACTATTCCCCCTGCAAACGTGAACATGAACCCCGATGTAGACTTCTTGGAGTCTATGTCATCTGCCATATCTGCATCTGTGTAGCCCTCTAATGCAGGTTTACCGTCACCATAGCATATGCTCAAACTGGATGAGCCTCTTAGATACTGCAGTATCCACTTCACCGCTGCCCAATGTTCTTTACTAGGATTGACAAGATACCGGCTGATAACACCAACCGCATATGCTATGTCTGGGCGTGTACACACCATAACATACATCAAACTTCCTACCGCTGACGCGTAGGGTATCTTCTGCATCTCTTCCACCTCTGCCTTCGTCTTGGGACACTGCCTGCAGCTCAATCTGAAGTGACCATCCAGTGGAGTACTGACCGGCTTTGCTGCATTCATATTGAACCGCTCTAGGACTTTCTCAATATACCGCTCTTGTGACAACCAAAGCTTTCTGCTGCTTCTATCACGGGTTATCTCCATTCCTAGGATTTGTTTAGCCGGTCCCGTCTTTCATCGCAAAAGACTTGCCCAACTCCTGTTTCAGCCTGTCGATCTTCTTGATGTCTTTTCCTATGATGAGCATGTCATCAACGTATAAGAGCAAAACTAAGAAATCACCATCTGAGAACTTGCGCATGAACACACAGTGGTCCGATTCCGTTTTGTCATACCTATGCTGTAACATGAACGAATCGAACTTCTTGTACCATTGCCGTGGAACTTGTTTCAGCCCATACAAGTTCTTCCTCAGCCTACACACCATATGCTCTTTGCCCTTGACTTTGAACCCCTCTGGTTGGTGCATGTAGATCTCTTCTTCCAGGTCATCATGGAGAAAGACAGTTTTAACATCTAACTGATCTATCTCCAGATCCATGCTAGCCGCCAACCCAAGCAACACCCGTGTGGATGTCATCTTCACCACTGGTGAGAATATCTCCTCAAAGTCTATGCCTTTCCTCTGACCAAACCCTTTCACCACAAGTCTAGCCTTGAACCTCGTTTGTGAATTCTTCTGCTCAATCTTCTTTCTGAACACCCACTTGTTGCTTAAAGCTTTCTTGCCCTTAGGCAATTTCACCATATCATAGGTGTGGTTCTTATGCAAGGATTCCATCTTCTCTTGCATAGCTTTCAACTACTCTTCCTCATGCTCGTCGGCTAGGGCCTCAGAATAATCTTCTGGCTCTCTCCCATCAGTGAGCATAATGTACTCATGCGGTGAGTACCTTTTGGACAGCTGTCTGTCCCTAGATGACCTCCTCACCTGGGGCTCAACAGGCAGATCAAGTGGGAGCTGCTCCCTTGGTCCATCTTCTGAAGGAACTCCCTCATCCTCTGCACCTTGCTGTACTTCCTCGTCATCAGACACCACGGGAGGAGTAATCGGATCCATGTTTTCTACCTCACCTGAACTAGGCTGGTTCTTCTCTAGCTTACTAATGTCTTTTATACACTGATCTTCAAAGAAAACCACATCTCTGCTCCTGATGAGCTTCTTCTCGGTCGGATCCCATAATCTGTAACCGAATTTTTTATCACCGTACCCCAAGAACACACACTGCCTGATCTTCATATCGAGCTTGGACCTCTCGTCCTTTTGTACGTGAACGGATGCCCTGTATCCAAACACCCTGAGATGACTGTACGATGGATCATGTCCAGTCCACACCTTCTCAAGTACTTCTCCATTCAACAGGGCTGATGGAGACCTGTTTATCAAATACACTGCCGTGTGCATTGCTTCTCCCCAGAATGTCTTGGGCAATTTCGCATGGGATAACATGTATCTTGATTCTCTTTACAATGGTGTGATCATTCGCTCAGCTACACCATTATACTGGGGGGAGGGGGGGGGGGGGGGTCTTGGGAACCGTCTGTTCATGCTGTATACCAAGGACTTGCAGTACTCATGAAAGTCGCCAATGTATTCACCACCATTGTCAGTGCGGATACACTTAAATGGTCTACTTGTCTCTCTCTCGACCATAGCATGAAACAATTTAAACACACTAAAGACTTCGTCCTGGATTTCAAAGCATAAACCCAACCCTCCTAGATGCATCATCTATAAAAGTAACAAAATACAATCCCCACCCAAGGTTTTTGTCCTCATAGGACCCACAACATCATAATAAACCAAATCTAATGCGTACACTTTATTAACATGAGAAATAGATTTAATAAATGAAACTCTATGTTGTTTCCCTGAAAAACAATCAAGACAGGTTTTGAGAGGTGTACTTGTCACATCTAGAATGAGCCGCTTCCTCGCTAGTAGCTGAAGCCCCTTTTCACTCATGTGGCCTAGACACCTGTGCCACATGTCAATAACTGAATCTTCTGCTGCGTTCAACCCACCCTTGCACATACTGACACTTGCCTTGTAAAGGGTGTAACACTTCTTTCCTCTGGCCACGATCAATGAACCCTTGATGAGCTTCCAGCGCCCACCAGCAAACCGGCTTTCATTGCCATCATCATCTAACCTTCCCGTCAACATCAAGTTGAGGCGAAGGTCTGGGATATGCCTCACATCCCTAAGAACCAATGTGCAGCCCATATCGGTCTTCAGACAAATATCACCGACTCTCACGATTTTTGATATGCCAGAATTTTCCATCTTCACAGTCCCATAGTCACCTGACTTGTAGTTTGTGAAGAAGTCCCTGCGTGGAGTCGCATGAAAAGAAGCTCCTGAGTCTATCACCTAGTCGGTGTCCTGACTCGTAGCCGTGAGACATACATCATGATCTGCAGAAAGAATAACTACAACGTCGCCATCTGAAGCGACCGCAGTGGAATCTGATTCATCTTCCTTTCCTTTTCTTTTCTTGTCGTTCTTCTTACCATGACATTCATATTTGTAGTGGCCCTTCTTGCCACAATTCCAGCAATCAACATCCTTTTTGTTGCTCGACTTGCCTCTTGATTTATCTCGGGCCTTCCCGCTCTTCCTGTTCTTTCCTCTCCCCCATTCCCGTGTCACAAGAGCCTCTTGCTGAGTAGACCCCTGAGACTTCTTCAATGTCTCAGAGATACCACCAATGTCTCCCAACTGTCAGGCAATGAACTAAGCAAAAGTAAAGCCTTGTCAGACAATCATGTTTATTCATAGTTGCAGAGACGCCACCAATGTCTCCCAACTATCAAGCAATGAACTAAGCAAAATTAAAGCCTACAATTCATCATCTAGGACCATCTTCATAGAGGAGAGTTGGTTCACTATATTGCTGACCTCATTCATGTGCTCGGCCACAGAACCACCATTCTTGAACTTGAGATTCACAAGTCGTCTTATCAGAAAAATCTTATTATCGGCGTCTTCCTGTCTTCCTCTCATACAGCCCTTGTAATTTCAGCCATAGGCTAGTGGCTGAGGTTTCCATAGACACATAGTGGAACACTGAATCATCCAACCATTGTCTAACAAACCCCACCGCCTTCCGGTCCATCTTCTTCCAATCATCATCAGACATATCCTTGGATTTTGCTGATATGCCTAAAATTGGAGAATATAGGTCATTGCAATAAAGCAAGTCCTCCATCTTAGCCTTCCATATGGTCCAGTTAGAGCCATTGAGGCTAATCATCCTTGATGAGCCACCTTCCATAATTCAAAACCGATCCTACCCGTTCAATGAACTTAGCTTTGATACCACTTTGTTGGGGGCCTTGCACAAAACCTTAGGATCTAGCCCTCCAGAACAAACTAGAATTATGAATAATAAAGCAATGAAAATAATCAATGCATCAATCACATACCACTCGAGATTTTTACGCGGAAAACCCTCAAAGAGGTAAAAACCACGGGTCCTCGTCCAGATCAACAATCCACTATGAAGTAAAACGTTACAAACTTCTTCACTCACGCAGGAGTGGATAAATAATGAGAGAAACAAAGAAAACGGAGAGATCTCACCGATTACGAGGACATAGAAGCGCTGAGATATAGATTGCACAGTAGATAACCTCCATGAGCATAATCTCCCTTTTATAAGCTTCCTCTCTCTCTTTCCTCTCTCTCTCACCTTTGATAGCCCTAAACCCTTTAGCAAATCTCTTGTAAAGTTTTAGGAAACCCTCTTGTCATACTTAGGAAGCTCTAGGTACCTCCTATTTATAGTTTTAGGAAACTCTTTTTCGCATCCCAGTTGCGAAAGGACTTGCGACACGAAATCCGCGCAAAACCGTGGAACGAATCTGCGTAACTACAACTGGTCGTGACGAACCTACGACCGGTCGAGCGCCACCCATGACCGGTCGAACACCTTAGAAACAAATAACCCAAAGTCGCTGGAGTTCGAGTCGTGTCAGGGCTCGTCTTCCACGACTGGTCGTGCATAGCCTTCGACCGGTCAAGCAGGGCTCAAGACCGGTCGACGACGGGTCAAAAAAACCCATCAATACTCTCAATCTATATTTCTCACTTTTGATATGATAATGATCGTACCTTTGCTCATGGCTGCGAAAAATGGTTTGTGTTTTAAATCTTGAGATGAGCTAGCTCATTTTCACATACCATAAAGAAAGTTATTGTATTTTCAATTTCAAAAGGTGTCAGTGTACCTTATTGGTCAACTAACCTATTACATTAGCATAACTTTATGATAAGTACAAATATATCATTTATAAGAAAATGACTAAAATATCCTTGACATAATCTCTCAATGCTTTGACCTATCAGTCATGCCCAACTTGGGGCTCGCTTGGATCGGAGAGATGAGGATGTGAATTTGATAAATCCATGAACTTGTCAAATTCATGGATTTGCGGATTTGGATTTGGCAAAATTTCAAGTTCATCATTGGGGATCAAGCTACAAACCATGGATTTGGAGAGAGTTTGTGGCTATAATAATGCATTTATTGCAAGGGAATGCTTTTGAGAGAGTTTTCTCATTTTGTGGATTTTATTTATTTTTTATTTTTATTATTATTACTTTTTTTTGGATGGGTTCATGGGGATGGATTTGACTTTATTATTATTATTTTTTGAGCAAGCAACAAGATCAAAAGTTCATTATGCATGATTTGACTTTTGCTAGCAACATATGGTATGTCACAAGAAGTAAAAATGAGATGAATCTTCTTACCAATCGATTTCCAATTTACTCTTGGATCTCCCAAAGCTTCACCTTCTTCGAGCATTGTTTCTTTTCACCTTTGGGGAGGAAATGCGTCTGATACTAAGTTCTATTTTTTTTTTTTTTTTTTTCTGTAGAATATAGTTCTTTGGGTAAGCTACGTTCAAATTTGAGACCTTAATGTTGAAACATACCCCATCCACCATTGAGCTTTGGGTTTTCAAAGTGGGAAAAATAAGAGGAGAGAAGAAAGTGAGGAGACTTAGGCCAAGTGGTGTTAGTCTATTGCATTTGTTGTGTAATCTATTTCATTTGCATGATTTTTTTTAATGGTTAGAAGTACACCTTTATAACAAAATGACTAAGATTCCCCCTAGTCAATCTCTTGACAATTTGTGAAAATTTTGGTGGAACATAGTTCCGCACATGAATGCATGATGAATCGGAGCTCATGAATGTGATTGTGCTGCATCTATTTTGATTTCAATAAAATGAAATTGTGGTACGTGGCATTTGCAATAAAATGTTGGGATTTGTGTTGTGTAAATGTTTGCAAGTGGCATTCCTCAGCACATGTTACACTTCAATTGATGTCTCTTACCTAATTATTCTGCTTCAGTTCTATAATTTTCAGAGCAATGAGTACCAGGCGAAGCTGGTATTAAAGCCTTTGGCACGGAGGTGGAAGTTTGTTTATGAGCCCCTAAATGGGGATATACGCCTTCTATCGAAAAAGATCTCCTTAAATAGATATATCAATCTTCAGGTTCAGTGTCCTTGCCCTGATCTACATTTAAAAGTCTCATTTATTTTATTTATTTTTATTTTTTCTTCTATCCTATTAGAACTATAAAGCATTTTATGGATGTTGTGGCATTCTTTCTGTGTCCTTTGTGGAGGTACAAGTTCCTGGAAGTCAAGTATTGATGATGCTAGCTAATCCAATGCATGCACCTATGCACATGCACATGAGTGGACATGTGTGAAATCTATCAGGCATGCCACACCATGTAGACATCCAAATGTCCACATTCAACTTAGATGTCTGGCCCAACCTGATGAGTGGGCCGGCCTTTTTTTTTTTTGTGTGTGAGAAAGGCAGGGGTGGAACCTGATTTTCAGCCAAGGCCATCTGCATGGCTAGGCCTCCTTGATGATCATCATGGATCTTGCATACTTTGGCCCATGCTCTTGCAGGTAGTGTACTTGTAGAGGTGCAGGAAAGAACCAAAAGTAGTATTTTTATCGTATAGTTTATATTGCATGGCCATATAATTTTGCCTATGCTTTGATATGCTGCATATTTCATGAGCAAGTGAAACTCTTTGCAATGGAGGGTGTAAATGATGTAGGACGGCCTAATCCAACCTTAAATGAGCATGGTATTTGAAAGGGGCAGATTCATGCAATCTTAAAAAATAAATAAAGTATCAGCCTGCCTTATACATCATAAACACAATAAAGAAATAAGGTTAACATAGCATTGATTAGGGTCGTCCATCACAAACACGAAGTACTGAATCTTAAAATTTGAATTTAGTTGGATCCGGTGAAAGATAGAACTTTCGTCTTGCAATAGGTCCGTCTAACGATCCAAGTGGATTTTCTAATCCAGAAAAATAGGAATTTCCTGGATTGGGAAATCTGGAAAATTCAGAAAAGAATTGGTGGTTCTTCAAATTTAGATTTAGGTGATGGGTTTTATGTGGGGATGAAAATCTTTTGAGATCTAATGATTTAGATTAAAAAAAACAAGACTTGGCTTCTAGATCTAAATATTCTAGGAGAAAATGAAGAGAATGGGGTTAAAGAAAAGAGTACCTTGAGAAAAGAGAGAAGGAGAAAGAAGTAGAGGATGAGAAATCGTTTACCTAGGCCTCACGCCCTCTTCCAATCACTGGAAGTCGAAGACGAAATCATCAGAAGCAAAAAACTCTCTCTCTCTCTCTCTCTCTCTCTCTCTCTCTCTCTCTCTCTTTTTCATAAACATAACATAACATGCTATGGGTTTAGGGCAACCCTTATAAATTCGTAATTACACGAAATTACCAAAATACTCCTACTAAAAAAAAGTTTCAAAAAAAAGAAATTCGTACAAAATTGTGCGCAAACTGTTTCAAAATTTAAATAAATCAAATGTTCATATACTAAATGCAAATTTAAGATGCCCGATGGGCCCTGATGATAGCGCCGTGAAGGTGGCGTAATGAAGGTGGGCCGTGACGATCCAACGATCCGATCACACCATCCTCGCGATCCAACAGTCCAAATGTCTCCTCTAAGCAACTTACATATGTCACGAACATATGTGTAAAGTCTTCAACCTCTAGAGACCCGATCCGTATCCGTCATCTAACCACATTGACACGGGTAACACACGCCTCCGGCGTTGATATACTTTGAATGGCCTAGTGTTCGCATCAGTAAAGGTGGAAAGTTTTTCTACCGCTATTTGATTTGTCTTGAGATAATGGTTTTCAATGGATCATGACAAACATATATGGACTGAATACTTTGCTGAAGAGTGATATGCTTGCTGACCTTAATGCTATTTTGACATCATGGAATTTCCTGTTGTGAATAGAGGCAAGGTATTACATAGCGGTATCAACAGAGGAGTGGGTGGTTTGGGGTTCCGGAAGAAATTATTTGTAAATTCCTAGGTAAGAATGCTGTATATCGGGCAATGTTAGCTTGACCTGTTGAAAGTTGATCAAGTATGCCCTAATCGAACACAAATCAAGCATGATTTGGTGGATCAGGGCTAGTTACATATAAATACAACAAAAAAAGATGGAAATGTGATGGTCTACCCCTTCTGATATTTCCCAAAACTTTCCAATAGTGGACAGTTCGTCGACTCCCCCTCAACTTTTCGTTTTTGACCCTCAAAATAGGCTTAGATTGAGTTTAAAATTAGTTTCTAAGCTTCTCTCATGGTTGAAATGAATAAAGAATTGAAAAAGAGAGAGAGAGAGAGAGAGAGAGAGAGAGAGAGAGAGAGAGAGAGAGAGAGAGAGAGAGAGAATTGAAAATAAAGACTTTCATAATATGCCCTTTATTGATGTAGTGGCCTATAATGGTTGTATTGGCCCCGTAACAGTGCCAATATAATGTAACTACGTTTTAATAACATGAATAGAGGTGATTTCAATACCATTTGTTTTTTTTTGTCTGAGGAGCATGAGGAGATTCTCTGATCTTATTAACAGAAATGAACTAGTCGACGTCCATTAAATGGTGGTGGAACTTGTTCTAACAGTCGAAGGTTGTTAACTGAAAGTGAGATCGTTTCGTCAGATCAAAAGATTGGAAAGATCATTTCTTGAGTGCCTCATCAAACATCTTTTTAATTGGCCATTTGCAGTTCCACAGTTTGAAGCAGTTCACCCTGACGTATGCACGGCGTAGACTCATGCATGCGTTTAATCATGTTTCGAGCGAAGCCAATTCCATCGCCGATTCATAGCAAAAGATGGGATTTTTGATATCTTCAATTTGTATTAGCATTAGCTTCTTGGATCTTTGTAATCTTCTTTTTCTTAGCGAAATATCTTTTTGTTGCCAATATGAAAAGAAAAAGAAGAAGAAGCTGATTTACCATTCTAAATAATTGGTTTCATCAATTAGTGAATGACATGAACCTACGTTTAAAGCACATTATTGGGGTATCACCTGCACTTGGATGAATCATAAAATTGGTAGTTATTTTATATGTTATCCGTTTATTTCATATTCTGGCATTTTTATGGCTGTATCAATTAGTTTCTATGACCATGAAATTATATGGGTCCGCTTTTATGACATAAAAAGGTGATGGTTGAAACCTGGTGAAAGAGCGATCTGTATTCAGGTCCCACTTTGTGACTCCATAAGGGAGAACCACACGGTCTTCCCAAAACACGCCTGTTTTAGATGCTGGACAAGCAAGCCAATGATTTGATGATCCAAGGGTTGGATTTGTATTCATAATTCCCATTCTACCTGGCTTGCTATTAGAGAGAAACTTGCTAATTATTTGTATGGCGCATTTGCTCTAAGATGGGCATGAAACAAAACAAATACATGAATGAACCATTGAAATTGTTACTAGGGTCTACTGGTGGTTTAATACATATCTACTATAGATTTTCTTTACCTTAGCTGCATGTCATTTCGATGTACGTGGATAAGAGATGGTGCAATCATTACTGATGTTCGAGTTTGTACCATGAGCTACTTTTCGATGAAGTTAATTTTACAAAGTAACTTCATTGAGATATTATTTTTACTGGTTTAGTTCTAATCATTGAATTTGGGACATTTTATTTCATATTGCATCTTTGGAGTGTCGTAGGTTTAGAATATGGTTTTCTATCTTCTTAGGGTTTCTTTTAGTTAGAAACAAATATCTAATTATGTTTTTCTTGGCAAATAATAATATCTAATTATATTGTGACCTACTTGGGTTAGATTGAGGAGTTTAAGAGTTTTTAGGAGTTTGAACTTCTCATTGTCTTGGGTTTCCCATCTGGACTAGAATTTGGCTTGTTTGAATATAAGGAATCCAACGTGGGGAAAAAAAATTATCATGATTATGCAATATTATTTTCATCTTTATTGTAGAAAGTAGGATTTCAAGTTTAGGGTCTTGTTTGGATACAAGTGGAATTTTCAGTTTCATTAGATAGTCGTCACCTTATATCTTGTGCCAGGGAATCGCCACCGTGGACAGGCTAATGACTATTTTATGGAATCTACGGTTTTCCATCTATCCAAACAACAACTAATGTCTAGTCAAGGGAATACAATTTCTTTTTCCCTTGAATTCCTCGTATATGAACTCGCCCGTTTTGAAGAGTCTGTAAATAGTTATTACTTAAAAGTATTTAAATAGAACTCTCTCTCTCTCTCTCTCTCTCTCTCATCCTCCTCTCTCTCTCCTCATCCTCGTCTCCTCCTCTCTCTCTCTCTTCCTCAAGAGTCGAGAGTGTTGTGTGATGTGAAGCCCTAAGGATGTGTTGTGGATAGTAGGAAGAGGAATCCAAGGTGAAAGGGGTGACTTTACATCCCCAGGCGTGTGAAGGAAATTGTTCTACTATACCAACTTGACAGACAACTGGGTTGTTCGTTATAGCAAGAAACTCAGGATTCCACAAAATAATCATTACACTATCCCCCTGGCTCAAGATAGGACGTGACTTTTTGTCTAATAAAACTGAGATTTCCACTTGTATTCAAACAGGACCCCTAATTCTGGAATCCTAGTTTCTACAGTAAAGATGGAAATAAGCATTGGATAGTCATTACAATTTGCATACCCACGCCTTGGATTCCTTGTATCCAAACATGCCCTAAGAGTTTAATGACTCTACCATGGCATGGCTGAACTAGGACAACTAGATAAATTGATGATTTAATGGAATTTTGATCGTGCATGACTGTTACATTCAGCAACGACTCTAACACTAGAGGACAACACCTAGTAATCACATTCACGCAACCATACACTAGCAGTCTCATCTTCACTACTGCACGATCCACATCCACATCTCTCACCATCTCTCTCTCTCTCTCTCTCTCTCTCTCTCTCTTCTCTCTCTCTCTCTCATATCTCTCACTCTCTCTCTCTCTCTCTCTCTCTCTCTAAGGATTAGCTTTAAATTGTATCAAAAAAAGAAGGAAATGGATCATCCATTGACATGGAGCTCATGTCATACACTGTTATGTGGAGTTCAAGAAATGATATATTGTTTGGGTGTAATGTGCATGTCGTTAGAGAAGGGAATTTCTTCACCACGTATTGGGCCAAATGATATATTGTTTGGGTGTGTAATGCGCATGTCATTAAAGAAGGGAATTTCTTCACCAGGTATTGGGCCCATGATGGCCCGCTTTATAAACTTCATTAACAATATGTTTGATATTAAATCTTTGGAAGAATTTTGAAGTTTCCAGAAAATGACAGATTTTGTAAATGGGGCAACTATCAATACCACTCTGACTGCTAGCAGCACCCAATCATTCTTCTTTTGTTCATTAATAGTACAAATCCTTGTTATTGTATACTAAAAGGTAGCAAGAGAAGGGTGCCATAGCAGTCAGAAGGGGTGTAGATGGTGGCCCAATTTTGTCATTGTCATCATCATCAGAAGCAAATTGGGGTTGGCTTTTAAAGGGTCAATTGGCAAAAGTTTTTTGATTGGCTAGCCCACCAGACGCCAACCTTCCTCTTTTACCCAGGCTCTAGAACCTTTTTTTTTTTGGCTCTAGATCTGGCCACTGCAGTGCTCCTTTTGTAATTTTTATAAAGGAATGCAGCTGCTGAAAACAAGAATATCTATTACTACTTGGGTTTGGTGTAAGGGTTTGTTTATGTGACAATCCAGGTTGGAATAGGCCATAACTTCCAATACAATGCAACTGGATGGAAATGGAAGCTTTCTACGAGTTTGGGTGGGGATGGTGTTTCACAGATTCGGAACAAAACAACGGTCGGCTTGTTCCCAGGATTTGATTTGCGGTTTGGCTGGAGGGCTGAGTACATCCTTCCTGAGATTCATGGGTGATATTCCTTAACTCCTACATTAACCCCATGTGACATTGCATAAATGATTTGAAGATATCATTTAAGAGGCCCGATTAGTAGTCCATCAGATACTATTTCAAGTGACCTGCCCAAATCTAGCCACCCAATTGTGATAACCTTCAGATATGGGCGGGCACAGTAATTGAATGGTATCCATGCACTTTCTTTCTTTCTTTCTTTCTTTCTTCTTCTTCTTCTTCTTTTTTTTTTTTTAAAAAAGAAGAAGAAAAGAAATAGGGAAGTGGGACCCACATTTGATGGAAGAAGGAAATGAGGTGACGTGAAATGAGGCCAAGGACTACCATCCTTTTTCCTGCCTTCTATTAGCCACTGTGATATAAGCCTAATAAGCATTGACAGTTTCTGAATGAGAAAGCATCCAATGCTAAAGGCTGATATTTTATCTAGTTATCAACCACTTGATCTCTGTACAGTGTACACTTGGCAAACATGCGGACTGTTTATCAATTTGTACCCTGCCATGGATAGGCCAAATGCCAAATCTCACACTATTCGTATGATCCCAGCCATCGGTTGGAGGATATTTGCCCATTGAAGATTGCCTGCTGATTGGATTGTTTTCTAACATTTGCCCATCAGTGAGATTTTGGGCTATGCCCCATTTGCAGTGAGCCTATAGTTTAGGATTGTAATCAACCTATATAATAGACTATTTGATAGTGCTTGATTGTAATCAACCTATGTAATAGTCTATCACATTACACCTGTGGGAGTTTTGTGCTCTTATTGCTGGTCCGCAGCCCAGATAAAGGAGAGTTGCATTTGGTTGGCAGCAGGCGTCAAACTTACGCCATAACTTTCATAATGAACATGAACAATATGACATTCTATAATCATGCTAGGGTGTTCCCTATAAGCAATGCGTACTATCGGAACCTAGGTGTTGTGAAAATTGGCAAGGGTTGGCTAAGGTGTCCCCCGGAAGTGACGCACCGCAACAATGGTTTGTTGCTGTGAGAAGTAGGCAAGGGTTCCCAAGCCATTCCAGACGCGCTCAGGTAAGGAAGCTAGTCTGGGAGACTAGGATTCATAATGCCATATGGAGTATAGGAACATTCATAGGTAATAGTATCAGTATGGGGTTAGTAGATATGATGAAACGATAGAGAGTTAATATAGCTTGAGTTCAGGAGACAAGTGAAAAGGGGTTAGCATTAGAAAGAAAAAAAGATGGATAGAAACTTTGGTATATAGGAAAGGACAATAGTAGAAATGGGGTAGGGATAGTGGTAGATAACGATTTAAAGTATAGAGTTGATGAGGTTAGGAGAGTAAGCGATAGAATTTTATTCTTGTGTTAGGAGAGGAGATATTCAATGTTATTAGTGCATATCCGCTGCAGTTAGGGTTAGAAGATAGAATCAAGAGACAATTCTAGAAAGATACAGATCGAATAATGCAAGGAATTTCGAACGGAGAGAGAATATTTGTAAGAGGAGACTTAAATGGTCATATAGGGAAAGAAAGTAGAGGATATGAGAGCATAGATGGAGGACATGTTTTTGGGAGAAGAAATGAGATGGCAGGTGCTATCCTTGATTTTGCTATAGCATACAATGTAGCTCTAGCAAACACATCTTTTAAAAAGAGAGATGAACATTTAATAACTTTCAAAAGTGGATCATATACAAGCCAAGTAAATTTCTTTGTTCTTAGGAAAACATAATGATCAATATAGTAAGGATCGCAAGGTTATATAAGGAGAGTCTGACTGTACAATATAGGTTAATGTTTATGGATTTTCGCATTAAGAGATGGAAGAAGGGAAATGAAATTAACAGGTGTCCAAAAACTAGGTGGTGAATTTTAAAAGGAGAAAATAATGCTATAATGCTATTCAAAAATAAATTGATGGAAGAACGAAAGTGGAATATTGAAGGAGAAGTAAATGTTACGTGGAATAAGATGGCTGAGTGCATTAGGAAAGTGGCAAAAAATGTTTTGGGAGTATCTAGCGGAAAAGGCAATCATATAAGGAAACTTGATGGCGGAATGACAACATATAAAAATCTATTTACAAGATATGTTTGTGTTTCAAAGGCCAGCAAGGGACTAGAAATGATGTTTTTTTTTTTTTTTTTTTCCTTTCTTTCTTTGAAAACTTATAGAAATTCTAAAAAGATTGCTGGGGGGGGGGGGGGGGGGGGGGGAATGGGTCTATTCAAAATTTTGATTTTGCTCGGCCTAAGCCCTACCCATTGACAACCCTACTTGTGAGATTGGGGAGGAGAAGGTGAGAAAGATGTCTCCAAACTTGCCAAAATGAGAGAGAGGAAGGGTAGGGACCTGGATCATGTTAGATGCATTAAGATCGATAGCCAAAAGGTACTACTAAAGGACAACGAGATCAATCAAAGATAGAAAACCTATTTTTAAAACTTGTTAAATGATAACCACTCTGGGAGCATAGGGAACCATAAACTTAAATGATGTCGGAGACCATAGATACTTTTGTAAGATTATGATATTTGAAGTGAAAGAAGCTTTGAGAAAGATGAAAACAGGAAAAGCCCTCGGACCAAGTGGTATATCAACAAAGGTTTGATAGTGTGTGGGAGATATTGGGTTATTTTGGTTGACAAAGTTATTTAACAAGATTGTAAGATCCAAGAAAATGACAGACGAATGGGAGGAAAAATACCGCGGTACCTATTTATAAGAATAAAGGAGACATATAGAGGTGCACTAACTATCATGGGATTAAACTCATGAGCCATACTATAAAACTTTGGGAGAGAGAGATTAAGTAAAGACTAAGGCATGAGACGAATGTATTAGAAACTTAGTTTTGTTTCATGCCTGAGAGGCTTCCGCTGAATCTATGTTCATACTCGGACAATTGGAAAAATACAAGGAGAAGAGTATCTTCACATGCCTGAGAGGCTATGCTACATGTTATTTGCTATCGAAGACATTGTCTATCAGACCAACCATGCTTTATGGCGTAAAATGTTTGGCAATTAAGGACCAACATTTTCATAGGATGAGTGTAGGAAAATGAGGATGTTGAGATGGATGGGTGGCAAGATGAGGAAGGATAGAATTAGAAATGAATGCATTCAAGGGAACTTAGGAGTAGCACTGATAGGTAATAAGATGAGGGAAAGCAGACTTAAATGGTTGGTTCATGTGCAATGGAGAACAAGAACTGCACTGGTTAGAAAGAGTGAGCTGGTACAAGTTGAAGGCTCTGAAAGGGTAAGGGGAAGGCCCAAAAGGACATGGACGGAGGTAATAAGAAAAGACATTATGACTTGTGGTCTAACTGAAGGTATGACCCTTGATAGAGTGGAATGGCAGAATTGGATTCATGTAGCCATCTCTAATTAATTGGGATAAGGCTTAGATGACGATAATGATGATGAAGAAGAATTGTCGTATATGGTCTGGTTTTGGTGGTGACTGGTATGGTATGTTGAAACCTATTTTCAGTACTTGGTGACAACAGGAAGTAAAAGAATAAGCTATTTCATAACCTGAATCTACAGCTCCTTGAGTATAACATATATTACAAAACCACGCTTTATATTGTACCACTTCTTTAATGCCCAGGTTGCTAATTTCTTCATTTCCTTATTTAAATTTCATAAAAGATGCAGTTATCTTGTGGTCCTTGGTGATTGATGGTTTGAAGCTTGATGTTCCACAGGGCCATGGGCACTGGGGAACCGATGTTCGACATGAACTATGGACGGTTGCAAGCATCATTAGATAGAGTAGAGGCCATTGTAACTCATACCACATTAAGAGATGCTTGTTGAAGGGGGAATCAGGTCTCTCTCTCTCTCTCTCTCTCAACCATGATTTCAATTCTTTATCTGTTCTTTCTGCGGATATATGATGCCCCATTGTAAGAAATGGCGTTTTATGTTCGACTCAGTTACTCAAGAGGTGGGCCGTACCTTTCAATAATTCACACCGTTCATCCAGTGGACCCTGTGTGGATGGGTCATGTGGCAAAATATTCCCTCAATGGGTGAGAGTTAGTCCACATTAGGAAGTAAATCCAACAATTGAATAGCTGAGATTTCCTTCATGATGGGGCCAGAGCCCTGCTTTTGCTGGGCCGAACGTTTTCTAATACTAAAATCCTATTCTGAATTGTAGGCTCGATAATTCAACTGGAACGAAGAAAAGATATGCTAGTGAAAACTGTAAATACGGACTGATATGCGGTTTGATGAAATCGAATGGCAGATGCATTAGCGGATGTGTACATAGTGCCTGCTATTGTTTTCAGGATACACAATGGGTGATGAATGGTAGCATTACACCAAGGTGATTATATTTTATTTATTTTTCCTTCTCTTTCAATATGTATACCATGAATGAAGAAAGTAGGTGGACCCAAGACTGATAAATGCTCATGGGTCCCGTTATGGATCGGGTGTGTATTTTATACAATTTATTTGTATTTTGTCTAATTCATTTATGCACTCATTTTATCTAACCTTTGATGGAATGATATGATTTTTTAGTGTAATTTTTTGGACATGGCCCATCAAAGAGATGGTCAACTGATTTGAGGGTCCTGATGGATGGACCACATGTACCCATTGGATGTTACAAATAGCAGGCACATATAGTTTGGATGTATGGTATATATAAATAAGCGTAGCCTTCAAATAAAAGCATGGAATCCTTAGGCCAAGCAAGCATCATCCCTGTGGACCCGATACAACTTTAATAGGTCCAGTCCAATTTCTCGGTCTGTTGAGAACTTGGGCCGGGTTTGCCATTTTGGACCCGCTTTAAGGGTCTGTTTGGACGCACCCACAAAAGTGGCTTTTAGAGCTGAAAGGCAAAAAATAAAATAAAATCCAAACGGTGGTTGTGATTGTGCATTTAGATGAACTGGGCCATGGTTGGTTTATCCAATCCGTTGATCTGATGGCTACATCATGAATGAAACATTGCCCAACAAAATCTCTTCATTTAGTCAACTCGAAACTTGCATGTGGATGCATGGTTAATAAGACTGCACTGACTATCCACGTTCAATGGAGAAAAGACAAGATTGGATGGTCAGGATGGCCATGGTGATGGACTGCTCATCGCTACATTGGATAAACAAATTAATGGGCCCTACATGTACAAATTAGGTATAAGGATAATGGGGAGAATTAAGAGAGAACATGCACGCCATGCTTGTGTCAAAGTAGCACACGTGTGTGATCTGATCCATCCATTTCGGTAGGCCCAACACTTGATGGAGGCAGATTACGTACTAACTCAGTATGCTTGGGCCTCCATGACGTAGTGTCTTATCCATGCCGTTCATCCATTTTTTCACCTCATTTTATGGCATGAACCCAAAATTGAAGCATATCCAAAGCTCAAGTGGACCACATCAAAGGAAACAATGGGGATTGAACGACTACAATTGAAAACTTCTTGGGGACCAGAGAAGTTTTGGATCAAGCTGATATTCCTGTTTTCCCTTCATCATCGTCTGTGTGACCTTATTAATAGTTTGGATGACAAATAAACATCACTGTCGGCCCTAGGAAGGTTTCCACAGTGGATGTCATTATCCCCACTATTTCCTGTAGTGTGGTCCACTTGAGCTTTGGGCATGCTTCAATTTTTGGCTCGTGCCATAAAATGAGCTGATAAAACGGTTGGACGGCGTGGATAAGATACATACATCACGGTGGGCCCCACAGAGTTTACTCAGTACGCAATCCGCGTCCTTACTTGACATACCGACTAGAACTCAGCTTGAAACCCAAGTCCAAAGATCGGATGGGTATCCGAACCCAACCGATTGAGACCAGGCAAGACCCGAACCCGACCAGTACAGGTCTGAGAACTCCAGGATCCTTGGACGGTCAGGATCTTCTAAAACCAGATAAATATTTATTTGGACCCTAGATATAATGATCCCAGGGGCAATTCCGTCATTTTAACTTCCCAAAAACCCTCCAACGTTATCCGAGCTCCCTCTCCTTCCCGACACTCTCCTACCACTAACGAACGAAAAATCATGGCTGCTGCTTCTTCCACGGAAGCTCCTCACAATTTCTTCCGAAAATGCCCTCTCCTTTTCTCCGCATTCCCTAATCTACCCTTCTCCTCCTCCCCTCCATCATCTCCAAGGCCCAATCTCCTGTCCTCCGCGGCGGACCGACTCCTCCGAACGTTATCAGACGCCGCCCAAAACCCCTTCTTTCAAAGGCTCCTCTCTCCTTTCTCCGACGCTCCCCTCCACGCCATCTCCCAGGTAAAATGATAGCCACGGAAAAAGATTGCGTGCGCACGGTTCGCACTGAGAGTCGGTGCGCACGCCGCGTTAGCGGTGGGCGGGAATCCCATCGCACACGTGAAAATGGAGGTTTGAGAATTCGCATTGTGATTGCTCTCGTGTTCCCGCCCGACCATCTCTCTGTTTTTCTTTTTTATTATATTGGGAGATAATGTGGGCTCGTGGACTCTCGGTGCTCACTGTGCGCATTGAAGTAGTGCTATATAAATCTGGACGTTCTTTTCTCTTGAAATGTTTTTTTTTTTTAAAATTTTATTTTATTGAAAGAGATTATCTTGAGACCCATTTCAAAATGGGTGTTTGAAAATTCACATTTTGGGTGGTTTGGATTTCCCACTCCGCTGTCTTCTGAGGCTGGTAGATAATGTGGGCGCACGGGTTTTCGGTGCTCACTGTGCACATTGAAGTACCAATCTGTAAATCTGTATGTCCTTTTATCTCGAGACAGTTTTCAAAATGGGCGTTTGAAAATTCACATTTCCAGTCTTCGGATTTCCCGCTCCACTGTCTCTTGAGGGTGGGAAATAATGCATGGGCTTTGGGTGCTCTCTGTGCACATTGAAGTACCAATCTGTAAATTTGAACGTCCTTTTATCTCGAGACGCATTTCAAAATGGGCGTTTGAAATTTCGCATTTCGGGTGCTTTGGATTTCCCATTCCACTGTCTTTTGAGGGTGGGAAATAATGTGGTAACGGGCTCTTGGTGTTCACCGTGCGCATTGAAGTAGCACTTTATAAAAAAATCTGCATTTGCTTTTATTGCGACAGAAATTTTAAAATGGGCACTTAAGATTTACATTTTGAGTGCTGTTGAGTTCCTGCCCGACTGTCTTTTGGTGGTGGGAGTGCTCACTGTGGGCATTGAAGTGGGACTCTCTATACTAAATCTGCACACCCTTTTATCTCGAGATGCATTTCAAAATGGGTGTTTGAAAATTTGCAGTTTGGGTGCTCTCGAGTTCCCGCCCGACCATCTTTTGATGCGTGCCGGCTGTCAGTGCTTACTGTGCACATTGAAGTTGTGCTTTATAAATCTAGATGTCCCTCCTTGTCTTGAGGCGCATTTCAAAATGGGCGTTTGAAAATTCACATTTTGGGTGTTCTCAAGTTTCTGTCTTTCTTATGATGGTGGGACATAATGTGGGTGTATAGGCTCTCAATACTCACAGTGTGCATTGAAGTAGCGCTCTATAAATCTTTTTTTTCTTTTATCTACTTTTTGGTATTAGAGTAGTGCTGAAAATGGGTGCATCTATCGAAATTGTAAGGTTGTGGATATAATTTCTTGTATGATTCTGTTTTGTTACATGATTTTCATTGGGTGAAAAGCAATTGAAAGCAATAATAAGTAGGATACTTAACAGTCTGGTGCTCGTTTGCACGATATGGGCCATTCATCAGGTGGGCCTCCACAGCATCTATACTGTAGCTCAATTATCAGGCTGGTGCACCCATGGTATAGTTGTGCACTGAATGTGAACCATTGGTTTTCTTTCTCCTGGGAAATCCTAGGTGTGCCTGCCTTACAAGTGGAAGGAGGCGCTTATGCATGATTTGGAACCCCTCTCATCTGGTGATCCCCACTGCATAGATTCTGTCTCAAAATTGAGCTGGTAATAGTCATTAGGTGGACCACGCATGTACACTGAGTTGGGTTGAGTGTAGAGGACTTCGGGTTGGGTTTGGGTTCGAGCAGGTTGGGTTGGAATTGGGTCGGGTGGGGTTGCAGGTTGTATCTTCTTTTGGTCATTGGGCCTGGGTTGACCCTCAACCCAACCCAACCTGCTCGAGTTGCAGCCCTACTCATGGGTGCTTTTTAGGGGGTGTTTGGTTGCTGGTTTTTATTTTTATAAATAATTTCTCAGCTTAGCAATTCTTTGGTTTTCACAATGAACAATTCTGGTTTGCAGTTTATACTCGATTTTTACATTCCCAGGAATTTCATTCTTCACAGTATCCTAAAAAAGCTTGCCCAAGCTTTTAGCTGGGGAATGGAAAACCCTGGAATTAAACCTGAATTTTAAACTTTTCTTATGTTTCACTAGGATATTTGGTGTATAAACCAAACAATATTTAATCTTTCCTCATGAAAGTTTTTTTTTTTTTTTTAAGAGCAGGGAATGAATTCCCCAACAGCCAAACAGGCCCTTAGGTTCCTATTGTTTTCTAAATTCCAATCCTTGTCATTAGAAGTACCAGTTAACCTGACATATGCTAAAAATGTTAATTTGACCTAAGAGATCAAATAGTAAAAACATAAGCATTGCCAACTACGCGAGCATGATCTTTCATGCATGTAGGTGATTTTTGCTTAGCCGGTTTCCTGGCAACTGCCCCTCTGTGACCCTACTTTGCTTTTAACCATCCTTTGAGGCATGCATGTAATAGCTAGGCTAGGTCAAGATTGGGTGGGACTACGTTAGCATGTGAGTGGTGTTAATGTGAGTTTCTGCCAACGCCAACCAGCTGAAAACAAGTAAGGTTGATGTCAATGGGCAGCCAATGGTAAAATTTTACCAATCTACCATTTAAAGCCAATCCCAAATTCGAAGCTGATGATGATGCCGATGCTGATGCTGGGGCCAGTGATACCTAAATCACCAAACTCCCTACGTCTTCCATTCCACATTCCAAATTACACAATCTGGGGGTCATTTGCGATCTGGATAGCCATTTTCAGCGACCCAAAACTATTGTTCTATACTCTTACTATTGATTAAGCTGTAATGCAAATTTATGTTTGTAGTGTAGAGATTTATACTTTGGTTTGTTCAGTAGCATGCATGTAATATAACACCCTGCATGCAGGGTCTTTAATAAATACACTCATCATTCCATTTATAAATTGCTATATGAATTCATGTACACAATATTGCATACATTTACTGTATGCATTGGAGCTACCCCGCATAATCCCACTCCTAGTATGTATTAGAGGAAGTAGAGTAGCACATACCTGTTCCCGTGCCACGTACCAAACCAAATTGCAATCCAGGTAATCTTGGAATCACGCTATGTATTTCTAGCCCAATGCCTCCCATATTTAAACTCTATTACCTTTTTCTCTCCTATTTTGTGTGCATTGAAGTACTAAATTGCATTTGTAAGTTTAATTAAAATAGGGGTTTGGTTACTCCAATTTTCCAACACTGCCTCAGCTCTATTTAGTGGTTGCTTCATCGCTGATTATACCATCAATATACAGTATTTCCTATTTCTCTCAAGACTAACAAAGACAATCTCGGAATTGTCCGGGTGAACTTCACATGGGATGAACCAACCCAAAAGCCTAAACTGGTGCAAGGTTTGTCTTTGAAATGGGTTCTCTTGGACCAGAAATTTGGTCTTGACATTTTTTTTGAATGGTATATGGTCTTACCGCATCGCATTGTTTTTAAAAATAAAGAAGATTTCAGCATTGTTTTTGAAATCTTTCTCATCTGCTGTAATTTTGATTACTTGACAACACCAACAGTCTCATTAGAATAAATAAATGAAAGAGAGCAAACTAAAATTTGATTTGGTCATATTTCTCATTTTGGGAAGAAACATGGGTACAAATTCGAATTCTACTTTCAGATCCATTTCAAACACTGTGGGAGTCCGAACCCTTTCTCCGCTCACAACTTCGCTGCTATTTTGCCGGGCGATACCGTGGCGGGTGTAGTGGTGGCTAATGGTATCTTGAATTTCTTGAACATCTACAATTCATTGCTGGTTGTCAGGCTGGTGTTGACATGGTTTCCCAACTCTCCTCCAGCTATCGTCAGCCCTCTCAGGTATGTTTCCCAATCACGATAACCTGACTCAACTACAGTCAAACTGGTTTTAAAAAATGAAATGAAAATGCCACTTTTAGCAGCCTCCTCGCTATTGGAATTTTGAATTTTGCTAACAATGCTTGTGGAGTGCAGTTGAGCGATTATCAGAAATAGAGAAACCCAAGAAAAGAAATTTTGAAAAATATTTGGAATTTTGAATTATCGGACCCAAGATTGTTATTTTGATTCAAATTCGAGGGGTCTGCTTGGGTAGGGGATTAATCCTGATTTTGGTAGGCCTCATGCCCTCCACATCAGATTTGTTGCCATAAAATCACATTTCTGCATTAGTGGAATTACCAAAGTTTTAGAAGGAAAAAAAACATAAAACGCCGCTAATTGCAATTATGCAGAGGAAAGCATGGTCTCAACACAGTGAATCTGACTCAGCATGGGGCCCACCAAAATCGGGATTAGGCTTAATCCCGATTATACGGGATCCCCAACCAAAATGGACCCAAAATCTTGTTGGAGTGCATTTCCTATTTCCTGTGAATGGCATATGCCTTGATCAATCTGACTGACCAATCGATGGGCCAGTGCGCTGGATCAGCATCTACAGACTCTACCTTATTGACTATCGAAAATTAGGCAAGCTTGTCGCCCAACACCCCTATATGCCTGCAGGCATGCCGAGCTGTCTCTTGCACACAGGATCCAAGCCATCCATAGGTGGGCCTCTGATGTAGAGTGGGTCACGGACAGTTTCATGGCCAAGATGGATCAGAAAAGGCCTGGTTGATGACAGAAGTGATCCAGACCATCAGACCTTAGATTGGGCGTATCTCGCAATCCAGAATGAGTTATCAGATGTAAAATATATGATTTTGGGGTAGAACGAGCTACTTTAGCCACTCAACCCTTCTACGCCGGGTCGCGCAAGCCGGATTTGTGAAATATCCCCGGATCGACGGTCGTTTCCTATTTTAATTTCATTTTTACTATAAATAGTAAGTTTTAGTTTGATTATAACTCTTCATCCGTTGGGCTTTAGGAGTTGCGCCCAACGTGAAAAGAGCTTAGAATAATTAGGAGAACAGCTTGGTGAAACCAAATAGGACACTTACATTTTTGGCCAAAAACCTTGCGCACTAGTAGACATCATGACTGTCTATAAATAGCAAGTTTACTATTTATAGTAAGTTGCGAATTCTAGGAGTTTTAGTTATAGTTTGATTCTTATTTCTCTCCCATTGCTTGGTATCCCTATTTAAAGGGTTGTGAACTTGTTTATTTCATTCATCAATCAATTTCGAATTTTATGGAAATTATTTTCTATTTTCTTGTTCTTTTCCTCATGGATTCGAGGAGTCTCTGTGAGGAGTCCAGAGAAGTTCCGTGGATTCGGAACGGTTATCCTCTTGAGGAAGACGGTGCTCGACCTCACGTCCTCCCCTGCGTCAGCCTCACCACATGTAGAGGGGTTAGGCCATACCAATGTGCGAGATTAGCAAACCTCTTGATTGGACATTCATTCTCCTGGCTGGTGTTATATTTAGGACACAACTTGGGTTCAGGTCAACCTCAACCAGATTGACCCAACCTGAATTCAGTTCAGGTTGTCAAGGTCCTCCAGTCAAGTTCATGTTGGAAAACGCCAACTCGATTTGAAATCAGTTTCAGTTCGGATTGAGCAAATTCTGGTCAGATTAGGTTGGGATCAGAATATAATCACATGTATTTGGGTCAGGTCAGGTTGAGTATATTAAGACAAATTCAAGTTTATTCTCCATCTTTTTCCAACTTCTTTTACCGTTCAACCATTTTAAAATCTTTTTATTTTGGATATTTTTGTTTTTCAGCACTATATGCGATCCTTATCTCAACATATTTCGTGGGATCATCCCACCTCTTGGTGGAACGTTGGATCTCTCCCCCATACTAGCATTCTTGGTTCTAAATGCCTTCACGAGCGCCGCCGCCGCACTTCCTGCTGAACTGCCGGTTTCTGGGACACCCCAACATCGTTCTTCATCTCAACCTAAGCTTTTCAATCCCACAGCAATACAGAAAAAATGGATGAGAAGGTTATCCGGCAAGGGATCGAAAACAACTGATGAGAGAAGTTAGCCTCCAGTTGCCACACGGTATTCTTTTTAAATCTTTGTGTCAGCGAGCGATGAGCGGATTGCATCACTGTTAATTAGACTCTGTGTTTGCTATAGTAGAAAATTCTTTATTATCTGTTGTTATTCATATCATCACTTTTCAAATTCGACACGAGGTGACGAATGCATCTTTTACCTGTAGAAGTTGTGTTTGGTGAGTTGAATATTTTTGGTTTTCCACATTTGAAGGGCGTGTTTGGATGTGCTATCGAATTGAATAGAAATTGTTGGTCTGATGAAGTCGGAAAATTCATATTGCAGGCACTCTCCAGTGGTTACTGGGCTGTGGTGGGGTCCACATTATATGTGCATGACATCTAACCTGTCCATCAGACATGTTACCACATTTTACCCGTAGGACCCAAAAATCAGTCTGTTACATAACTCAGGTGGGCCACACCACGGAACAATTTTAGGGTTGAAAGGGGACACCCACTGTTGATTTGCATGGGGGCGGCCCACCGTGTTGTGTATATGAAATCCAGGCCATTCAGACCCTTCCTCTGGCATGGATGAGGGGTTAGAAAAAAGTCATGCATTTTTACAACTCAGGTGGGCCCTGGTGATAATCAAGGGTGGACAGCCCATTCCAACTCGTTTCCTGTGATTTGGCCTACCTATTGACGGATGGGGTATTGTTTTTTGGGCCCTGCTAGTAAGTTGAGATCACACATCTGATGGACCGTTCGGATGGCATTCCTACATCGCATGGGCCCCACTGGAGCGGGGGCCCCTTCATATTGTGGGTGTGTGGGCTCCAAATTGCAATGGGTGAGTTTCAAGTTGGAGTTGAAAGGATTGAAATTGCAATTTGAAATTTTGAGGATCCAGGCCGCACATTCCATGGCTTCGGTAGTGAATGGGCCTGAGACAAAAGTTCATAGTAATTGGACGATCCCAGCCATTTAATCACTGGTGTACAATGGACACCATAACTCTCAATGAGAAGCTTCACTGATTGAATGGTTAGGATCTCCGGATCAAGGTTGCTTGTGTCCCATCAGTTTAGTACAACGGATGAACGGTTGGATCCTGTCAATTGTATGCCATACATACATCAAACGGTTGAGAGCCAATTTAATCTTATATACAACAGACCTTATAACATCCACATCATGGATTGGGATTGGTGGGCCACCATCCACATCACATCTAGATCATGTAATAGAAGCTGAATTGCCAATGAAAATTTTATTATAGAATTCCACTTGAAAGGATAAAAGAAAAAAAAAAAAAAAAAAAAAAAATTGTGGGCCGCTGAGAACCGAGACCGTCCATCATATTTCTAGTGGGCCACCCACATGATCTTTTGGGTTGCAGGTGACAGAACATAGCTTTATGGACACTGATGTTACCTATAAAACAAAGATAGCCACAGCTCTATACACGTGGCTGCACGTGCCAGCCTATATTCATCATGTTATCAGGTGGGACCCACCGTGCAGATCATCCCGCCAGTGACTCAAGGTCTATCAGGTGGGCCATACGACGTGGACGAAAGATGATGGCCACTCACAAGCTTGCACATTGGTTAAGTAGTCCTGCAGCTCATCAAGTAGTTCTGATCTTCTGATGAATGGGCCATGTCGATTTCAACCATCTGAATGGATAGTAAATGCGTCAGCATATATGGATCAAAAGATCAAATGACAGTGGTGCAGATTTCTTATTCAGCCCAGAAATGGTGCATCCAAGGGTCTACATTTAATGGGAGTCAAATCAGATGGCTAGGATGATCAATGGGAGAGATTTTTCAGGCTATTTCCCATCCAAGCTGGAGCCCACCACATGAACGGTTTGGATCACCATGTACCATCATCTACTGGACCAAATATATATTGCATGACAGAGTACGCTGATCCATATACATGCACACTGCTGTGGTGCACCTGGCCTACATTTAATTCAATCCTCACCATCCAAATCATAGGCCCACCGTAGGTGGATCATAACCTGAAAAATAACAGGTAGTAAAGACAATCCTAACGGTATACAGATAAAAGAATTTAAAGAAGATCAATGCCTAGAGGCCCACAACTCAACGGTTAGGATCATCAAATCAATCCGATTTTAAGGTTCTGTCCCATCTAATAAAAGGAACCCAATTTACAGAGTTTGGATTGATCTACAAATCTGCCACGTGTACACCATCCGCGCCCATGTGCATGGATTATCATACTCTGCCAAGCATAACTAAAAATCCAAAACGGGAAAAAAATACCTGAAAACCGATTTTTGAATAGAGTTGCTGTGCCGCCATGTTTTTCCTATCTACATGTACAAATACCTCTTCCACACCTGCCACAACACACATGAAATTCATCAGTTCCGAATCCAGATATTCGGGTCCATGCCCGATCTCCACTTCATTCATGCCAGTGTGCTCGAGATCATACCGGCTGATTCGGCAACTTGGACAGCCAAACGCATCATGTTGCTCGCAATCCCCTGCCGTCGTGCAGATTTCCTTATGCATAGATTGGAGATGTACCCGTATCGATGTGGGCCCGCTACGTTGGTACCGGGTCCCGCCGACATGTTGGCCTTGCTGCGATCCTGTTATTGCAATTTGAATAACATGTCAACAGCAAATGTATTTATTTACAATCTTCTATCAGATGGATTGATAAGAAACAAAGGTTTGTGGGACGGTTAGATCGCAACGACATACTCCGGGAAACGTCTCGCCGGGTAACAGATGCCGAATGCTGATATCTAGAGTCCCAAAGATGCTGTTTAGTGCAGTCCGCTTCACGTTCTGTTCGTCCTGTTTTACCTGATTGCATGAAACAGAACAGTGGAATAAGGAGGTCTCAGATAAGGTGTGAGAAATCCAAACTATTAGTCTGTGGGTTTAATGGTGGACAGGAGATCGAAATATCGTAAGCGTTCGCCTCGGAGTTATAGAAATGGAAGCTAAAAGGTATGGCTGGGATGAAGGAAGAAAAGAAGTTGATTTATTAGATGGCTAGGAGTTGGGTCTTTATCAATGAGATTTTCTGTTAGTGGCAGATTGTTAGTCGAGCCCACGAAATGAGCGGTCCGGATTCTGTCTCATGTACAGTGGATGTGATGAGAACTCCCCCCATATCAATGAATTGTGAATGTTGGTGGAAAGATATAGTATGAAGTAAATTTATGGCACGCAGTGTTTTAAATAGCGGTAGCGTGATGCGTAGCGCTCAACCCTCTATAGCGTGTAGCGTAAATATGTAGCGTGCAGCATAAGCTACACGATACTTCTAATTTTTAATTTAAAAATAGGACAAATATAATAAACAGTGGAAAAAAAAAAGGAAAAAAGAAATAAAAATGCTTAAAAGATGATTCATTTTATCAATTATAAGCATGTTCAAAAAAGTTATTAGTTATCATTTATCAAAAGACGATCCACATATATAAGTCAAATCAAATAATTATCACATCAACAACTTTCTAAACAAACCACTTTAATTAATAATGTCTAATTGAAACCACAAGTCACAATTATGAAAAAAAATAAAAATCTCGTTGGTTAAAAAGTATCAAGTATAATACAAGTGTCACATTTCTCAACATTAGAAACAAAGAAAACCTGAAAAAATAATAAAAAACTAAAATAGTAAAAAAATACGTTGTAGCTTACGCTACGCGCTACGTGCTACGCGCTACGTAGCTGTAGCGTACGCTACGACCCCTGTAGCGTACGCTACAAGGGATTTACGCTATTTGAGATGCTACATAGCGCTACGGTCACGTTACGCTACATAGCGGACGCTACGGGCACTATTTGAAATACTGATGGCACGTTTGGGTGTTACTGAATTTGCATCAAGTGAATGTCTGTTGGCACAAATGGGGATTGATCTCACTGTTGATCAAACCATCGATATAAAGTGGGTCCCACTTAAAAATGGTGCAATTGACATTTTTGCACAATTTTGTTTGGAATCCAATTCATAACGTAACAGTGTGTTTGGATGCACTATCAAATGGAATTGCAGTCATTCGTCCGCAGATAAAGGGGTGAAAAAACCAAATTGCACCAATTTGAGAGACTTTTCTCGATTCCAGTCAATGCAAAATGGTTTTCCTCACTACCCAGATGAAACCCCATCATCCGAGTCGGGATCCTCTGTTATCGGGTCAATAGGATTTTCCTGTTACCCTAGTGGTTTGGTGTCCGAAGCTTTTATTTTTATTTTTTTATTTTTTCAGTGAGTGTTGACGTGGACCAATGAATTTTAGGGTATTAGGAATTCTCTGTTGACCGGGTAACAGAGGATCCGGACTCCCATCATCCATATGAAGTGGGGCCCATTTCAAAAGGAAGCAATCACCATTTTTGTACCATTTTCCACAAGGGGACTTATCTCATGGTTTGAAATCCAATGTAGGGGGAGAAATTGTGCCATTATAAGTGGGACCCATTTCAAAACAGGCCAAAATAGGCAATTTTGCACCATTTTCCTCAAGGTGCCTCATCACATGGTTGGAAATCCAATGTAGGGTGCGTTTGGTTGCCTATCAAATAGAATTGCAATAATTTGTCTGCCCATCAAATTGTGATTGCTTTCCCTAACATTCACATTGAGTGTCTTAGGATCTGCAAGTGTGTCAATTTCAAGTTGGATATTCTTCAAATGAATGTAAGTGCCATTTAAGGTCTTTCTCACCTTGAACGTCCGCAATTCAATTCAATTGTGCATCCAAACATGACCAAAAAAAAAAGTCCTGTGATTTTCTCTTACCGCAACGAGGCAAGTGCACTTCTCACCGAGATTACTGCGGCATCGCCGCTTCAATGCATAGTATTCCTATATAGAAATGAATACTATTAGAAACTACTTGCTGAACTACAAATAAGTAGTGTTTGGAAATTTTCTTGTGGTGGGCCCACCTTCCGGCGTTCCAAGCTGTTCATTTGGTGGGCTCCATGTAGTTGGGAGAACCCAAAAAAAATCTTCCTAATTGGATTATCCTAACAGTCCTGATGGGCCCCAGGTAGCTGTGGATTATCAGCTGTAACGAATCGAATGGCACGGATCATCTGATAAGGGAGATACCAGCATGCCCATGCAATTATCAGCTGTGATGGATGAACGGCTTAGATTATGAAAAGGTGGGCCCCACCAATTAAAAATCAATTTCTACTAATGTTGAATTCTTACCTGATCTGTGAATTTCCTCTTATAGCTCTCGGCATACCTGACCATGACCCAAGCTAAAATCAGTGGTTTGGGCTGCGTTTGGATGCACAATTGAATGGAATCCCAAACTTTGAAATTTATAAAGACAAATCGACAAGGACTGACGATGTTTTCCAGTACTCATACTGCACAACAGAGGATATTAATCCCTGGAATTGCAATTACATTCATTTCAATTCCAACTTGAATGTGAACAGAAATGAAAAATTACAATTTGGTTTTAAGAATCGCAATTTGATTCAATAGTGCATCCAAACGGACCCTTAACGCTTTCATCTTTTCAGTATCCAATTACTGCAACATTATTTTCTATACAACACTAACCGTTCATCTGATCGATCCTCCCAATTAGTTTCTGCCCTCAACCATGCTGCAGTCTGACAAGAATCGAAATGGTGGGCCACAAATTCATAAAGGAAATTCAGCAAAATTCCTAAACAAGATGAATGGCTGAGATTTAAATACAATGTAGGACTCACCCAATACTCTTCATCGAGTAACACTTCTCGTATGATGAAAGATCCAAACGCCCTTTTGTGCATGCAATCAAAATCGTGATCTGAAGGCAGTGTGCTGTCGAAGCAGAGATTGGAGGGTTTTACAATCGAAATCTCCTGAGATGTACCTTCCATATTTTTCCCTGTTTGGGAGGACGCCGAAACATCTTTCCTGCGAAAATAACAAAGACCCACGAATCGGATTGAAACGGATCCAAGAAAACTACTCATGTGGGGCCCACCAAGATTGAAGTGTGTATCGGGCATGTGGGGCCCACCAAAAAAATATCATAGATCACTAAACCATGGGCTCCACATGGTCTCGAGTCCTCTAAATCCAAATCCTTGAATTCTCCTTATAATTCAAGAAATTCAGATCGACATAACAAAGACCCACGAATCGGATCCAAGAAAGCTAATCAATGGTGGAGATTATGCCACGCCATGTGGGGCCCACCAGACGAACATCCAGGATCGCTAAACGAAGGGACCCACACGGTGCCGAGTCTTCTAAATCCAAATCCTTGAATTCTCCCCATAATTCAAGAAAATCAGATCGAAATAACGAAGACCCACGAATCGGATTGAACAAACAGATCCAAGAAAACTACTCACATCGATAAAGAGATCGAGAATCTGCGGAATCGGTCTCTGTTCTGATTTCGATGGCTGGAAGCTCCATAGATATCTGATGTCTGTAAGACTGTCTTCGATGTCATCGTGTCCAAGCTATCCTTCCTCCCAATTTCAAAACCTATGAGAGAGAGATAGAGAGAGAGGGAGAGAGAGAGGGAGAGAGAGGTGGAAGGTTTTTAAATTCGTCAGAAAACAGATTACTGCAACTGTAGAAAAACTGATTTCTGCGACAGTTGAAAAAAAGAGGAGGGAAAACAAGAACACGACAAAGGTTGGTTACCGATATCAGGAAAGATCGCATGCCTTCGGACGTATGTGAGTTCCCTTAAATTTCAGAGATGTGTGGGGCCCAACTTCATGTATATGATCCATCCAATCTGTCCATCAGATTCAAATCCTAATTTTACGCTCATATCCAATATTTTTCGTGATTTAAAACTAAGATAGGTCAATGGGCAGGGCAGGGAGACACCCACCATAGAAACTTCCAGATTGAATGTATGGCTCATCATGCTGTTCATATACCATCCAATCCATTCATCATACGTATATCACTAGGATGAATGGATTAGATTAAAAAACCCATATTTAATAACTCAAGTCAGCCACACCACCCGAATTTAGAGATTTTGACGTAATTTGACGTTATTCCCTGTTTTGTGGCCCATATGAGTTTTCGATCAGCATAATTTTTTGTCTTAACGGTGAAAATGAAGCGAAGCATCCGATTTACGGTTTGGAATTCATATTTACATCTAGGTAGGCCCCACAGAAACTCGAACCCAAACGTGTGTGATCATTCCCTATCAGAATCGTAATAGTTATGGAACACGTAAATGGTAGCACATGTGAAATTTCCTGACCGTTCATCAGATGGAATGGGGTAGGTCGAACGTGTGGTGAGAGTGGCTGATAGAAATGATCAAACATCAGTTTTGTTTCGAGGTAGAAGTGTGACCCATCTGATGAGATTTTCGGACGGCGGGTCTGAAATGTGGGGTCCACCTGAATGGGAAACGGATTGGCTACTCCTCCTGACACCGGCCAATGGCTGATGGTCGGTGCTCTGTGGGCCCCATCATGATGTATGTGTTTCATCCATGCCGTCCATATATTTTTATAGATAATTTTATGATGTCACAGAAAAAATGAGTTATATCACAGTCTAAAGTGGACCACATTACAGGAAAAAGTTTTGAATGAACGTCAACCATTAAAAAAATTTTGGGGACCATAAAAGTTTTGGATCAAGCTGATATTTGTTTTTTCCCTTCATCTGGGTCTTTATGACCTAATCAACAGATTAGATTTCAAATAAACAGTACAATTTGCCTTAGGACGATTTTAATGTTGATATCCAATCACTATTGTTTTCCTGTATTGTGGTCCACCTGAGATTTATTTCCCTCTAAATTCTATTATGAAGACATGAAATGATCTTTAAAAATGTATTAACGGAATGGATTAAATACATACATCATGGTGGGCCCCATAGAGCACCGACCATCGGTCACCGGGCTGGTGGCAGGGGGAGTAGCCAATCCGTTTCCACCTGAATGTGCTGGTGAGAGCGAGTATCCTTCTCGTGATAACGCGAGTAGGATTCGTTTACCTCAAGATTCGCACGTAAATTCTTGAAGAGAAACACTTCGATGCTCTGGCAGACGGTAATGGATGATACTCAGGCACTTAGAAAATTTACACATGTGGCATAAAATAAAGTCAAATTAAACTGTCCAAGTTATGATTTGAAGGTTAGATGTACCGTGAAAAAACGAAAATTGCTTATTTTATTATCTAAATATTGGATTGGTGCACATTTATTGGACGGTTAAGATGGAAATATCCAACAGTTTTTTTTCAATAACGTGTCCACAAATAGAATTTTATATATGATCAACCAATCTGATCTTGAGAAAGTAATTTAGAGATAGTTGGATTCACAATTTAGTCTGTTTATTTTGATTTGATGTATTCCACGTGTCTAGCTTCCGAATGCCCGCGTATCAAGCATTATACTCTTTCAGAGTATCAAATAACTCCAACACCTGTTTTTGTGTTGCTATCGTAAGCCAGGTGGAGCGGTCAAAGCCCCGTAGTCGTCCACTTGGGGGGAGATGATACGGTACAGACCGAAGAACCGTAATATGGTAGAGCCATCTCTCCAAACGACACGTGGCAGATGATGTATCGATCGAGTCCACACATATACTGTAAAAAAAACGGATGGATTACATTTTAAAAATAAAAACCATGAAACGATCTAATCCATTGATTTTTCTTCAGTTTACCCACTGCATATTTGACCGTTAAATGTTTTTGTTTCAACCGTCGATTAATGGACAAAGATCAATGGATAGGATTGTCCAATAAGAGTAATTTCTTAGAAATAAAATATCCATGCAAGAGATCTTCATATGGACGGACCTGATTTGCAGATCAACCTTCCACGTGTCCTGTATAGAGATAGCTCAACCGTGTTACGATCTACCGTGGAACGTGTGTTCGTCATGAGGAGCGAAAATAAGTGGCCAGACCTAACCAATGGGTAGACAGGTCAGCTATCATTTCCACCAATCGTACCGTCGGATGACAGCATAAAATAGATAAGATTCCAGATGGGTGGCATCCTTTTCGTCCACGTCGTCCCATTGTCGGATGATTCAGACCGTCAATTTTAGTGGGCCCTCTGGGCCAGAGTAAAAATTCGTATTGAGACTGATCATAACCGTCCAATAGTGATAATGGAACAAATGGTTGCAAAACGAGCATACAACTGTCAAATAGTCTACATTCATGGAAAGAAGCATCCATTGATTGTATAGCTAAATCCAGACCGTCGGTCCATTTGGGCCACATCTAGTAAGTGTACCTACCTGATTTTTCTCGCAGGAAATGATCACCGTACGACTCGTCTGATGAATGGCCCTGATCTCGTATAGGGTAAAATGGGTGGGCCCGCTGCATCGAAAAGGAAATAACATCCTAGAATCTGTAATCCCACGGACCACGGTTTGCCATGGAAACCAGCGGCACCAGCACATCGGAATGAGAATTCGGATGTTGTCACGGCATCTGTAAAACTAGAGCTGTACACGAGCATATTGAGGATCTAGTACTCGCTCGAATCGACTCGAAATTCTCGACTCGTACTTGACTCGCCTGAGTTAAAGTCGAGTATGAGCGGGTTTTCACTGCTCGTTTAGATTACGAGTAGAGTACGAGTCTAGAGGTATTCGACTCGGTACTTGACTCGACTCGGTACTCGATTCGCTACCCGTGTATATAAGTCCGCCCGAAAAAAAAAAAACCCCTACCCTACCCGTCATTTTCATTTTTCCAGTCCGCCCAAACCCTACCCCACCCATCATTTTCCAGTCCGCTCAAACCCTACCCCACCCGTCAATCGTTATTTTCATTTTTCCAGTCCGCCCAAACCCTACCCCACCCGTCCTTTTCAAGCAGCGCCCAAACGGCCAAACCCTTCCCTTCCAGCGAGCATTAAAAAAAAAACTCCCTCCCGGCCGTCCCTCTGTCACTTGTCCCGTCGTCCGTCATCGCCCTGCCCTGCACCACTACACGCAGCTGCCCCCGGTCGTCTTTCTGCAACTCGTCCCGTGACTCCCGTCGTTCGTCATCGCCCTGCCCTGCATCGCTGCACGCAACTACCGCTGGTCGTCCCTCTTCTGCTCGTCCGGTAAGGTGTGGCTGTGTGGGGTTGATTTTTTTTTTTAAAATTATTATTTTCATTACTCAACTCGTGTGCTCGTACTCGGACTCGACTCTACTCGTTTACTACTCATACTCGGCTCGTACTCGGGCGAGTAGAGTACGAGCATGGGAACCCTGCTTGTTGGCTGAGTAGAGTCGAGTACGAGCAGCACTCGGGCGTTAAGAGCCGAGTACGAGCAGGGCGATACTCGACTCGACTCGTGTACAACTCTATGTAAAACGACCCATGCAATTAAGAGCATGTAGGAGCTTTACCTACCCACACAAGCAAATCCACACGTGTCAATGCACGCTTACATGACACGTGTGTAGGACATCAGATCCCTATCATTTATATTATCTGACCTAAAAAACACGGTAGTCGAATGATCAGATGGGCCACATTAAATAGTGACCGTTCAGAAAACCTCCCAACCGTCGATGTTTAACCTCCACGTTAGCTCTTCTGATGAGTGGTACATCTGAATTTTGGGCCAGGTCATCAGGACCCACCACGTCATCTTCATGGTGTGACCCACCACGTCATCCGGACCCTTCACCTTGTCTGATCTACCATAGATGGCCCATTATTTAAAAAACGCACTAATAAGACAGTCTCATAAATCTTTTTTTTTTTTTTACCTCACCTTTGTGGACGCGGATTGGCTACTGACGCTGCAAGATGGGTCCCACCATGATATATGTGTTTTATCCACGCCGTCCATCTATTTTTACAGATCATTTACAGGCATGAGCCAAAAAATGAGATAGATCAAAATATTAAGTGGGCCACACTACAAGAAAACAGGATGATTGAACGGCCACCATTAAAACTTCCTAAGGCCCAGTGTAATGTTTATTTTCTATCCAACCTGTTGATTATGTCACACAAACGTGTATGAAGGGAAAACACAAATATCAGCTTCATCCAAAACTTTTTTGGGCCACAAGAAGTTTTTAGTGGTGGGCGTTCAATCACCACTGTTTCCTTCAGCGTGGTCTACATGAGATTTGGATCTGCCTCATTTTTGTGATATTTCCCTAAAATAATCTGGAAAAATGTATGGACGGGATGGATAAAATCCATACATCGTGGTGGGGCCCATAGAGCACTTTTACATTTCTGCCACGTCACTCGAGTAGCCAGAAGCCTTCAACGAGCAAGCTGTCTTTGGGCTGGGCTTAGCTTGGCCCGTGGGCCGTGTTGGGCCTCGCATCCATCGACCTGTAGATGGATCATAATCTTATATTTTCACTCAAAAGTATGATTATTATTGGCCGATTGGTGGACATCTAATAGAGGGCCAATATGGAAAATTATCAATGGTCCAGATTCAACGAAGGGATGTCCTTTAATAGAAATCAATACCGTCCACTAAAGATGGTTTCGGGTACCCCTCTGAACGTATGAGAGTTTTTGGGACCACTCCGTCCATCCGTTTGTCCAGCTAATTTCAGGGCGTGGTCCCAAAAATTAAGTAGATCCAAATCTCAGGTGGACCACTGTAACGCCCCGAATTTCATAGGTCGAGTGGAACTCGACTCCCGGTATTTTGGGTGTCAACTATATCTTGCGGAAGCGTATTATGAGATTCATCTTTATTTAGCATGCGAGTATTCAATGAATTAAAACGGATCACGGAACATATACTGGATCTAGATAAGTTCTAAATCAAAAATATATGTGTAAGTCTGGTATACGAACCGTGTCCCGGCAAAATACATAAGATTTCAAAATGCTAAGAGTCGCGGCTCTAGGTCTCCTTGTTGCCCCTAAAGTAGCCTATGGTGGTCCACTTAGCAGCTGGAAATACGAAAGTTTTTTGTCTGGTTCCATAGATGCATCATCCAACGCGTCGGACTCCAAGGTACCTGCATTTACGATAGAGTTTGGTTGGTGTTTTAAAACACCGTCTTAAAGTGAGAGTGAGTGATTAACTCAGTGGTTCCATTACCATTAAGTTACATAAGTTATCAATTCTACAATTGTAGTTAATGATAAAGAAATTTAAACATTCAGTTCCTAGAAACTCTTATTAATGCACATGTATGTTGTTATGAGATGATGCATGTCCTCACAATCCAACACTCCTCCATCACACTTCAACGCCCCATTTGCGAATGTCAACACTCCCTCATCACGCGACCACAACTCCCAAGTCACCACAACCTAAGCTAATGCAATGCGATAGATGGTCGTATTATCCAAGTGTTTATCATTAAGCCAGATTGGGAAAGCTGGGACACCACCACTTAATCAATGGCCCTAACCCGATCGCTAGGCCCGGGGCGGCCGTGGCGGCTCTGTTCCTTCAATCCTTGATCCATCCGGGTTCGTCACTCTCATTTAAACTCATACGACAACGAGATTGTGAAATAGATTGCTCGCGGTCACTATGGGGAGGCTCGTCGCCCCAACGTAGGCCGACAGAGCTGTCACAGTGTCTCATACCACCATGCCCAACTCTTGAAACTTAAGGATTGTAAGTGGACTTTCCAAAGGTGTAGGGTGCCCCAGATTCAAGTGAGCGCGATCATATAGGGTAAACACATATGTTTGGTCAACTAGTGGACTAGTCCAGCTGACTTAGATGAACTACGACGCAACCGACATTGGGTGTGATTATCCCATGTAGTTCGACTACTGTCGGTTGTCCACGTTCGGCATGGATCAGTCAGACTAGCCCGGGGTAGCCGAACCGATTGGGCTACCCTTGCGAGTTTTACAGTTCGCCAGCCAACCCGATCAACCAATTATCCAAATCAAACAGCATATTCCATACATCATTGCAAGTACAGGAAAGGATCTGACACATTAATTTCAGGAGGGTTCCACTTAATTAGGCAATTTGTTGAACATGAGGGCTGAGTGCCCAAATTATCATAATTGACATATCGTTAGGCAAAATTTGGCGTATTTATGGGAGAATACAATAAAGCATATGCATGAAATTTTAGAAATCTCACTCTAGACTAGCATGCAATCCAGTATTCAACCTAAACTATGCAAATTTAGAATTTCGGAAAGTAATCAATCAAGTAGATGTACACTAGTAAGCATGTGATCGTCTATTCATTACACAGACCATTAATGGTGATACGAGTTCGATAATCGACAACCTAAGGGTAATGAATTGAATTGATCGTGAAATAAAGGCAATTGACCGTGAAATGAAATGAATTGAATTGACCATGAAGTGAAGGGAATTGACCGTGAAATGAATTGAATTGACTGTGAAGTGAAGGGGAATCGTCGGAATTGACCGTGAAATGCACGGAATTGACCATGAAGTGAAGGGGAATCGTCGAAATTAACCGTGAAATGCATGAAATTGACTGTGAAGTGAAGGGAATTGACCGTGAAGTGATTGAAATTGATCGTACAATCTCCGTAGAATCTTCATCCTACTATCACATTACATCTTCCATGCTCCATTGATAAACGTAAAATGTTGAAGGCTTTTATCCGAAGAACATGTTTCACATCAACACACTCTTATTCTTTTTCTCAAACACGGATTTCACTGATACGGCGGCTGTGGGAGGTAAGGACATTTAAATTCTTAAGAAATTACCTAAAAGTTTGTGGTCAATTTCATGTATTGCTAAGTTAATTTTACGTGGTTATCCAATAAATTTCAAGAAGTTCGCAGTCAATTTGACGAAGTTTCGCATTCAATTTCACTTAGTTCTCGGTCAATTTACTGAATTGATCGGTCAACTTCATTCACTTCACGGTCAATTCCATGCATTTCACGATCAATCCCAGCGATTCCCCTTCACTTCATGGTCAATTCCATACATCTCACGGTCAATTCCCTTCATTTTACGGTAATTTCCATGCATTTCATAGTCAACTCCCTTCACTTCACAGTTAATTCCATGCATTTCATGGTCATTTTCCGTGATTTTTCTTCACTTCATGGTCAATTCCATGCATTTCACGGTCAAATCCCTTTACTTCACAAGTCAATTTCATGCATTTCACGGTCAATTCCCTTCACTTCACGGTCATTTCCATGCATTTCACGGTCAATTCTAGCGATTCCCTTTCACTTCACGGTCATTTGACCGTGAAATGAATGGAATTGACCGTGAAATGCATGGAATTGACCGTGAAGTGAAGGGAATTGACCGTGAAATTAATGGAAATGACCGTGAAGTGAAGGGAATTGACCGTGAAATGCATGGAATTAACCGTGAAGTGAAGGGAATTGACCATGAAATGAATGGAAATAACCGTTGTAACATCCTGAATTTTCACTGTTTTAGATTTCCAAAAATCCTTGAATTTTTTTTTTTTGTTATTAACTTATATTATCACTTACTGACCATTAGCAATCAATGTTAGTTTATACACGAGTGGAACCGTAAAGAACTGCACAAGTCCGATTAATCAACCGTAGGAAGCCAACGAATCTGCCCGATCACTTGAACATCAAGTTTAGCCCCATGATTTACTCACATAAAGCCCAAATCTAACCGACCCATCGCTAACTAATCAAGACAATCATACCTAAATTAAAGATCTAACCGAAGCCGAGTCAGATAAGACTCGGATCTTGATTAATAGACCAAAACAACCCCGTTACTCTTTTAGCCTAAAATTGACGGTTTAGAGTAATCATAACCAAATCTCCACTTTCACTAGGTATAAATAGGTCACACTATAAACATAGTTAATCCAAATCCTAATCATTGTCCACGAGAAATCTCAATACCAAATTCATTTCAGAAATGCCTCGATTTTCGAACAACTTCTAAACCGCTCGTTGGTGGGCCACTAGTTCCAAAACTAGAGAATAATGTCTGTCTTACTAGGCTCGACGTCCATCGTGGGAGTCGGACCTGGGTACTGTCCAGAACCACTCAACTTGAGACAAAGGACGAGTACCTGAAAAATACAAATAACATAAAGGAATAAGCTGAAACTTAAGTGAATTAGATCGTTCACTCTTATGCAAAGTTGAGGATTTCGAACCGTCGATTTACGACCAAACTTCACACGTAGAGTAAGGATATTTTCCTGCTCATATCCGTATAGCCGCAGCCCCGATCGACCATCGATGACCGTTGAACAAACTTCTAAGCATATCTGTCGATCGGTGCATCCAAATGGCGAGCCAATCATATCCATACGTAGATCATCATTAGGGCTAACTATCCTACGGTGTATATCAATAAGTACGCCCTATAGTGAGCCCTAGAGGTTAGAAAGACCCTCCCATAGGGCTAGTATAGTAAAAACATAGCCTTGGGGCCATTTACACCAAATCTGGCCCTATATAAGGGTTTTATTTGGGCACCCCTCTCCCCATACGAATTTACCCTAGAATACTACCATGAGAAGGAAGAGAAAGGAGAGAAAGAAGAAAGGGGAGAGGGTGAGCTGTAGTTGAAGGTGGGGCCCAAGGGAGGTAGAGTCTTGCAACTCCTTCCCTCTTCCTCAAGAAATCCCTCACCCTCTACCGCAAGAACCACTCTCCGCTGATTGGATAGGTAATCTCTCATCCTTTTAGAAACCCTTTTCGTTGAGAGAGGATTTGCATGAAATCCTAACATGCAAATGCATTGCCTCGGGATTCCGGCCAATCAACCCCAAGTTCGGCACTTCTAGGTCGTTTCCCAAGATCTCAATGATTCATAGGTGCGGACTATTATTCTTAGGTGGCCTAACACCAATTTTAGTATGAATTTAATGATTATGAACGTTAGGATGATATACTTGAGTAATCTAGAGAGAACCTAGCCAAGACCCTACATGATAGGTCCTCCCAAATTCCATGAGATGATTGAGTGTTGTTTATTTGTTCTTCAACATGTTTGGACTTGATTTGGAGTGGTATGTTCATCACACATATGATTCTAGTATAACCTTCCTTGTGGCATGTATGATTGCATAAAATCTTTGTTGTATGTTTGTGTTTGTATAAATCCTTGTTGTATGTTTGTGTTTGTATAAATCCTTGTTGTATGTTGTGCTAGCATTAATCCTTGTTATATATTTTTGCTATGAGATATATAATTCTTGGTCTCTTTGCTAACCCCACACAACACACATACACATTCATTTCGTAGTATTGTTAGTATTTGCATTTATAGGAAAATCTAAATTTTATGTTTGAAGTATGAATGTATGACATCACTTGTGTTAGTTGATACTCCTGATTTGTTGGAATGCTATTGAATACCCTTAAATCCTTCGGTTGATCAAGAAACTAAAGTAAGAGAATGTGGTCTCGTTGGTAGGACTTTTTTGAGGCTAGACCGGCGAATTGGGCGGACGCAAATGGGCGACAATAGTTGGACTACGTGGGTCGCTTGTACCCGATGTCGTCTGTCACGTACTCGCCTGGACTCGCACGGTCTAGTTCACGTACTAACCAGCCATGTTTAGTAACCTTGTCTGCTCACACCTGTATGGAGTCTGGAACACCCTTCAACCATTGAAGCCCATTGATAACCATTTGAATCCGATCCACTGATTCGAGAGCCAGACATGGTGGAATGGGACACTGTTTTCGAGCTGTCGGCCTACGCTAGGGTGACGAGCCTCCCCGTAGTGACCGCGAGCGATCCCACTTCTCAGTACTCCCCATGTGCTTGAAATCGGGGATGAGAAACCCGATGAGATCAAGGATTGTGGGGTCCTGGCCTCGTACGTTGAGTGGTCTTGGCCTCGCAACCAGTTGAGAGCAATGATACGTGGGGTGTATTAGTTTCCCCAATCTATTAGATGAATGAAATTGATTAAGAACTCAGTTAACACTATCACGATCGCATCGCACTAGTTAGGTTGGCGACTGGGCTAACACTATCATGATCGCATCGTACTAGTTAGGTTGGCGACTCGACAGTTGAGGTCGCAATGAGGGAGTGTTGGTCATACGCGATCGTTAGACGGAGTCGCTCAAGGAAGTGTTGGTCATACGCGATCGTTAGACGGAGTCACTCGAGGGAGTGTTGTTGTGAAGTCATGCATCATATCCTAATATATGCATATGCATTAACAAGACTAGTTAGAGATCTGTGAATGTATGCCTTTCATTAAATTCATAATACAATTATGTTCGTTGTAACTTAAGACTAATAGCACTCACTGAGTTGATCACTCACTCCCACTCTGGGACAGTGTTTTAAAACACCAACCAGACTCTTCAGTAGTTGCAGGTGACGCTGAGTACGAGGAGCCTTGCGGCACGAGCCTAGATGAGGAGGACGAGCTGTCATATTTCCAGTTGATGGGCGGTTCGCCGTAGATTTCACAGGCGGACTTGGGTCTCTGAGTAGGGGAATTAGCGTATCATTCTTTTGGACATATCATTTTTTTGTATTTTTGTGGGCAACGCCTCGTGCGACCCATTGTTATATCTTTTGGACGTTTATACATTTAGCCATTTTCATTTCAGTAGACTAGTTGTGATTGTAATTCATGTTTCAAGTAATTTCTTACTACTCATTAAACCTGATTAAACGCAAAACAGTAAAATTGGTTATAAGTGATACCCGGGAACTTGGGAGTCGAGTGTATGCACGACCCCCAATTTTCAGGGCGTTACAACCGTGAAGTAAAGGGAATTGACCGTGAAGTGAAGGGAATTCACCGGAATTGACCATGAATGCATGGAAATGACCGTGAGGTGAAGGGAATTGACCGTGAAATGCATCGAATTGACCGTGAAGTGAATGGAATTGACCGTGAAGTGCATGGAATTGACCATGAAGTGAATGGAATTGACCGTGAAGTGAAGGGAATTCACCAGAATTGTCCGTGAAATGCATGGAAATGACCGTGAAGTGAAGGGAATTGACCGTGAAATGCATGGAATTGACCGTGAAGTGAAGGGAATTGACCGTGAAATGCATGGAATTGACCATGAAGTGAAGGAAATTGACTGTGAAATGCATGGAATTGACTGTGAAGTGAAGGGAATACGCCAGAATTGACTGTGAAATGCATGAAAATGACCGTGAAGTGAAGGGAATTGACCGTGAAATGCATGGAATTGACCGTGAAGTGTAGGGAATTGACCGTGAAATGCATGGAATTGGCTTTGAAGTGAAGGGAATTGACCGTGAAATGAATGGAAATGACCATGAAGTGAAGGGAATTGACCGTGAAATGCATGGAATTGACTGTGAAGTGAAGGGAATTCGTCGAAATTGACAGTGAAATGCATGGAAATGACTATGAAGTGAAGGGAATTGACCGTGAAATGCATGAAATGGACCGTGAAGTGAAGGGAATTGACCGTGAAATGCATGAAATTGACCGTAAAGTGAAAGGAATTGACTGTGAAATGAATGGAATTGACCGTGAAGTGAAGGGAATTGACCGTGAAATGCATGGAATTGACTGTGAAGTGAAGGGAATTCGCTGGAATTGACCGTGAAATGCATGGAATTGACTATGAAGTGAAGGGAATTGACCGTGAAATGCATGGAATTGACCGTGAAGTAAAAGGAATTGACCATGAAGTGAAGGGAATTGATCGTAAAATGTATGGAATTGATCGTGCAGTGAAGGGAATTCGCCGGAATTGACCGTGAAATGCATGGAATTGACCGTGAAGTAAAGGAAATTCGCCGGAATTGACTATGAAATGCATGGAATTGACCGTGAAGTGAAGGGAATTGGCCGCGAAATGCATGGAATTGACTGTGAAGTGAATGAAATTGACCGCAAAGTTAATGGAATTGACCGCGAACTGATTGAAATTGACCGCGAAGTGAATGAAAGACCCGGAACTGATTGAAATTAACCGTGAAGTGAATGAAATGAATTTTTGACTATCGACCTGATGGAATCTTGGAAAATAAACAAGTTGGTTAGCTAAAATAGCTTCTCCTACTCCAAAATCATATATGGCATGTCAAGTAACTCATTTTCGTTTAAGAAATATGTTTATTAAATAAATAAAGAAATAAATGAATAAAAAAAGAAAAAAAAAATTATATTCTTATATATACATAGTTATAAATCAGATAAAAATGTAAGAGGGAAAAAGCTCTCCTTGTTAAAAAAAAAAAAAAAAAAAAAAATTGTAGATCTATTTGGCGAGCTCGTATTAAGGCTTGAGACGAAAAATGAGACAGATCTAACTATTAAGTGGACCACACTGTAAAAGGCAGTGGGGATTGAACGTCTACCATTGAAACCCTTTTAGGGGTCACGGAAGTTTTGGATCAATATGAAATTTGTTTTTCCTCTTCATCCATGTCTTTGTGACCTTATGAATAGATTGGATGGAAAATAAATGCTATGGTGGGCCAACAAAATTTTCAACAGTGAAAATCAATTTGTCCGCTGCTTTTTGTGGTGTGGTCCAGTTGATCTTTGGATATGTTTTTTTTAATATTTTTTATAATACTCCAAAATGATCTCGAAATATGGATGAACGTTGTGGATATAATAAATACATAACTGTAAGGCCATGTAACTTTCATCTCTTTTGAACCGTTCCTACAACTTGGAGTTCGAAGGGCGTCGGCGCGTCTTCGAGCACCAGCCGATCCGCTTGCGGTATGAAAAGCAGTGGCATTTTCTACCAGAGAAAAGCTGTCCGTACAGCTGGGGCTTATTCCTGGGATGTAAAACTAAGTTTGCATAAAAAGATTAGTGGGCCATAAATGGATCGTACAGTAGGAAATTTCTCGAAAGTTCCTTTCTCTCCAAAGTTCCAACGAAATGACATTCGTATTTTTATGATCATGCATCACGTTGCAGTTAAAGGTGGTGTTCCAGCCGCTAATTGTGAGCCATGTGGGTGGGCCTTCATGAGATCTGCACCATCCATCAGGTAAGCCGACTTAAATTCACCATAGAACCTAATTGTGATTATTAAAAAATTAAGTGGGCCATCCCGTAGTAACCCATTCGAATGGCCACGTCTGTTATCAGTTTTCTGTACAGCTCATCGGACGCGGATTTCCTCTTTCAAAGCCTTTCCCAGGAAGTTCCTGCGCAGGGATGCTGGATGGGGCCTACTGTAATGTTTGTGAGAAATCCACCCCGTCCATCCTTTTTTTGAGCTCATTTTAGTACATGTGACCTAAAATTATGTGGATCCAAAACTCAAGTGGGCCACACGAGACGAACCAGTGGGGATTCAGTGAGAACCGTTGAAACATGCTGTGTGTGTTTTCACTTCATCCCAGTGGGATCGACCTTATAAACGGTTTGGATGGAATATAAACATCAAGGTGTAGCCCAGGAAGGTTTCAACGGTAGGGATTTCTTTCATAGGGTCATTACCACCAGGTTTTGTGGTGTGGCGCACTTGAGTTATGAATCTGTCTGATTTTTTACCTCACGTCCTGACATAAGTCAGCACAATAGATGAGTGGAGTAGACATAAAACATAATTCTCTATGTGGGGTAGTTTAATGAAACTTATTTAACTTAATGAGGTAGTTTAATGAAAATATTTTAAAAAGAAAGATACTGAGATGAAAATTTCAAAAAAAATCAGGTATTAATTTATCAATTTCCCTAATAAAAATATGTTACCACTCCAATGAGAATCAGATTCCTGCTCTAAATCAAACACATGATGGGTTTCATTCATGCAACAGAATATCTTTTTGCATAACTTCAAGAACAAGCTCATCAAGAAACGATGCCCGGAGGAAAATGCCTGATTTTTTTTTTGTAAGTGATTAGCAACCGTCCATCCATTAAACGGCCTATTAGTTGATATCCAATGGTGGTGATCGCAGTTGCCACACAGATCTAGTGTAGTGTGGTCCACTCACTTCATATACCAACGGCCAGATCCACTATAAAGCTTGATGTGGAGCTCATGGAGACATGCGCATGACATCCAACCCGTCCATCATGAACATATCACGGTGGGCCCACACACCGTGATAATCCAAAAGCCAGGTGGGCCACACTGAAGGGAAAAGTTGAGATGGGAAGGCCCACTATTTAAAAAACTTCATGTTTTTGTATATGCCATCCAATTCATTCAGGAGATGCAATCCACCAAGATGAATGGACACCCAAAAGAACAGGCATTTCCAAAATTCAGATGGACGGATTGGATGACATGAACATATCAAGGTGGGCCCACACACTGCATCTGTAGCTGATCAGGCCTATTTTGGTAATCTTCACATCCCTCTTATATAACATGAAAAATGCTATTGGAAAACTCTGCTAAGCTTGCAAGTGAGTAACATAAACCTCAACTGGGCTTGCATGGGTTGCCGGCCTTCTTCCACTAAAAGGCTACTGGCCATAGCTGTCGCGATCATTGCCGTGATTTCGCCGCTCTACATCGATTGGGAGCCGTCTGATGAGCCCGAGCCGTGTGAGGGGACCAGCGTCCCAGTCGCCTGGCTTCCTCTATTACTTATCACCTTGATCATGGCCATAAACCTGTCGCGCTTCTTGGACCGTAGATGCACGAGGCTGGACCCTTACTGGATACATAGAGTCGGGGGCTCTTCGTGTGGGATCGCCGCGCTGCTCATGGTGCTTGCATTGGTGTTGAAGTGTAAGGCTTCGATGAGAGAATGAGGAACGTTATCGTGTGGCCCGTTTGGACGTCGCAGGAGCCTAGATTTCTATGGTATGTAAATTTTATATTTTGTATTTCCCACTACAACCCAACAATTGAAATTTTACAATATGAAGTTTGTGTAGTTTAGATTATTTTTATTTTTAAATTTTTGAGAGAGAAAAAAATAAAAATTACATGTATAAGGTCGCGTTTGGATGCACAAGTGAATTGAATGAGGAACGTTACCGTGTGGCCCATTTGGACGTCTCAAGAGCCTAGATTTGTATGGTATGTAAATTTTATATTTTGTATTTCCCACTATAACCCAACAATTGAAATTCTACAATATGAAGTTTGTGTAGTTTATATTTTTTTATTTTTTATTTTTTTAGAGAAAAAAATAACAATTACGTGAATAAGGTCGTGTTTGGATGCAAGTGAATTGAATTATGATAATGAGTCATGTTTTCTAATACTGGGAAGAAGGAAATAGCCCTCAAATCACAGTCATGTTTCTTACAGTATAAGCATGTGGTGTTTTCTTAGTTTTTTTAAGAAGTGTCTCACATGATGTTATTGAGTTCAATCAAAGATCTTCGGACACCCATCATAAGATCTGGACTGTCCATTACGTTCATCATATATTTCATGGCCTGCCTTGAAAAAATCAGAGTGATCGGATCATCCTACCATCAGGTCCATAGCCTATAGAATGTACAGTTGAGATCATTTGTATAAAATAGGTTTTAATTTTTTAATTTTTTAAATGATATTTCTATGCAATAGGGCCCATCATGGATAGCTTATGGTGTGAAAGCATCAATTTTTATTAGGCCATCCTAATTATACCATCCAATGCTTGGAAATTGAATGGCTATAAAATAATTAATTTTTTTTTTTTTTTTTTAAAGGCCATCTTATAGGTGGATTTGATCATCTTATTAATATGATCAAATCCATCATCTGAAAGGCGACATGTGCTTCTCAAGGATATAGTAGTCGGCAGAGAGACATTATCTAGTCGAAGAAAGGTCTCAGGCAGTAGAGAATCAGACATACACGGCCCACATAGGGCGAGCTGTAACTCCTGATTTCGTATGGAGAAAATGACTCAGCTCAAGCTGAACATTTAGGCTTACTAAAGAACACGAATCAGTTGCTCGTGTATGGCCAACTTAGCATGTGGTGATGAACATCCTAAGCCGTCCATCAATCGGATCTCGCCTTGTAGATACCCTGGCCCAAGAAACCATGTCGTTCCAGTCATCAGGTAGGCCAAAGCGTACCAAATTGTTAGAGTATACAGTCTTCAATGTATGTGTGTTGCAGTATATTTCAGTGAGAATGCATATATATTCCACCGCAGGGCGACTGAATATATGTGCGCTTTTTCAAAAAAAAAACAAGAAGAAGAAGAAGGAAGAAGAAAACCTTGTTTTAGCTGCCCATTAGTCCCATATACTGTTACCCATTTGATGATTGCACTGGCCTGACTTCTGGGTCAAGTAGTTTACAGCCCGGGGCCCACCTAATGGAGAGATAGGATCTTGCAACGATTGTTAGAGTTGGTATGTGTGCCAGTAAGTAGAGTGGCAAGTATGCAAATATTGATATCAGTAAGTATTTAGAAGTGCCATCAAGGAAGAAGAAAATGCATTTAAAATGACATCAGAAAGAGAACTGATGATCTAGTTGATGTCTGGTCATGATATTCTCATGCCCCACGATGAGAATCTTGGTACCCCAACTCAGCAAGAACTACAAATACACCGCGGTTTTTCATTTTTTGCAATATGAAAACATGGAGAATTATGTAATGTCATCACACAATGCCTATGGTAGTGAAACACATGGATGAAATGATAAAGTCCTAATACAAGATGATATCCACTCTACTCCTAATACTATTCTGGATTTGCAATTTAAGCTTCTGTTAGAGAGAAGCATGGAAATGGGTGCCTCATATTTAAATTCTGCCTTTGGATGGAGGGAAACTAAAATGTGGACACAGAAAAGTTATCTGGAATCCTCAGGAAATTGAAAACCATGGATTACAATTTTCCTTCCGTTTTACATGGACTCGACATGAGGTCACCTCGTGTCTCCACTCTGCATTGGAAATTAATCAAACACCTTGTGTGGGCGGAATCAATGTCCACGATTTTTTAGTAAAATCTGGGAAATGGAAATTAGTTTCCGAGCCCACCCTACAACCAAAGGAATTCCATTCCACACCCTGAAGTCCTACTTCAACAAGCTAATGCCTACTTGCAGTCACACATACTAGACGCATCCAAAATCTGTATAGAAGCAAATGCAGAGCGGTCCGAAGATGCATTACATCGAATTCTCTTCCATTAAACTGAGGATTTTACAGTTTGAGTAATGTATAACACCTTTGAGTGAAGAGCTGGAAGGTACATTACTCTTCAGGTACCTGGCATTGCACTTCTGGAGGATGTCTTTGAGCTTCTGTTCTTTCATCTGTGAACAATCTGTCACCCGTATTTGTGAAGGGGATCCGGCAACGAGTAGATACAGTGCATGGTAATTCATCATTTGAGTGTCACAGAACCGACGGATGAGTATGCTCCTCAGTGAAACTGGGACCTCTACCATGATGTGACTGCATCAAAGTTCTTACATAGAATGTCAATGCATCCCTCTTCCAGCAATGAACCGATGGCATCAGATGCGTAACAGCAGAGGCCCCTTTTATTGATGGGAGAGGTTCAACCAACTTCCCCTTTTCTTCTTTGCTGAATTGTCTCCTGCCCATCGATGATTGTTCTTCCCTCCCTTTCTTGAGCTCTTTCGGAATCAAGATCAACTGCTTCGGTTCTTCTCTTAAAAACTCTCATTCCCGACTCCCAATTCGAAGAATCTTCGTAATTTCCTTGAAAGAATTCGAAGATGTTGTAGAATGAAAATCCCGAACCCTGGACTTGGACTTGTTGGGGGTGTTTCCTTTTGCATTACTCGGATACAGATCGAAACCCGATTGTATTGTAGCTGCCTGTTGCTGGATTTTCGATGATTGGACGAGGGTTAGATTTTGGCCTGAATTTGAACAAGAACTGGAACTGAAAGAACTGGGGTTTGGTGGGGGATTGGGATTTGAATCCATTGCAGAGAGTGAGAGAGGTTGGATAAAGGGCGGGAAAGAGTAGGGTTCGTTGGAAAGGACCTAAGCGTTTTCTTCTTGACCTTTTTGTCGTGAAGACTATTATGTGAGCCTTTAGCCACTTCTTTTTACGCGCGTGGCATGCATTTATGTGAATCTGGACCGTCCAAATGATGGGCCCAAGTGGAAGGATCATACCCCAAAAATAGGCCTGGTCAAACCCTCGAGCATCCAATATCTGCAGTTCAATTTGTATGAATGACCGTTGATGATCACTGACTAATGTATATTGATCATTCCATTCAGTATGATGTTACACGTGTATGTGGATGGGCCCCACCATTTAGGGCCTATTTGTAGAGGTGAATCCGGACTTTTCAGAGCATTCTATCCCATACCATTTGAATCCTAAAGCTAGATCATTTGGTTTCTAAAGAAGCTGGAAAATGTACCATTCAAGTCCTACTGCACGTGCCACCGTGGCACACGTGTGAGGTCGGGACTGTTCATTCCCTGCTATGTGCTCTGTCAAAAAAAAAAAAAAAAAAAAAAAAATGGGGGACAAAAAAAGATTAACCGTCTATAATTGGGCACAATTGGGACCCATCTGAGGAGTCGAGCAGCCTGATCTTTATTCACTAGGGCAATACATGATGGGTCATTTTCAATGAATGGTCCAGATCTTGCGAACATGTTGAGACTTGTTATAAACATACTCTCACCCTACTATCTGAAAATATGAATGGCCCCCGGATCAGGCCCATCCAATGGTATGGACCATCTATTCCATGGACGCCGGCCTAACAGTGGCAGTGATGGGAAGCTTGCTTTTGGGCAGACAGCAATAGCAACGCTCAACCATTTCTAAACATGCACACACAATCAGAATCATTCTTAGCCACTAATCAGATCCAACCAGATCAACTTTTTGAGCCAAGACCAATCCATAGTGAGGCCCGTGTAAGAACGATCCTGATCACGATAAGGCCATGTCGGTGGGCCCAACCATGATGCTCCTACATTTTCCTGTTCGAGAAAATAGCATAAGCAAATGGGGACTCCTATTTGGTCTGCTAGAAAAAGCTGTGGCCCCCACCATTATGCTTGTGTTTTATCCACGCCGTCCATCCATTGTTTCCAATCATTTTACAACATGAGCCCAAAAATGAGACAGATCTGAATTTCAGGTGGACCACACCATAGGAAACAATGGTGATTGAACGTGATTGAACACACATTAAAAACTTCCCAGGACAGACTTGGATGAAGGGAAAACACAAATATCAGCTTGATCGAAAACTTGTGGCCCCCAATAAGTTTTTAACAGTGCGCGTTCAATCACCACTGTTTCCTGGGGTGTGGTCCACATTAGATCTGGAACTAGCTAATGTTTAGGCTCATGCCTTGAAATGAGCCGGCAAAATGAGAATGGACGGGCGTGGATAAGACACATACATCATGTTGGGCCTACCGAGCTTTTGCAGCACCAACCAGTACCAAGATCATTACTAGAGAAATCCATACCGAAGCCAATTCCAAGCAAATGGGGGAGGACCAAAAAAAAAAAAGAGATGACTGAACGATTGAAGTTGAACAAAAAGAATACAACAACAGATTCCCCTCCAACTAAGAATTTTCACATACAGCCCCCCACATGCGGCATCATTTTCCTGCCATCATGCGGCATGTGTCGGGTACACTTGTGCAAAAGGCGGGCTACATCATGAAAATCAGGCCAGTCCACTCATTCGATGGACCACACCATTGAAAGCATTGAACGACTGACAATCTCACTCAATGTACAGATGTGGCTAACCTGAACAGTGGATTGACCTTTTTCTTGCAGCAGGGGATCTTCAGATGAGGCCCACCTTCTGCGCAACCTATGTCCAGCACATACAACACAGCATTGCAGGGGGTTGCATATGATCATTCCTCTCTCTTGAATAAAGCAATGTTCTCTCACTCCTGACCCAAAACAGCTTACAAAAACAACAGATACAAATCAATCAAGGTGGTGCCGAGAAGCCAATGCAGCTAAAACGGCAAAAAACGCAATAAGCGAATGGTGCGACATGCTCACAAGCCAAAGGCGTAAGCCATGACAATCAAAATTCCTGCAGCGGAAGGCCACAGAAGATGGTGTTGGGGCCCACTGGCACCACTGCATTTCTCATTAGTGCCGCTGAAGCATCCAGGTCGCTGACTCTTTGCCTCCCCACCATCCAAGATGAATGTGCTGTTGGGCTTGCCACTGCTGAACAGCACGCACCAGAAATACGGGGACCCACCATCGGTGCCACTTACGGCTGCACCCACTTGCGTGTGATTCTTGCTGTACAGAATCTCCAAGCTCTTGCTGTCCTGGATCAGAAGATCAGAAAATGCTTGGGAGGCGCGGACATATTTTGATTGGCAACCCAGCAGCCGGCCTGTAATGGGGGCAAGCGTCGATGCCTGGACACCGCAATTGGGTGCGAAGGTCTCCACAAATTCTCTGTCTGCCGGCTTCTTGTTACTTACCTCATCGCACTTGCCTTGGTAAGCTTTTATGTACTGCAACGCAATGCAGGCGAGGCCCGGGCTGTCAACAAGGCGAGATGATTTGTGGGCAGTGCGGTTGTTGATGATTGCGTTCGCAAGCTCATCAGCCGGATTATCTGTTTCAGATTTTTTGTTTTCCCAACGATGGGAAATTCTTTAGAAACTCACACAAACACCCATACAAAAAAACCAAAGAAAAAAATAATAATAATAATTTGTTATAGGATTCACGCCTCCACCATATCACTCTCAGCTGTTAATCGCATGGTGGAAGCTTTGTACATGTACAGCAAAATTTACTATAGAGAGTACAGCAATTCATGTAGGGCTGTCAACAGGCCAGCCTGGGGGTAGGTCTTGGCTTGGATTTTGAACTGTTTCAGGACGGGACGTCAGGCCAGGCTTATTCAAAATTCTATTTTCAGGCCCAGGCCCGGCCCATTGACACCCCTAAACTCATGGCTTAAACGATTGGATGTAATATTTACCATAGTTCTAAAACTCACTGGGTCGACTCAAAACTCAGCCGAGTCAACTTGGCTGACAGGATTTTGGGCCAAGTCACTGGGAAACTCAGTCCTGGGTCTGACTCAATCCCAACTCTGGATGACTTGTCAACTCGACACTACTTATGGTGACTTGAAGATTAATTAAAACATAAATGCAGAGGGAGGTAATTGAAACACAGCCAAGTCAATTTGCTAACAAGATTTTGGGCCCAGTCACTGGGAAACTCAGTCCTGGGTCTGACTCAATCCCAACTCTGGATGACTTGTCAACTCAACACAACTTGCGGTGACTCGAAGATTAGTTAAAATGTAAATGGGGAGGGAGGTAATTGAAACAATCCGTGTCATCGTTCTTTGCTACACGTAAGATGAACTTAACAGGGGACAATTGAGTGGTTTGATCATAGCATTTGTATTTTATAATACTTAACTATGTTAAATATCTATGCCTATCCCTAATTTTTATATTTAAAGAACAACCCTCCCATTCAGCCTTCTCGCATCACATGGATAGCAGTTGTCAAATGGTGAGATGTGAAGATCCTACTAATTAGTGACATTATACTATTAGTGTGGTGTTGGTATTAGAATCGCATACCTTTAGCACTATACAGTATCAGTTCCAAATTACCATATTATAAATACCATATGAGTATGTAGCGGCACTACCACTATATTATACTTAGTTATAAATAGTATGGAATTACCAATAGTCTCATGTTCTATAAATGTAGTAATATGTGAACCGACTAATCCTGTTCTATTACAGAATGCCAGTAGTTTTGTACTTGCCAGTGATTGTACAAATGCTGGTACATTACAAAGTATGCAAGCTCCATATCAGCAGAGTATATTAGCAACATTAGCATTGGACACTTCAAAAAGTTTTTGTGGAAATGCAAAGCTTTTGTAAATTAGGAATAAAATGGAATAATTACAAATGGAAAATGGGGGGGGGGAAGAAAAGCTGTTTGGGAGCATTTCCATGACATTGGTGCTGAGCTCGCTTTCCCAAGATGGAAATGAAAAACAGTGTGTTTTAAGTTCAAGGATCTGTTTGGATGTGTTAAATGGAACTGATGAAATGCATTTATGTAGAAACACCATATTTCTAGTGTTTGGGAATTGCAAGAAACGTCCCATTTCCACATAAATGGATTTCATTCTCATTTCCACTTATTCTTCTTCTTTTTTGGCATGGGCATTTTTAAACAGCATCCATTGTTTTCCATTTCCATCTCAAGAAGCCCAACCCATCTACCCGTGTTTGTTCTTATGAAGCAAGCCCAACCTTTTTTTAGAAGAAATTATTAAAGTACATTAGCATTTCAGCTCTTCCAATGAGAATCTCCCAAACGTTGGAAATGGAAATGCAGTTATGATAGGTCGTTGTGTTGGATTTCTAATGGAAATGAAAATGCAGCCAAATAGCTTTTTTCCATTTCCATTTCTGCAGATTTTATTAAAATTATACTTACAAAAACTCTCCATTTCCACGAAAACCTTTTGGAACATGCAAATGGGCCAGACCTAAGTGCAAATGTAAACGGTAAATAAACAATGAAATGGAAATATGAATGAAATTCATTTACATGAATAAACAAAAACTGTTTCAGCCCTGTTATGGGCCATTTTTTCTGTAACAGCCATTACAACTGTTTCACCCGGTAACACAATGGTTTACGTAACTGTTTTGGCATACCTCAGATAGACCTGCCGCTAGCTTGCATCGGAAAGGTGAAGAGTTTAAGTCGCCACTAGCTAAAGATCTTGAAATCTAAGACAGGCTTGACACTATACAACCACGATGACCCAAGGGTTGAGATAGACGGTTTGGATTGAACGAACTCCACATGGTCTATGTCCAATGACTCTTGAGTAAGGACCTCGGTTACAAGGGAGGAAGATATTACGCACCCTTCTCCACCCATATAAACGTACGGCCTCCATGGGATTTGGCATTATAGGGATTTTAGTTCTAGATTGTTGCTTAAAATATATTGATAAATAAAACGAAAGTAAAAGCAAGGAGGTGCATGAGAGAGGAGATGTAGCATTACAATAAAGTAAAGCAACATAAATAAAAGTAGTAAGCAGGCCGTCAGATTAACCAAGGGCCTAACGATGTGGGCGAAGAGGAAAGAACTTTGACACTACCATTTAGAAAGAAGATGATCAGAGCTCTTAAATCACCAACCTGCTCTGTAAATATATTCGATTAGAAGGACAAAGGGCCTTGATAGATAAATGAGCCGGAGAAGGAAGAACCTCAACACTTCCTCAAGCCACGGAACCACCTCAGTGCTTCCTCAAGCTATGAAAGATGGTTAGAGCTCTTTAATCCAAACACTACTCACAAGGGTATGGGTGTAAGCGACAAGGCTAAAGATAAGGATGGCCAAGGGTATGAAAGGAGAGAGAGGCTACGATTAAGACTAAGGAGGAGTTAAGAGGGAGTAGGGATGCTACTCACTCATACTTAAGGTTTTCTCACAAAGGCTTGTTGTTGGAAATGAGCGACGGAAGAGGCATTTATAGGTGAAGAGAGTGGCGTTTTAGTTATATATGGATGGGCGAGGGGTAAAAATGCACATGGCTTCTAGTGATTGGTATTTTAGAGCATGGGACACGAGACATTCTCTCATTTAGTAGCTAGTGGTGGTTGAAGTGATAGGCTTTGTAATTTTGGTGACGTTTATAAGTGAATTAGTAGGTGAGTGGCATTTTGGTGATTTGTAGGTAGGTGAGAAGCAAAAATGAGCATGGTTTGTTGTTATTAATTCTTGAGAGCTTGGGGATACATGGCATTCTCTCATTAGATCTTGAGGTAAAGTCGTGTGTTAATTTTGAAGACCTTTAAAAGTGAAGTTATACAAGTGGCACTATCACATGTCATTTTTCAAAAAGAAAAAAGAAGAAGAAGAAGATATAAGAGACTTAATGCATAAAAAGAAAAAGGACAACACATGGCACAAAAAGACAAATGGGTGGCACGAATCAAAAGGTCAAAAAAAATTGGAGCTTTTAGCTCAAATTGGATCAAGGATATGTCTAGTTTATTCTAGTTGGTATGATTCCTTGTGAGAAGTGGCCTTCCTGATCTCGCGTGATTGGTCGATCCATTGTTAAGTGAGATGTCTACAAATGCCCATCTTTGGGAGAAGTTGCATGCAACCGAGTGCAAAAGCATTAGACACCTCACCATTCCGATCATGTCGTTAAATGAGTTAAGACATTTTGACTTCAGTGTTTGTATCAATTGTATATTCAACAAAGTATAGATTGTATGCTTCCAAAGATGAGAAAAATGAGGTAGTCACCCTGCTCATTTTATGGCCTTATGGGAAAAGTTTAGTAGATGCCCTCCACTTTTTACAATCACATTGGATCCATCTGCAAGCTCAAGCAATGCAATAATTGGTTGTTTCATAAGTTATCTTTCATTGTCTTAAACTTTGACTTGTACGCTTTTGCAAATGCCCTAGGCAAAATACAACGTAGCTTAACAGCTTGAATGAATATTGAATTTCAAAGGGTGCGATTGGATTAACATTAGTTGTCTAGACCAATCGCACCACATTGCTTAAGATTTTAGAAAAAACTAAATTCAAGTTAATGTTATGTTGCCATCCACCATGGTGTATAGAAGACTCCTTAGTGCCTCAAACAACGCGTGCACATTTCTAAGAAGAATATTTTTTAAAGTTTATTTTCAATGTACCCCGTTTAAGAGAGCTCCACTCGGGATTCTAAAGACCTTTTTTTAGAAAAAAAAAAAAAAAATTACGGTTTTTCAATCTCGTTTTTTTTTCTTTTCTTTTTAGGATACAAGTTACTCCACTAGGGATCGTATACGTATACTTACTACATACTAATATGTACATTTTTTTATTATCATTATTATACATTTATTTACATATATGATATATATTTAACATCATTCATCATTACTATTACTACTTTTTTTTTTAGGTGGAAATTGAATTTCCGCCTGTCCACGTGGTAACAACAATCTCTGTTAGATCTACGGTCAAAACCGTGTTACGTCATCCATATGTGTGTCAAGTATAATTTCCACGCCTGCACAATTCTCTTGAAACGTGTGTGGTCACTTGGTTTTCATGCCAATCACCCCATGGTTCAATCTCTTGCTTCATCTTCATTCTTTTCTTTTCAATTTTTCTTCATTATCTCATTCTCCTTCAATCCCATCTTTCATCCTTTCTCCAAGCTTCTCTTAAGTCCCTTTTCACACTCCCTTATAGCTTCATTACTGTTACTACTTTTTTAAGGTGGAAATTGAATTTCCGCCTGTCCACGTGGTAACAACAATCTCTACTAGATCTACGGTCGGAACTGTGTTATGTCATACATATGTATCTCAGGTATAATTTCCACGCCTGCACAATTCTCTTGAAATGCGTGTGGTTGCTCGGTTTTCATGCCAATCACCCCATGGTTCAATCTCTTGCTTCATCTTCATTCTTTTCTTTTCGATTTTTCTTCATTATCTCATTCTACTTCAATCCCATCTTCCATCATCTCTCCAAGCTTCTTTTAAGTCCCTTTTCACACTCCCTTATAGCTTATATTACCACTATTGAAGATATCTTCTCCTATTTTCTTTCCTAACTTGCATGCACTTAAGGTTTTTTTTTAATTTTATTTTATTTTATTTTTTTTTTTTTTTTTTTTGGGGGGGGGGGTTTCTTTTTGTGCCTAGATTTAACTTATTTGATCTTGATGCCTTATCATTTGGTGCCTGCAAGTTGTCATGTCACAAAAAGGAAAAGAGATGGTGGGTGCTTCTTCAAGACATGCCTGCTCATTTCAACAGGCTTCTAAGTCAATTGGAGAGCTATCCATGGAGCCCTTATCATCTTTGGTATGGGATTAGCTCCTTATCTTTGGTCTTCCGATCACCATTTGTCTGATTAATGATGAGTTGCAAATCCCCAAAGACCCATAGCCTTTTGACTAACAAAATAATTACTCAAAAGCCCACCAAGATGAGTCGGCATACCTCGAAGAAGCACCCGCTGCCTCATTCCCACTCCACAACATAATATGCAAGCAGTAAATGAGAAGGCATGAAGATCAAAAAAGTTAAACGTGGGCACAACAAGTAAATTAAGCTTAGCCACAATATGAAGGCCAAAACAACATAAGAAGGTGGGTCTGTGCAAGGGGCAAAAATCGCAAGCCCCCCCCCCCCCCCCCCCCCCCCCCCCCCCCACAAAAAAAAAAAAAAAAAAAACAACCTACTTTCACCTACGTAAGCCCTGGCTCCCATGGCGCACAATACAACACAAGGAATTGCAATCCCATTTCTAAAATGAGTCATTTCACGGGCATAATTCACATGCATGCAAGGACTGCACATTACCACGGAAGAAGCATGCACCACAATCCAACCCTGAGAAGGCAAGTTGCAGGAGGAGTCACCAAATCTCATGAAAAGCTTGCAAGTCAAAATAAGGAAATAAGAAAAGACACCTTCAATCAGATCTCCAATAGCGATAATGGAAGCTAAGAGGGAGAATCAAAGGGACTTGAAAGAAGAAGATTGGAGAGAGGATTGAAGATAGGATTGAAGGAGAATGAGATGATGAAGAATGAATAAAAATTGAAAGAAAATGGTGAAGATGAAGAGAGGAATGGCAGTGCATGCAACAGACTAGACCATGGCTTGAACTGTGTAGAAACTGAACTACCGCACTATTCAACAAAAATGTTTAACTTGTGATGGGGTTTGATATTATTAACTCCAATATAAACCATATGCACCCAAATAGCCATGTTGAAAGCCTTTTATTGATTTGGGAAACGACATACATTCCAGGCCATGGTCTGGTATAGGTTGTTAATTACATTCCCCGGGGGAAAACCCCTTAATTAGAAGGTAAAAACGAAAGAAAACTAGTCTTTGTTACATATCACAAAGTAGCTTATGTAAAGGATGCATAAAATCATAATCTACGGTCCTTCATGTAGGCATCTCATTAGCCAACTCACCGTTGGGATTAGCAAATGATGCATATCATGTATCTTGAAAGGCATCAACTTCAAATAGATAGCCATGTAGCCTTGGGGCATACAGAAGCATGATCATTCCAGCATTGCTAGGGGCCTCATATGCCCAAGATTATGAAAAATGCATCAAACTGCAGCTTAGTGACTATCATCTACCGACAAGGTCTCGAGCACCTAGTGCTTAGAAGTCTCCACCCGACATAGAACGTCAAGTTGATATAAGAAACATAGTGCCTGTTGTCCTTGAACATTGGCCAAAAGAATGGTGCTCTGCACTTAGCACAGAAGCTACAATAAGTCTACGCCTAAGCATAGAGCCCTATCCTAGGGAAGTCTAACGCCTGGGTGTAGAGCCTTGTCCCTGGGAAGTCTAACGCCTGGAGCTTAGGCTTCCCCTAGGAGGTCCACACCTCTAGTGCAAAGCCTTCACAGTGGAAGTGGGAGCTTTCAGACTAGTGAAGCTCACCTCAACTAAGAGATGAACGTCGGTGTTTGAAGTCTCAGGAGTCAAAAGTTAAAAAATATCCCCAAAAATGATGTGTTAAAAAGTATTCATAGTCCATGGGGTCTTGATTTCCTTCCAAAAGTTTGTTACACGGTTGTGAACACAGCAACCTCCCATTAGACGAGAGGAGCTCAATACCATGGAATCTTAGAAACCGGGTAGACCAATGCTTGTCATGGAAGAGGCAAAGAGCTTGGCATTTAGGCATTAGCACATGTACCATGGCAGACGGGCACAAGGAGTTCTGCGCATAGTGCAAGGACTTTTGTTAAGAGTCCTACTAAATAGAATAGACAGAAGGCTACGTTTACATGCAAAGCATTTGGAGCTAATCTAAATAGGTGTTAGGGCTCCATTTAATGAGACTAGTCTTGTTTTGGTGAGTGACAAACTCCATGCCCAACGCACATTTTAAGAGAATCATGCAGGTGCATTTTTGCGCCTGACACAGGTCCAAATGACAAAACACGATTTTGACCTCGGATCCAAACAAAGATTCCCACTACCATGTGGATGGGCGAAAATTCCGCTGGAATAAAAAATAATTAAATAATAATAGTAATGATGAATAAATAATAATAACAATGATAAATATGTGCAAATAAATGTATAAATGTATATGTATATTACTAAGAATAAATATATGATCCCTAGTGAAGCTACTAATATCCTTTAAAAAAGAAATAGAAAATTTGAAAAACCGCCAAAAAAATTTCAAAAATGTCCTTGGACTCCCCCAATGGAGCTCTCTCAACGGGGCACCCCAAAAATAAACTTTCAAAAACAAAATTATTCTCCTCAAATATTCGTGCACGTTGTTCGAGGTACTTAGTCTTCCATACTCCCTGATAGATGGTAGTGCAACATTAACTAGAATTTAGTTTTCTCGAATTCTTAAGTAATATGGTGTAGTCGGCATCAACTACAAATGTCAATTCGATTGCACCTTTAGAAATACAATATTCAAGTTGCCAAGCAAAGCCAGATTTTAGCTAGGGCATTCACATAAGTGTTCAAATTGGGGGTTCATAAAAGAAAAGATAACTCATGCAACAGCCAATCATCGCATCGCTCAAGCTTGCAAATGAGCCTAATGCGATTGTAAAAAACAAAAGGCATCTGTTAAGCCTTTCCATCTCCATTGAGTTGTAGTTGGATCCCCATAAGGCTACAAAATGCACAGGCCAACTACCTCATTCTTCTCATCCCTAAAAGCACACAAGTTGTACTTTGCTAAACGTACAACTGACAAAAGCACTTCAACTAAAATGTCTCAATGCATTTCAAGACAATATTTAAATAGTGAAGTGTTTGACGCTTTGGCATTCAGTTGCACGCAACCTCTTTAAAGAGGGGCATCGGCAGACATCCCACCTAATAATGGATCAACCAATTGGATCATATCAAAAGGGCAACTTCTCACAAGAAATCATACCATTAAATTAGGTTAGACATGTTCTAACCCAATTTGAGTCAAAAGTCCAAAATCTTTAACCATTTTACCCATATCATGTGTCACCCATTTATCTTTTTATGCCATGTGTCATCCTTTGTCTTTTTATGCATTAAATCTCTTTTGTCTTTTTATATCCCTTGTGAGAAAATGATATGTGGCACTCATATAACTTTTTCCTTAAAAGTCCTCAAAATTACCTTGCAAACCTACCTCAAAATCCAATGATAGTATGTCATGTGTCTCCAAGCTCCCAAGAACCAATCACAATAAGTCATGTGCATTTTTTCCCCTTGCCTACCCACAAATGAGCAAAATGTCACTTATCTACCATTCTCTACCAATTCACACATAAACTTCACCAAAGTTACAAAGCCTACTACTCCAACCACCAACCATCAAATGAGAAAATACCATGTATCCCCAAGCTCCTAAGAACCAACCACAACAAGTCATGTACATTTTTGCCCATCACCTACCCAAAAATAGCCAAAATGCTACTCTCCTCGCTAGAAATGCCCCTTCTCATTTCCAATAAAAAGCCATGGTGAAGAAGCCTTAAGTGCCTTAATTGTCATCCGAGCTCATTTCTTCTCATACTCTTAAATATCCCTAGCCTTAGCCTCATCATTCTACTCCCATACCCTTATGAGTAGGGTCAAGAGTAAGATTGAGATTGAAGAACTCCAACCATCTTCCATATCTTGAGGAAGCATTAAGGTGGTGATGAAGACATCATGTCACGTACACCCTTACGCACATATCAGAAGAGGGCTCCGCCGATTTCCATGTGGCTAGGCGAGTACATGTGATCGTGCTGAAGACTTCACGTGCATATGCGAGCATCTGGAAGACCCCACACTGGGGAGATGCACATGAGCTGCTTTATAGAGTGATCCAAACCGTTTGATCGGAGAGACGCGACAATCAGGCCATTGGATCGCATGGATCACATGATCGGGTCATCGATCGTTGATCGTCCACATTGGTTTTAGACTTTATCATATTTTAGGATTTAGTTTTTTATTATTTTATATTTGGACACATTATGAGTGTTTTAGTTGATTTTTTTTAGACTAGGGTTATTTTCGTTAAAGTTCACAAGACGGGAATTTTTGTAATTTTTGAAACTTCTTGGATCTATAAAAAGAGGAGGGCGTGTGAGCTCTCCCTCATTGAATTCGTGATTTTTTTTAAAAAATGAAAGAAAAGCTCTTGCTTTCTTCTCCCATCTTCATGCGATTTGAAGATACTTCCATGTGATTTGAAAGAAAAATTGGTGCGAGGCTAATCTTCATTAACAAAGGTGCGAGGTCTTCATCTATCACCACACCATCTTCTCTTTTCTTCCCCATCTAGGTATTCTCTTCAGGTAATTAATTCTCCTATCTCAAATCTTCGTTTTCTCCAAAACCCAACTTTCCATACACATACACAAACCAAACCCTAACCGCCCTAAACCCATCATCCCACGCCACACGCGTGACCGTACGGCCACACGTGTGAATCTCACCTGCCCCTTTTGGCTTTCCACCATCATTATATCAAAACCCCATTCCTCCATCCTCGAAACCCAAACCCTAAACCTAACTTTCCCTAAATTACCCTAACCCTAATTTTCACCCTAGGATGTATTAGGTTTCCTATTTTAAAATAGACTATACCCTATGCTAATTGGATGTCCCTACATCCATTAGATCCTAGTTTATTTTGATTTAATGATCTTATGTTACAATGTTCGTAGCTTAGGCCAAGATTCTTTTGATTTTCATGATATTTGTAATGAATATAACGACGTTTGTATTTTTTTGTTAAATATCTTAATTCGGTTATCTGATCTCACGAGTTACTTAGTTCATGCATCGGTCCTGCATATGAAGTTTTGAGGTTCTTCCTTCTCTGGCTCATATGTATATCAAGGCCTCCCATTGTTCTGATCGAAAATATTGAAGGATTGGGGTTGGAGATTTAAGAGCTCCAATCATCTTCTTTCTCAACGAGTAGTGTCACAGTTTTTTACTCTCCGACCGCATCTTTAGACTCTCAATTATTTTGATAACTTACTACTTTTATTTACGTTACTTTACTTTATCGCATTGTTAAATCTCCTCTCTCATATAACCCCCTACTTGTACTTCTATTTTATTTATTGCTTTATTTATTAATTTATTTTAAGCAATAATTTAGAGCTAAAATCCTTATAATCCCAAATTCTATTGAGTAGCGATTGTACATTTGTACAGGCGAATGAGGGAACCTAACACCTTCCTCATAACTGAGGACCTTACTGGGAGTCTGCAAACGTAGACCATGTGGAGTTCATTTAATACAAATCGTCTATCTTGACCCTTGAGTCATTGCAGTTCTACGGTTCCAACCTGTCATAGATTTTGAGATTTTTTGCAAGAGTCAACTCTTCAAACTCTTCATCTTTCTACCGCATCATACCATCGAGTCTACCTTTATTCTACAAATTGGTGACTACACTGGGGATAGATTTGCCGGAATCAAATTTTTGTCCTCCAAGACTAACTTAGAAACATGAAATTTGAAAATTTTGGGATTGTTTGGGTTCTAGTCCATTTCTCTTTTCCAATGTGTATTGTCTTTGTAAGCCGAGAGTAACGATCACCACTTGCATTCTTGCATAACGATCCTCATGACTTTCAATTGGACCTCATAACACTACGGGAAAAGCATGTTGTTAGAAATGAGAGAGGGAAGGGCCATCGATAGGTGAGGATTGTGGTATTTTGGTTATTTGTGGGTAGGTAGGGTAAAAATGAACATTGTTTGTTGTTATTGGTTCTTAGAGATTGGGGACACATTGCATTCTCTCATAGAGTGGTTGGGGGTGGTTAAAGTGGTGAACTATGTAACTTTGGTGAAATTTGTCAATGAATTGATAAAATGGTAAGTGATTGGCATTTTAGTTATTTGTGAGTAGGTGATCGGCGAAAATGCACATGGCTTATTGTGATTAGTTGTTGTGAGCTTGAGAACACATAGCATTCTCTCATTAGATCTTCAGATAAGTTTGTATGGTAATTTTGGAGATCTTTAAGGGTAAAGTTATAAGGGTGCCACATGTCATTTCCCATAAGAGACGAAAGAAAATGAGATAAGAGACTTAATGCGCAAAAAGACAAAGGATGACACATGGTACAAAAAGAAAAATGCATGACATGTGGCATGGGTCAAAAGTCAAAGATTTTAGGGCTTTTAGCTCAAATTAGGTTAGGGACATGTCTAGTCTAATCTAATGGTTATGGTTCCTTGTGAGAAGTAACCCTCCTTATCTGGTCCGATCGGTCAATCCATAGTCGGTTGAGATGTCTACACTACCCTTATTGGTTCTCATGAAGCAAGCCCAACCTTTCTGAAACGAAATTATTAAAGCACATTTCCATTCAATTCTTCCATGGGAATCTCCTAAATATTGGAAATGGAAATGAAGTCATGATGGGTCATTGTGTTGGATTTCTAATGGGAATTACAATGCACCCAAATATCTTTTTTTGTTTCCATTTATGCAGATTTTATTTCATTGTACTTCCCAAAAGCTTTAAATTTCCATGAAAACTTTTTGGAGCATCCAAATGGGCCCCATGGAAATGTAAACAGTGAATAAATAATGAAATGGAAATAGGATTTTTTTTTTTTTTTTTTTGAAAGATGAAGCAAATTTATTAGGCTTAAGGCCAAGAAAAACAAACTATACAAAAACAAAAACAAAAAAGAAGCTACCTTTTTCCTATGCTGTAAATATGCTGGCCTCTTGGCCCTGCTTCAATAAAATTGGTATCTTCCAAGAAAAAAGAAAAAGAAAAAGAAAAAGAAAAAAAAAAAAAAAGGAAACTATCCTAGCTACAAAATCTACACCAGCATGGACACCAGCCCCTAGAGACCCCAAAAACAACTTAGGGAGCCCAATCCCTAAACAAAGTGAACCCCCTAGTTAGAATCCCTATTGAATGACTCTTATTACAGAAGCATTGCTCATTCCGCAGTCCGCAGACATCCAAGAGAGCTGCGAGCAAAGCTAGCCTCCATTTCTTCCTACCCAGCCTACCCCCAGAACAGTCATGCCAAGAGTGGAAGAAGATGTCAATGGAAGAAGGCAAATGGAAATAAGAGCAAAATTCATTTATGTGGAAATGGGGCATTTCTCGGTACTACTCACAAACACTAAAAATATGGTTTTCCAAGTAAATGCATTTCATCAGTTGAATTGCAACACATCCATAGGCCTTAAACTAAAATTGTCTAGTAACTAGTAAGTCTACAGGTTGACAGGTTAACAAAGTATCCCTGCCACTACAAACACCTATTGCGAATAATAACAACAACAACAATAAATAAAAATACAATCAAGAAGGAAGCTAATTTGCAGTAGATACAAGTCAACTACTGAAATTTTGTTAAATTACAACTTCATTGTCATAGGCGCAAAACATAAAGAAATGCTTGCTAGAGAAGAACTGATACTGTCCTAAACTTCTTGATCACACTGATAGCTCACTAGCATATCATCAGTAATGACAAGTTGACGACCCGACAACTTGTCCAAACCATTTACGAGGAGCAAGGTTTTAAAACTCAGCTTCAGAGCGCAACTGTCTTTGAGGCCAAAAGAGCTACAACTCATCTTGTCCAATCCAAAATCAATCATACACAGATTCTTTCAGAGATGTGCATGCTTCAGAAGGGGGTGCATGCTTCAGAAGGGGGTGCATGCACCCAGGTTCAGTGAGTTTGATTCCTTGATCAAGAGTACCCAAGGAACAGATTGCCTTTGTACTTGCTTTTCTTTGGGTTTCTCAGAAACCCATATCTTAAGATTTTGTGTTTCCTCATGAAGCCGCCTTAAGTGAAGGGAAGAGTAAAGGGAACTCACTGAATCTGGGGTTTATTAGGATTGAAAAATCTGAAAAGACAAAGTAAGAATGAAGAGAAAAGAAAAACACGGGATGGTGAAGGTTTAAAGCATAGTCCAGAACCGATACGTATCGCCCCGCACAACTGGTATCACCCATTAATGATACGGCTGTATCGGCTTGTAGCAGCCTGAGAAAACCCAATACAGTAGTGATATGGGGCCATATCAGTAGTGAACAATATAAAACTCGATACACCGATTTAAAACCTTTGAAATGATAGGTAAGTAGAACTAGTAATTGTGAAGAACAAAGGACATCATCATCATCATCTAAGCCTTTTATCCCAATTAATTGGACTCAACTATATGAATCTTTTTCTGCACTTACACTCTATCAAGGGCCATAACTTCAGTCAGACCACAGGTCATCAAGTCTTTTCTTACTACCTCTACTCACATCCTTTTAAGCCTTCCACTTGAGCTTTTAGGGCCTCCAACTAGTACCAACTCACTCCTAAAACCAGTGCAGTACTTGGTCTCATTGCACATGACCGAATCATCTGAGTTTACTTATGGTGCTACTCCTAAGTTCCCTCAAATGCATTCATTTCTAACTTTATCCTTCCTCGTCTTGCCACTCACTCATCTCAACATCCTCATTTCAATTATGCTCGTCCTATGAACATGTTGTTCCTTAACTGGTCAACATTTTGTCTTACCTATAAATTTTCACTTTCAATTTGAGTGGCACAAGATGATCACGTAAAACTCCAAAGGCACATCTTAATTTCTTCCAACCCTCTTGAATTCTATGGGCAAAATCCTTCTCAATTTTTTCACTCCCACGAATTGTCAACTCAAGATATAGAAAGTGGTCATTTTGGAAACTTCTTGGTCAGCAATCTTAACTGATTCTTCATTTCCACTCCTACTGTTACTAATATATTCTCTTTTAGTCCGACTAATTTTAAATCCTTTAGATTCTAAAGCACCACTCCATAAATACAGCTTTGTGTCTACACCTGCCCTCATCTTGTGAAGCAAAAGTCAAAATTGTCATATACAAACAACATACACCATGGGATCTCTTACTACAAATGCCTTGATTACTTGTCCATAACCAATGCGAAAAGGTACGGACTCAATGCCAACCCTTGGTACAAGCCTACGGTAATTGAGAACTCACTTTTCTCTCTAAGGGCCTGTTTGGGCGGTGGGATTAGAAGGGATTAGGTGGGATGGGATTCATCTGGTCCTATGCCAATTCCACTCCATGTTTGGGAAGAATGGAAAAGCTTGGAATTAGATTAGATGGAATTGCATTGGGTCCCGTGCCAATTTCACTCAATGTTAGCAAGTTGTGTAGGTCCCACCATGATGTGTGGGTTATATCCACATCGTCCACCCATTTTTCGAGATTATTTTAGAGCATGGGCCAAAAAATCAGGTAAATCTAAAGCTCAAGTGGACCCCACCATAGAAAGCAACGGGGATTGAATACTTACCGTTGAAAACTTCTTTGGGGCTACATAAGTTTTGGATCTACCTCATTTTTAGGCCCATGCCATAAAATGAGGTTACAAAACAAATGAACGGTTTAGATATAACACGTGTGTTATTCTCAGTAATTTCAAATGATGGTGGGTATATCCATTCAATGTACCACCATATTACCAACAAAGCATGGCATTAATCTTATCCCATGGCAACAGGGGACAATCCCTGCCATGGGTAATAATTATGTTTTTTGAATCCCATCACACCTAATCCCTTCTAATCCCACCGCCCAAACAGGCCCTAATAGTGGACATCACATTTGTTACTACGCCCTCATACATATCCTTAATCATGCTAATGTCCTTTTGAAACTCCTTTCTTTTCCAACGCCCCACCAATAACTCTCTAGGGACCCTATGATAAGCCTTCTCTAAGTTGATAAAGACCATGTGGAGATCCTTCCTCCACACCTTACATTTCTCCATCAATGTTTAAGTAGAAAATTAGCTTCAGTTGTAGACCTCCCTAGGATGTAACAAACCGGGGGCCTCCTTGCATTTAACAAACTAACTTATGATATATTTGTCTCATGCCTTAGTCTTTGCTCAATCACTTTCATAGTGGCTCATAAGTTTAATCCCATGACAGTTAGCACATCTCTGTATATGTCATTTATTCTTCTAAATAGGTACCATTGTACTTTTCATCTATTCATTTGGCATTTTCTTCGATCTTACAATCTTGTTGAACAACTTTGTCAAATAAATTAACCCAATATCCCCCATACACTTCCAAAACTCTATTGGTATACCATCTAGTCCAAAGGCCTTTACTGTTTTCATCTTTCTCAAAGCTTCTTTCACTTCAAATATCCCAATCCTACAGAAGCATCTATGAACTCTGACTTCATTTGAGCTTATGGTTCCTTCTATCCCTATGCTCTCAGAGTAATTGTCATTAACAAGTTCTGAAAATAGCTTCTCAACCTTTCATTTATCTCTTTGTCCTCGACTAGTATCCTCCAATCATTACTTTTAATGCATCTAATGTAATCTAGGTTCATACCCTTCTTCTCTCTTATTTTTGCAAGTTTAAAAAACATCTTTCTCACATTCTCATGCCCCCAATCAATTATAGAGATCATCATAAGCTTTAAGTTTAGCCTCATTATTTTCACCATCATCATCATCTAAGCCTTATCCCAACTGATTGGGGTCGGCTACATGAATCATTTTCTACCATTCCACTCTATAAAGGGCCAGCCTTGCTAATTTCTTAGCAATTTTTTGGCATTTCTATACTGTTCAAAATTTTCATCGTTTTTATTCCCTAGCCAAGCTTTGAGACATAAAGGTTTCTCGCTAAAAACTCTTTGTACATTGTGATTCAACTACCGAGTTTCCTTATATGATTGGTTTGTTCCCGCCTGTATTCTGTTCCACAAATGTTCTGTGATTGAGAGCCACTCTTTTTCCATTTTTCTGCATATGTTATTGCAGTTCTATCAGAGAAATGTGTTACACCCCCTGATTATTTTGACCTTCTTGGGCAGCATAGTTTAACCAAGCCATACAATCCACCCACAATGTCCAACTGCATTAGTATTATCAGGGCAAGGCCAATACAACACCATTCCCTTCACCTAGTCTGGGCACAGGAGACTGCTATGTCCCTAATTGGTAGGTGATCTTGGGAGGAACTTCTACTGCCATGTAAAACCAAAGATCCTACAAATTCAAAAGAAAGGTATGTCAACCAATCAATTCTACTTTTTTTTAAAATTAACTATTTGTATTCATTATAGTAAGAATTTTACATAAACCAGGCACACTTCGAGCATGGCCCTCTTGTCACTCACAGAAGGCCCAGATCGGAATAGATACAAATAAAGAAAACCAGCTAGTGAAGGATTCCCATCTCCATCTTATCGGCTAGTCAGGAGTTATCGTAGTTCAAACTGCAAGCATTCCCAACTCCCCATAAAGGCCTCCTTTGGACATCTGCGGAACTCATCATTCAACACATTGATTCAGCAACTCTGTATTGTCCAAATGCATTATACTATTACCAACAACGGCCAATATAACCACGTTTCCTTCACCTGGTCCATGCACCTGTGAGAGTCTTTGATGCCCCCAAAACAAGAGTCTTTGAGCTGAACTGCCTTTTACCGCCATATAAATCAACATTCTATAAAGTGTAGCAAAGTAGGAAAGAGAAAACACAGATCCAAAATCAAATGGAAAATGACTAAATTCAACTGCCAATCTATATTCATTTCCCTGGCACTAATTCTTTTCACAAATAGTGCATTCTTCTGTTTGTAGGTCCAGATTTCTCTAACTCCGTACAGATTTCCACATATTTGAAGCAAACGATGATGATGATGAGCACAGATTTTCAACAGATCAAATGCAGAAACTTCAATTGCTAGACCTTTCACTTCCTCACAACCTCTAGAATATCAAAATCGAGAAACAAGCATATCAGATTCAGATCATCCAGAGCCCACATTTTAAAGGTCTGGATTAATACAACGATGGCGGAAATGCGCGTATCCTATCCGAAACCAAAGGTGGATAAATGAACAATGCAGTACATAATCCGCCATATGTACAACATTAGGAAAGCTGCATTTTGCAAATCTTTCAATGAAACGACAGAAAAATCTAGGGTTTTTAAGCTCTTGAAATTCAAATCTACAGAGCAGAGCAGGCAGCGGAGAGAGAAAGAGAGAGAGGGAGAGTGAGAGAGAGATTACTGTTGCTGTCTGCTGCAGAAGCTGAGATGAGAATGAGAGAGGAAGCGAGAAAAATCCAAGCTGCTGAAATCGCCATTGCCGCTGCTGCAGCTGTGCTTCTTTCTCGAGATCGGAGCTGATGCTTGAAAGCAGGTAGAATAGCTTCCTTGTAAGCTAATTTTCGGTCAGATACGGTATGGGACTTGAGAGTACCCCTCATCTTGTACGAAATTACAGAATTATGAACGGGGACAGCTCGGCTTCTGGTACGTCGCGATTAACGCGGCATAGTTCACTGCATAACGAATCGACCAGTACCGAGGTCCGTACTGATCGGTGCTGTTTGCCAACCATGATATATGTGTTTTATCCCATGCCGCTAATCTATTTTTTGAGTTTAAGGCACTAGCCCAAACCTGAGGCAGATCCAAATCTCAGGTGGTGGTGATTAAAGCGCCCACCGTTAAAAACTGTTGGGCAGATAAACAATAGGAAAGCTGGCCCAGGAGATTTTATAGGTGCGCATTTAATCACCGATGTTTACTGTAGTATGGTCACCTGAGAGTTAAATCTATCTCATTTTTTGAGCTTATACCTAAAAGGAGCTGAAAAAGTGAATGGGCTGAGGTATAAAACACATACATCACGGTGGGGGCCCTTTGCACCAATCAACGGAAACGGATTGGCTACTCCCCCTGCCACTAGCCCGATGGCTAGTGGTTGGTGCTCTGCGGGCCCCACTATGAATTGTCTCTTCTATCCATGCCATTCATCCATTTTTAAAGATCATTTTAGGGCTTGATGTAAAAATTGAGAGAGATATAAATCTCAGTTGGATCACCCCACAGGAAAACAATAGTGATTAGATATCCACCATTAAAATCTTCCTAAGGCCCACTGTACTATTTATTTGACATCCAATCTGTTGATTAGGTAATACAGACTTAGATTAGGGGAAAAAAAAAAAAAAAAATCAGCTTGATCGAAAAAAATTTAATTGTCAATGCTCAATCAACACTGTAGGTCATTTTATGGTACGAGCCCTAGAAAAATAGATTAACAGCATGAATGAAACACATATATCATTGTAAGGCCCACGGAACACCGACCACTAGCCATTGGCTAGTTGCCTGGGAATAGCAAATCCGTTCTCGTGACTAACGAATCCATGTCCACTACTGACCATGTCAGCAAATGGGCCCTAATTTCCTTTAACCAGGGGTTAACCGATATAGAGCCCACCGCAACGGCGGATGTGACATCCACTACGTCCATCAGCTTCTCCATCATATATTAGTACGTGGGGACCCAACGGTTGAAAATCCTTCCTAAGGCCCATCACGGTGTTTATACGCCATCCAACCCGTTCATAGGGTGACTCCCACCTGGATGAAGGGTATTAGAAGGGGCTGCAGGGGACGCGGATTGCGTCCTACCCCGCCCAGACGGTAATCCGTCCGGGCAGGGCTCTGTGAGGCCCAGCGTGATGTAAGTGTTTTATCCACGCCATTAATCTCTTTTCTCAGATCATTTTAAGGATTATAATTAAAATTGAAGCAGGTCTACATCTCCAGTGGACCACACCGGAGGAAGCTGCAGTGAAATGACATCCACCGTTGAAACCTTTCTAAGGGCCACCGTGATGTTTTTTTATTATCCAACCTATTAATAAGGTCATGTATACGTGGATGAAGTGAAAAAACAAATATTAGCTTGATCCGAAACTTCTCCAGCTCCCAAGAAGTTTTTAATGGTGGACATTAAATCCCCACTTTGTGGTCCACTTAAGCCCTGTACCCAGTTTAGCGTTTGGCTCATACCTTAAAACGATCTGAGAAAATCGATTAACGGCTTGGATAAAACACTTACAACACGGTGGGCCCCACAGAGCCCTGCCGGACGGATTACGGTCCGGGCGGGGGTAGGACGCAATCCGCGTCCGGCCGCAGGCTGCCAGCTGGTTTACCGGGGAGACATGGCCGGGGACAAAAACGAAGGGGAGTTATCTGATACTCATACTCCAACACAGCATAGCAGGTATTGTACACGTGGCATACACATAATTCAAACTAGACCATCCAATTTGTGGGACACGCTGGAGGATTGATTGGACAAACATAACTTTGATTAATCGACATTTATTTGTTGAATCTGGACCCTTGACTATTTCCATTTTAATGGTCCATTAGATGTCAGTAGATCGCCTATTTATTTCGTCAGTTCAGTGTAAATATTGGTTTATGAGCCATCCAAAGTGATGTCCACGATTCCAACGGTGTCGATTAAGTTAAAATCATGCCATGGGTTCAATTTGTAAGTGCATGTGTGGTCACCATCACGCCCTGCAAGGGATGAGTTTTCTCAGACATTTATCAAATGATTCGATGAGACCTTTGGTTGGTGTTTTCCACATTCCAAGCAAGACGACAAATTGACAATTCCGTCGATCGGATCGCATTATGCGAATTTCATACAACAACTGTTGCAGGAGCCCGTGCAACCAAAATATCTGTGGGGCCCATCGTGATGTTTGCGTAACATCCACTCTGTCCATCTATTTTTGGTGATCCAATACTCATGTTAGGATTTGAGTCCAGGAATTAGGGTGATCCAATACTCATGTGAGCTACACGTCAGGGAACGGTGGGGATGAGGATGCCCGCCATTGAAATCTTCTCAGGGCCCACTAAATCTTTGGATCAGATCGATATTTGGTTTTCCCTTCATCCTGGTGGGACTCATCTTATGAACGGGCTGGATGATATATAAACATCACGGTTGACCCAGATAGGTTTCACTGGTGGGTGCTCCCATCTCCGCTGTTCTCTGTCTTGTGGCTCCTTTGAGACTTGGATAGGCCTGATTTTTGGCCTTGTTTTCTAAAATGATCCGTGGAAAATGATAGACGGAGTGGATATCACAGATACATCACGATGGGCCCCACAGAGAATTTTTGTTGCATGGGCTCCCTGCAGGAAATTCGCGTACTGAAAATCTCCTTGATCGAAAGGTGGGCCACGTTGAGAACGAATGATCTTCAATTTCTGAAGATAGGGAAATGCCATGATCCAACGGCCCACGTTTTGGTCAGAATGAACTATATATGTGCCTAGTGCAATACTCTGCCCTCCTGAGTCAATGGTCCACCTGGATTGGAGGTGGGCCACACGGTCCCGTGTGAACGGGAATGTAGTGAGAGGGAGCTCACCGTATCTCTACTCTTTAGATGGATTACACCATCTCTAGTTTGGGAACGGATTCGCTACTCCCCCTGCCACCAGCCAATGGCTGATGGTCGGTGCTTTGTGGGCCCTACCATGATGTATGTGTTTCATCCATGCCGTCTATATATGTTTTCAGATCATTTTATTGCATGGGACAAAAAATTAGTTATGTCAAAATCTCAAGTAGACCACATTATAGGAAAAAGTGTTGAATGAGCGTCGACCATTAAAAACCTTCTGGGGGCCATAAACGTTTTGGATCAAGCTTTTCTTTGTTTTTTCCCTTCATCTGGGCCTGTATGGCCTAATAAAAAGATTGGATGTCAAATAAACGGTATATTGGGCCTTAGAGGGATTTTAATGGTGGATATCCAATCATTATTGTTTTCCCATGATGTGGTCCACCTGAGATTTATATCCCTCTAATTTTTGGGATGAAATACTAAAATGATCTATAAAAATGAATGAACGGAATGGATGAAACACATAAATCATAGAGGGGCCCACAGAGCACTGACCATCAGCCACGGGGCTGATGGCAGGGGGAGTAGGCAATCCGTTTCGCTCCAGTTTATGTAAGGGGCCCCTGGTTCAGTGATCCAGACCGTCGCCCTGATGGGCCATGGTTGATGGATGACTAGATCTTCCAATTTAGAATATTCTTGGGTCATGGTCCGCACATGGTAAGGCCCGCCATTTCAAAGTCTGGATTGCTGAACATGGCCCTGCGTGTCCACACCAGGGCCTGGTGGCATCAACCGAAATTTCTGTCGTCAGAAGCTATGTGGGGCCCACAGAGATGATCGTGACAAATCCACTCCGTCCATAAGCTTCACAGGATCATAATAAGTCTGGAAACTAAAAATCAGGTAGATCCAAGACTCATGTGGTCCATACCTAGCGAAACAGTGTGGATTGAACGTCCACCATTGGTAAATTTGTGGGGACACAGAAATTTTTTATCAGGATGATAGTTGTGCCCGCAGGTTATCTGAGTGGTGGTAACCCTTTGAACGGTTTGGATGGGATATAAACATCGTGGTCGGTTCCAGGAAGGTTTCAACGGTGCATGTTTCCATTCCTACTGTTTCATTTAGCGTGGTTCACATGAGTTTTTGATCTGCCTTATTTTTATAATCCTCTCGCATTGTGCCCTTACAAAACTGATGGACGGAAAGAATTTTTCAAGGGGATTTCTGTGGGTCCCACACAGCTTCCGACTACAGGAACTTCATGCGGCCTGGCAATCCGCTCTCGTATGGATGATTGCAGGATGCAACGCCCATGTGGAAATCTTATCAACTTTCTCGATTGTCCACTCTGTGGGCCCCACCTTACATCTCCCATGGCCAGATTACCTGTCAGATGACAGGGACTGTCGCATGACCGTACAATTTTATGGGCCAAGCCCCCTGTCCATTCGCTTAGACGCGCCGTTGATTGCAGCTGTCTTCCCCAGCTTGCATGACGATTACTCTTGCCTCGGTTGGCACCACATGTAGATGAAACAAATAAAAGGAAAATATTATAGCTGGTAACCGAAAATAAATGCTTATTTTAAAAGAATTAATCAGATTGCATGATGATCCAATCTAGCATATGAGTGTAAGTTTGAATTATAAGTGAAAAATTACTAATATGATTGGAGTCAATCACTGCTCTTTACTGTTGAGGCCTAATCTCCCGATCCATGTTTTTCTCTTTCCGGTCACTATCAAATCAACTTCGACCTGAACGTAGGCCCTTATTCTGTCTCTCTATAAAAGTGGCCCCTTTTCCTTTCTCTAATAGCTAAGATAAATTGATATATTAATTTGTTTGTCGGATTTGATTATGTTACTATGTATTAAAATGCTTATCCTCATTCAAAAATTGTACACAATTTCTTATATTGTTGCCATTGAAAAATACTGAATTTCTATCCACAACATTCCTGCTAATCTTCTTATTATTTATAAAATTCTTATGTAATTATTTTTAAAAACATTTCTCTTTTTATTGAATGGTCATGGTAACTGAGGCATTGCCATTAAGATCTTCTTCTTTTTTTTGCTACATTTCTCATTTTGATTATTTCTCTTCACTCACCAAGCTCTATTTCTATCGCTGTTAATTTGTTATTTGATCGTGTTTTGTTTCTAGATGCCTCGGCCACACTATTTTGCCAGTCACTTGATGGCGTGCAACATTAAATATATATGACAATTATAATTTTGCAGAAAGTGTTCTAAATATCTAATAAAATATTTCATATATCCTTCCATCTTTCGTATAATGCCACATGTTGCCTTCCTATTGACTTATTCGAGAATTGTCGGAAATAGGGTACAATTGCCTCTATCAAATGACAAGAGTACTATCATTGAAAGAGCATTCAACTGGCCAATTCAGCCTGTTTGGTTTGTTGCATATGAAACAAGTCTCGGATTATGTGACCTTGGTATCGCAAAACTTTGTAGGTCATATCATGACATGTATGTTTCATCCCATTGTCCATTCATTTTAAACAAGGGCTCAAAAACAAGGCATATCTAAATCCCAAGTAGCTTGCAATAGAAATAATGACATCCACCGTTGAATCTACTATCTTCTATGGTGTGGTCCACTTGATTTATGGATCTCTCTCATTTTTAGGTCATGAATTAAAATGATTTAGAAAAAAAAAGGAACGAAAGAATGAACGACATGAATATAACATATGCATCATAGTGAGGCTTATAAATTTTTAACTTGGAAGTTGAAATTTGCTCGTATCATTGTGCTTTTACTAATTACCTATATCCACTTGCTATCAAACAGGTTCTTTCAGTGGGTCCAAGTGCCCTAGATGGGATTAACACCATTATTGCACAATGATTACATGCTTGGAAATACCATAATATTTGGATCATCCAATCCCATGTTTGGGGATCAAATTCTTTCCTTAAGAAATACATTATATTAAGTGCAGCTTGTATTTAGTGGACCATATAACTGTAATTAAGGTCACCTATACATATATGTAACTTGAATGTCACGTGTAAAGGACATATATGAATGAACAACATGGAAAAAACACACCTATCAATGTAAGACTCACATATGTAATGGATTTCAAAATATACTAAAAATCTTGACATAAAAATACATGCATTAATGTTGGGCCCACAGATACGGTGGATTACAAGAAATCCTACTGTATTTATTATTGGCTCGGATGATATGACTAGGGGTGTACATTAAGTCGAACTGAGTCGAGCTGGCCTTAGCTCAACTCGGCTCAGCCACTAGCTAACTGTAACGTCCTGGATTTTCACTGTTTTGGATTTCCAAAAAATTTTGAATATATTTTTATTTAATTAACATATATTATCACTTACTGACCATTAGCACTCAATATTAATTTATACACGGGTGGTACCAGTAAAGAACCGCACAAGTCCGATTAATCAACCGTATGAAGCCAACGAATTCGCCCGATCACTTGAACACTAAGTTTAGCCCCATGATTTACTCATATAGGACCCAAATCTAATCGACTTATCGCTAACTAATCAAGAAAATCATAACTAAATTAAATATCTAACCGAAGCCGAGTCAGATAAGGCCTGGATCTTGACTAATAGACCAAATCAACCCCGTTACTCTTTTAGCCTAAAACTGACAATTTAGAGTAATCATGATTAAATCTCCACTTTCACTAGCTATAAATAGGTCACACTGTGGACATAGTTAATACAAACCCTAATCATTGCCCACGAGAAATCTCAATACTTAATTCATTTTTAGAAATGCCCCGATTTTCCCAATAAGCTCTAAACCGCTCGTTAGTGGGCCACTAGTTTCAAAACTATATAATAATGTCCGTCTTACTGGACTTGACGTCCATCGCGGGAGTCGGACCTGGGTACTATCCAGAACCACTCAACTTGAACCAAAGGACGAGTGCATGAGAACTGCAAATACCCTAAAGGAATAAGTTGAAACTTAAGTGAATTGGGTCATCCACTCTTATGCAAAGTTGAGGATTTCGGACCGTCGGTTTATGACCAAACTTCACACGTGGAGTATGGATATTTTCTTGCTCATATCCATATAGTCGCGGTCCCGATCAACTATCGATGACCGTTGAACAGACTTCTAATTATATCTGTCGATCGGCGCATCCAAATGGCGGGCCGTTCATACCCATACGTAGATCATCATTATAGCTAACTATCCTACGGTGTATATCAATATGTACACCCCATAGTGGGCCCTAGAGGTTAGAAAGACCCTCCCCTAGGGCTAGTATAGTAAAAACCTAGCCCTTGGGGCCATTTACACCAAATCTGGCCCTGTATAAGGGTTTCATTTGGGCACCCCTCTCCCTATACGAATTTACCCTAGAAGAAAGAAATGGAGAAAAGGAGAAGAGAAAGAGGAGAAAGGAAGAGAAAGAGAGAGGGAGAGCTTGGAAGCATGAGGGTTTGTGCACCTTCACCCTCTCATCTCCTATATAACAACATTGTCCTTCATTTGTGTCGATTCAGCGACGATTGAAGGTAAGTATGGAGTATGTTTGTAGGTTTAGGTCTTGTGTTAGATTCCTTCCAATTATTACAAGCTTGTATGCTTATTTAGGCATTTCAACGATGATTTCTTAACACCATAACCCTACGGGCGTCGTGAATCGAGCAGCTTGTCACAAGGTGCGCACTATTATCATTAGGTAGCATAACACCAATTTTACTATGAGTTTAATGATTATGAATGTTAAGATAATGTGTTTGAGTAATATAGAGAGAACCTAGCCAAGACCCTACATGATAAGTCCCCCTAAATTCCATGAAATGGTTAAGTGTTGGTTATTTGTTCTTCAACATGATTAGGCTTGATTTGGAGTGGCATGTTCATCTCGTATGTGATTCTAGTATAACATTCCTTGTAGCATGTTTGATTAGGGGTGCACACGATTCGATTTGGTCCGGTTCTGGGGTGAAACCGAAATCGAACCACTCCTAACGATTCTAGGAAATTCGGAACCGGAACCGAACCGTTCCTAACGGTTCTAGGAAATTCGGAACCGGAACCGGAACCGGACCGTTGGCACCCTAGAACTGAACCAGAACCGAACCATTAAAACCGGTTCGGTTCCGGATCGGTTCCACGGTTCTGGTGTAACATCCTGGATTTTCGCTGTTTTAGATTTCTAAAAATCTTTAAAATTTCTTTTTTTAATTAGCTTATAATAGTCCGTTTACACCTAGCAACAGCCGTGCGGGCTATACCGCGACCAAGGAAGGTCGGAAAATTATAAAAATTTAGGGAAGCATAGATCTCACTGGGCTTGTGGTCCAACGCGGACCACGGACCTAGTAAACGTCTAGAAGTCAATTATCCATGCCGTCTCAGCGGCACTTACAAAGTGTGGCTCACCCCAGCCCACTAGTCTCAAAATCTGGCACTCTTAATTGAAACTGAGATGTGAGGTATTTCAGCCGTCGGATCTGAAGGTCTAACCTATTTTTCTACGCACGTCCACCAAATCTGGGACCCGATCGTGGAACGGTAACCGTTGATCGCAAATCAGACCCGTACGACCAAACCCCATATCCGATCATTCCCAAATTTTGCATGGCCCTTCATCGGGTGATAGAGCACCTACCCTGTAAGTTTCATGGCCATAGGGCCACCAGAACTGTTCCAATCACCGGAATGGACCCCACAGGGCCATTTAAAGGTCGGAACTATATGATCAAACCTCATATCCGTTTATCCGTTCGTTTCTAAATTTTACATGGCCCCTCATCAGGCCATGAAACACCTACACACCAAATTTGGTGGCCTAGGGGGTGTTATGGCCGCCCCAAAGCCACTATGGAGTCCTAGAGGGCCATTGTGGACATTTGAGGAAACTTAAGGCCAAAGGGCCCAAGTCTAGGAAATAAAGCCCTAGCTCTCTCATAACTCTCCCTTTACTACACCCACCAAAGAGAGAGAAGGGGGAGTAAGAGAGTAAATAGAGAAGAAAGAGAGAGTGAAGAAGAGCAAGGGTGGACCATAGATCGTGGTGGGGCCTAAAGAAACCCCATCTTGCAACTCTCTACCTCTTCTACAAGAAAACCCTACGCCTCAATCGCAAGAATTGCTTCCGTTGATCGTCTAAGTAAATCCCTCATCCATTTTCCTTGAAACCATTATGTTGAAAAGGGATTGACATGGATTTCTAATATGCAAGTGCTTGCTTTAGGGATTCCGGCCGGTCGACCCCAAAACCCTCAATCCTAGGTCGTTTTCCAAGTCTCCAACGATCCATAGGTGGGGACTATTATCCTTAGGTGACCTAGCACCAATTTCATTAGGAGGTTAATGATTTTGTATGCTTGGATGATGTATTTGGAGAATCTAGAGAAAACTTAGGAATTGTTGGTTTGTTTGGAATTGTATTGTATGTCTTGTTGATTTTCTCATATGATGTTGTTCTTGCCTCTCATATGATTTTGTGTATGAATAATTATATGCTCATGCCTTGTTGATTTTCTCATATGATGTTGCCTTATAGCATGTAGGACTTATTGATTCTTGCGTATTTCGGTTCTATGCAATGTAGGAAGTGCTTAACGTCATCACAAAGCTACACAACTCACATGCACTTTGTTTCATGATAATGATAGCTTGCTTATTAGGAGTATCTGATTCGTATAATTGAGATGCATGAAAACATGATGTTGATATGCTAGTTGATAACTTGGATAGTTGGCATGTTATCGATCACCATCACACTCTTGGGTTGGTCAAGAACACGAGGAGAGACAGTAGTCCCATTGGTAGGACTATGCTAGAGACCCATGGGTTTGGGCGGGTGTGTACGGGTGGCAGTAGTTCGACTACATGGGTCCCTTGTGTCCAATGTCGCTCGTCACGTGCTCGCCTGACTCGCGCGGTCTTGCCTACTTACTGACCAACCTTATTTGTTAACAATTTTTGCTCACCTATGTATGGAACTTGGAACACCCTATAACCGTTGTAGCCCATCGATAACTAAATTAAAACTGGTCCATCGCCTCGTGAGCCGGGCATGGTGGAATGGGACACTGTGTCTGAGCTATCGGCCTATGCTGGGGTGTCGCGCCTCCCCGTAGTGACCGCGAACGATCCCTTTCTCTCGACACTCCTCATGTGCTTGAAGTCGGGGATGAGGAACCCGACGAGATCAAGGGTCGCGGGGTCTCGGCCTCACACGTTGGGGGGCCTTGGCCTTTCAACCAGCTCAGGGCATTGATACGTGGGGTGCATCAGATTTTCCAACCTACTAGATGAACGGACTTAACTAAGAACTCGGCTAATACCATCACATTACATCGCACTAGCTAGGGTGGCGACTCGGCAGTCGAGGTCACTCTGAGGGAGTGTGGTCATACGCGATCATTAGATGGAGTCGCTTGAGGGAGCGTTGTGGTGAGGGCATGCATCATATCACCCATCATGCATGCACATTAATAAGATTAGTTAGGCGTTTATGATTGACTATTTTTCATTAAATTCTTAATATAATTGATGCTTACTATAATTTGAGACTAATAGCACCCACTGAGTTGATCATTCACTCCCACTCTAGGACGGTGTTTTAAAACACCAACCAGACTCTCTCGTAGTTGCAGGTGACGAGGAGTATGAGGAGCCTGGCAGCATGAGCTTGGACGAGAAGGACGAGATATCCTATTTCCAGTTGATGGACGGCTCTCCATCGGCTTGATGGGCAGGATTGGGATTGCTGAGCAGTGGGTTCAGCCTTATTTTTTTTTGGACATAGTATTCTTTTATTGTTTTTGTCGAGCAACGCCTTGTGCGACCCATTTATATTTTTGGACCTGTATATGTGATAGATTTCTTTCATTTCAGCAGACTTGTGTGGTTGTACTTCATGTTCCAAGAAATTTCAGGCTGTGCATTTAAACTTGATTAAACGCATTAATGAAAATCAGTTATAAGTGACACTTGGAAACTCGGGAGTCAAGTGTATGCACGACCCCCGATTTTCAGGGCGTTACATCTGGGCTTTTTATAATCCAACCCAATTGCAAGCCCATGTCCATCCATGTTGTGGTCCATTTGATGAATGGTTTAGATATTGTATAAGGTGTGCAAAAATACATTTACGAAAATAATTGTTCTAGAGAAAATAATTATAAAGTGTGCAAAAATACAATGGTTCGGTTCGAGGTTCGGTTCCACGGTTCGATTCTACGGATCGGATCCACAGTTTGGTTCTACGGATTGGTTCACAGTTCGGTTCGGTTCTACATACCCCCAAACCGAGAACCGAGCCGATGTCACCAGTTCTTTAATTTTTGGAACCGGAACTGGAACCGGTGCACTCTAGAACCGGACCGTTTGGTCGGTTCCGGTCCGGTTCCACTGTTCTACCGGTTAAATGTGCACCCCTATGTATGATTGCATAAAATCTTTGTTGTATGTTTGTGCTTGCATCAATCCTTGTTGTATGTTGTGCTAGCATTAATCCTTATGTATGTTTGTACTATGAATGATGTATAGCTCTTGATCTCTTCGGTAACCTCTCAACACACGCACACATTAATTTTATAATTTTGTTAGTAGTTGTATTGTAGAAAATCTAAATTTTTATGCTTGATGTATGAGTGCATGACTTTACTCGTATTAGAATGCGAATCCGAAATTGTTGGAATATTATTAAATGTTATAAACCCCTGGGTTGGTCAGGGAACTGAAGTGGGAGAAGGTGGTCTCGTTGGTAGGACCACCCTGCAGCTAAACTAGCAGGTTTGGGGCGGATGTGAATGGGCGAGTTGGACTACATGGGTCGCTTGTACTCGATGTCGTCCGTCACGTACTCGCCTGAACTCTCACGGTCTAATTCACCTACTGACCAAACATGTTCGTTAACCATGTCTTCTCACGCCTGTATGGAACACTGCGTCCGAGTTATCGGCCTACACTGGGGTGACGAGCCTCCCCGTGGTGACCGCGAGCGATCCCTCTTCTCAGCACTCCCCATGTGCTTGAAATCGAGGATGGGGAACCCAATGGGATCAAGGATCGCCGGGTCATGGCTTCACACGTTGAGGGCCTTGGCCTCGCAACCAGTTAAGGGCAATGATACGTGGGGTGTACCAATTTTTCCAATCTGTTGGATGAACAAAATTAACTAAATACTCAGCTAACATTATTCACACATCGCATTAGTTAGGATTGGTGACTTGGCAGTTGAGGTCGCAATGAGGGAGTGTTGGTCATGCGCGATTGTTAGACGAAATCGCTCGAGGGAGTGTTGTTGCGAGGTCATGCATTAACAAAACTAGTTTGGGATATGTGAATGTATGTCTTTCATTAAATTCATCATATAATTGCTGCTTGTTGTAACTTAAGGCTAATAGTAACTACTGAGTTAGCTACTCACTTCCACTCTGGGACGGTGTTTTAAAACACCAACCAGACCCTTTACTAAATGCAGATGAGGCGGAGTTCAACGAGTTGAGCGGGGTGAGCATGGATAAGAAAAAGGAGCTTCCCTGCTTCCAGACTTTCGGCGGATCCTTTTAGTTTGAGCTACTGCGGGGTATGGGTTAGGGCTCTAGTCGCTTTGAGTCATTAACTAGTTCCCTATTTAGATGACTTGAGATTTGTGGTATATATACTTTTATATTTAGTGGCACTCGATACTGTTTTATGACTTACTTACGCTGCATGCCTTGTTAAACTCTCCATTGTTTATGAGATCATCTAAATGTAATTAAAATTTGAAGCCCATTAGGGCACCCATGACACCTAGGAATTTGGGAGTCGAGTTCCTACGCGACCCTTGAAAACCCGGGGTGTTACACTAACCTCAGCTTGAACTCGGCTCGACTCAGTCCTCGAGCCTGACTGGCCAGCTTGGCTCAGTTCGGTCAGCAGCTCGGGCCTGTTCGAGCCGAGTTCGCCATTGTAGCATTTTTTTCACAAACACCTGGATTGCACCTTCAAAATCTCACTGTATTTGAGACAGCAGCAATGGTTTTACAGGTATTTTATCAAACACCTTCTAAGCAACATAAAAATCAAGAAAAAAAAAGGGTGTTGGTTTCATATACATTCCTTCCTTGCCACCAACCACACTTCTTTGAGTCATTTCATCAAACACTTGGTGAGCAACATCAATATCAAAGTAACCGAGTCACTGAACTGGTTTGATCCGAGTTTGATTCGAGCCGGGTTCGATCCGAGTTGAGTCGAGCTGGGGCCAGCTCGAACTCGGCTCGAACTCATTTTCGAGCTTAAAAAATCAACTTGACTCGGCTCGAACTCAGCTTCGAACCAAGTCGAATCAAGCTTTTTCGAGTCGAGTCAAGTGAGCTAACTGAGCTTGCTCGGTTCGTGTACACCTCTAGATATGCAATCAGGATTAATCTAATTGTACCCATCATTTTCGAATACTAGATGGAACTTACATGGGACTAAATGCAATTTGATGCCACTTAATACCATGCACCAAGTAGGCCCACTTTTTTCTGGACCTTAGGTGAACAAGAGAAGGGGGCATGGATTAAGTGTTACCTGGTAACATGTTAGTGTGTGTTACCCTTACTATAGGGCCCACCTTAATCATATTTTGTATATCCACTCTATCCATCTGTTTTTACAGATCATTTTAGGACATGGACCTAAAAATTAAGCACATACAAATCTTATATAGACCACACCACAAGAAACAATGATGATTGAACATGTCAACCCGAACTTGATGAAGAGAAAATATAAAGATTAGCTTGATTTAAAACTTTTGTGGTTTACAAAAAACTTTTAATTGTCATTCACCAATTTCTCCATTGGTGTGGTCCGTTGAAGATTTAGATCTGCTTAGGTTTGGGGATAAAATCCTTAAGTGAGCTGAAGCAATGGATGGGCGACGAGGATATGAAATAAAATCATCAAGGTGGGCCCCACATGGTAAAGGCAATCCACTCCCGAGAGGAGGTGGGTGACCAGAGTTGTACACGAGTTGAACCAATTTGAGCTTGGCCCAGCTTAGCTTGGCTCGGCCAACGGACTACCTAGCTGGGGCTTGGCTCAGTTCAGGCCTCAAGCCTGACTAGGCAGCTTGACTTGGCTTAGCTCGATCAGTAGCTTGAGCTAGCTTGAGTTGAGTTAGCTAAGTTTGAATTTAGGTTTTAGGGTTATAATATATATATATATATATATATAGAGAGAGAGAGAGAGAGAGAGAGAGAGAGTAATGGTCTCCTGCGAACCATCCCGCAGGATACCTTGGTGCGGTCCAATTCCCACCACAAAAGGAAATCAGATTGCGTACTGAGTAACCTCTTATCGTACTGAGTAAACTCAGTTGGGCCCACCTTGAATATATGTTGCCTATTTACGCCGTCCATATGTTTTTCCATCTAATTTAACAGGTTGATCCCAAAATTGAAGCATATCCAAAGATCAAGCGGATCATACCACAGGAAACAGTGGGGATAATGATTTCCATCGTTGAAATCTTTTTATATCCCACAATGATGTTTATTTGTCATCCAACATGTTCATGAGATCATACAAACATGGATGAAGGGAAAACACAAATATAAGCTTGATCCAAAACTTCATTCAGTTTCTAATCCGTGTACCTTTTGTGCACTCCACCTCGGAACTAAGATAGGTGGGACGTGTAGTTATGCGTCCATGAAATATACTCCGACCATTAGGTAATTGTTGGAAATTTAGCCGTAGGGCTAAGATAACAGATAGATTTATGTTTAAGGTGGGCCACATTAAAGGAAACAATGGGAGAAGGGATGTATCTCGTTGCATGCAATCTGGTTTGTGATGTGAAGGAGCTTGGCACGAGCAAATCAGGAGGGAAAGATCTTGGATGGGCCCAATAGTGATGTGAATTTGAATTCCACTCCAATCACAAGGTGTGTGATGCGAATTTAGATATAGGGCTAAAACATTAGCCACATTCATAATTCAAGTGGGCCACATAAGAAGAAATAGTGCAAAGAATATCCCTCATTCAAAAATTTTCACTTAGTGTAGCCCACATAAATCACTCATGGGCCTAGTTTTTCGTCCCCGTGTATGAATTTTCACGAAAAAGATAATAGTTGGATTGGATTTCACATAAACATCACTGTGAGCCATGTAAAAATCCAACAGTAGGTGTCCCCTCTCTAATTGTTTGTCTTGGTGTGGCCCACATGAATCATTAATTAGGATGGTTTTTTAGCCCTATGTATAAATTTCCATCAATAACATAATAATTATAGTGGATTTTACTAACTTATTATATTACATCCACCTTGTCTAAGTTTCCAATACCAATGGGAATTGGACCGCACCAAGATATCCTGCTTAGGGCTGTACATGAACCGGCTAGCCCAGTTAACTCGCTCGACTCGGCCCGACCCGGAACTAAGTTCGAGACAAGTTTAAACATGTCCCAGTTCGGCCCGACTCGGTCTGAAACCCGACTCGGCCGTTTATATATATATATATATATATATATATATATATATATATATATATATATATATATATATCATAAATCCTTATCTTAATCATTTGAGACAGAGAAGTGAGAACGCCGTCCGTCCCTTTGTAGATGGAGTTGGCCCAAACTCGCCTGATTACTGACCGGGCCGAGTTCGGGCTGGACATGTTGGCACAGTGACCGGGCCGGGCCGGATTCGGGCTGGGTTTGATAGGTGACCGGGCCAGGCCAGGTTGAGCTCAGTTCGACTCGGTTCGGCCCGATGTATCCGGTGTAAATCGGAGTCGATCGGCGTGAAAATTCAACTCAGCTTGAATCCAGTTTCAAGTCAAGTCAAGTCAAACTGTTTCGAGTCGAGTCGGTCGAGTGAACTGAGCTAACTCGGTTCGTGTACAGCTCTGTAGTGACCGGGAGGGTAGGTGCAAGGCAATTAACCTTAGACTACAGTGATAGTTAGCTACTATTTTTTTAAGTTGTGGTGTCTCACTCACCATATGCACGGCTTTCATTCGCATCGATCTAGACCATTGAAACCTATGGGGCTATTTTGATGATGGTGCATACCTTAAAGATCATATTGATCTAACGATCCTCGCTGTTAAGATCTTCGGATCATTGTGACCTTAATAACTTCAGTGTGCCACGTGTATGGTGGCCTGGGTTGCATGTGAAGTTGGCATGCAACAGCGTTTGGTGATCGTACCTTAACGTCTTTTACGCCGTGATTGCTACATTTTAACGGCCACGGACATTCCAAGGGAACACTTCCGTTTTAGCTACGCAAAAATAAAAGAGGAATGCTCGCATGCAGCGAGGGCTGTATAAAGCTTCTATCCGTTACCCCTTCACGGTACACGTGTCAAACAAACATGTGGTAATCTGAACTATTGTTCCCGTGGGCGATCACGTGTATAGAATGTATCCTAAAAATCAATGGGAGCGAGCTGTTGTAGCCATCCAATATCTGAACTACAAAAGGAACGGTCCAAATTACCCTTAAAACCCACAGCCATTTGATGAGCCAATGGTTAGAGTTTTCAAATCGCCGTGTGTTTTTTTAATTCTTTTTTGGTCCTATATTCATCCACATGGACTTCAGCTAATCAACGGTCCTTTGAATCTGGTTAACTCTCCTGGTTGTATGTATGGTTAGTGAAACGAACTCCTCAACCCGGCCGGAGCTATCCCATAAGGCCCACTTATTGGGCAATCCCAGCCATCCAATCATCTCCATCATTTTTAGATAAGCTTATTCTAGAAGCCCTATCCGTGGGACCCACCATGGTGTTTTTCGTCATCCAACTTATAGAGAATGGTCGCCTCATTGTGAAATTACAACACTTCATAACTATGGTCAATCCTACCTATCTATACTCCTTCGTAAGGATGTGCACCTCTTGAATAGCAAATTTGTTGTGTTTTTATAATAAAAGTAAATGTGCACCTTTTAAATAGCCGCTTTGTTGTATTTTTATAATAAAAATAAAATTTTATTTTTAGAAAATAAATATATTTATTACATAAAAATGTTCTTAAAAGTACTACCTGCATGCAACATGAATTGTAAAGTTGCTTGGACGCTTTTTTGGTATTTTATTAAATGCATTTTGTACTTGATAGTGACTATTCCTGAGGTTTTAACCACCTTGTTAATTAAGAATGCATGTTACATAGTCACACACTGGTATTGGTGCCACTTGCCGTACACATAATAACAATTGCAATGATTAGGACCTGGTTTATACGTGGTAATGATTTTATAATAATTATCACAAGACAAAGAGCTATGTCATTTTATGAAAGAATGTTTAATTATTGTGAATAAGTGTAGATGGCTTGAAGTGGCACATTGGTATCTCTCACTTCATGGCCCTTCAATATTTATATCTCACAGACAATTAAGTCTAAAATGATGTAATTCTATTTTTTTATGATCAAGTCTAGTCCAATGCTTTTAAATTTGATTTCTCGTGGCTTTGTTGTTGTTGTTGTATTTTTTTAATAACATTTTAAAAGGCTTTTCTAATAACATTTTAAAAAGCATCTAATGTCAAAAAAAGTATTAAAGATATGTTTAACGCTTGAAAGTGTAAATTTAGAAAATCATGCTCAAGTTGCCCACACAAGTAAACTAAATCCAATTATATCCATAAATTTCAATATTTTATGGTTGAGTTAATCAACCTTCTTCCTATGTTAGGCTATCTTCGTCGCTAGCCACCTCAGGTTAGGTTAGGCTCGAGTTAACCCTCCGCCCAAAATGACCTAATTAAACTGCACCTTTTTCCCAAGCTGGATGCAACCCTCGAGAAGAGTTGGCCCAGGTCTATTCTAACTGTAAACCCAACTCAAGGTACTGAATGCTAGACCCTAACCCAATTTAAGTTGGTTTAGGTTAATACTCATAAATAACAAGCCATTAGGATGAAGCCTGCAACTATTGAAATAACATTATAAAGGGTCCTTATCCTTAGTAGTGTCAACACTTGGTCAATGGTTGAGTACCTATAGGTGGTGAAATTCCACTATGGCGTGAGTATGTGGGGGTATGTGTGTGTGAAAAAATAATAATAATAACAATATAAATTTAAATTTTATAATAACCACTTATAAATAAATTAATTAAAAAACTTAGTACGTGGGCCTTAATCCAATTTCAATCATGATTAGATCAACCACATCATGGGGTGTTGAAACTCATGAGAGTCTAACCCCGGAGCAAGAGTAGGAATATATGCTTATTGGTCTAACATACACATCATGGTGGGCCCACATAACTTGGTGACCTCAACACACCACCAAGGTGGGTGGTGTGTGGCACACCACGCAATCTGCTTCCAATCCAAACCATCAGAATAGTGGGACCCATCGTATAGGAGCTGAACTGTATTGTAGCTGGAGCACATGCGACAGCTATATCAAAACCAATAAAAACAAAGCACATCGAGAATTTCGTTAGGTCTGCATCCTCTACATGCCGACTCACATGCCAGAATGGAATATTTGTATATATATGAAATCTGATCCGTTAATCTGATGACACTTGCCTCTGCCAAAAGCCTGCCCGTCCGTTCATCGGGCAGGTAACTACGTATTTTAAGTGTAGACCGCTGAAAACCTTTTCCAGCCGTCAATTTTCTTCGTACATTTTCTGCACGCCTCGTAGTTGAACGGCCTTACTCTCGGACCAGATCTTCACCTGATGTGCGGCCCGGATGCCATACGCATGTGTGAGGTTCACAATCGGGTCCGCATGTAGAGGTGCACGTGAGGTTCGCAAAGCTCTGCCGCTCAGGTGATGTAGGAGAGAATGCTGAGGGCCATCTTGCAATTTCGTAAGCTAACCAAGGACGGATAAGCAAACCTAAACATTCAGACAGGAGAAATACATTACTGTGGCATATCTAGATAAATGATGCGCAAGTAATTCGAAATTGCTAGGCTGTACGCCTTTCATATAATTAATTTAAAATAATTTGTTGACGTTGCCGAGTTATGTGGCCCCATCATGACGTATGTTTTATATTGGAACCGTACATCCACAATTGAAAAAGTTGTCTTTCATATGCAGGGGCAGACTCAATGAACTGATCCCTTAAAGAAGGGGTTAGCACATTATCCCACAAAAATTCTATATGACATTCCCTCTTAAGTCAGGGGAAAAGCTAAAAGGTGACCCGACTCCCCCAACATAAGAATTGACTCACTGATTGATGGATGAAGCGGATGCACCTCGCCAATTGTGGGACGAGCCGACTCCCTAGGGGTCCGGACTCAACAAACAGGTTATAAAGGCCTCAAACTTTACGAGGCGGCATTGGAAGGAGCTGACCCGCCAAAGGGTCGGCTCGGCCACGCCTTAAAGAAAATCGACATATCTACGAATTAGTCCAGCAATCAACAATTGACAGCCAACATTTGAAAATTAACTATGGATTAACATATAAGAAAAATCATCATTCATGCGCCTTTTCCGGAGGGTCAAAAATCATCATTCATAAATCTTCCTCAGAAGGTCAAAAAGTAACCAGAAAAAAAAAGTTTCGACTAAGTTAAAAGAAAAAAATAATCTGATCTATGCAGAGGGAGGAGGAACTTGGGCGTCGGGGGTTTGATTCAGGCGGATATCATTAGCAGGCATTCTCCAGCTTCTTCGGACAACAAAGATTTGAAGTTAAGGTCCGGATACATGCCTTCGACCGCCTCGATACAATCATCGAAGCCGCGGTTGTAAAACTTGGCGGCCTCGGCGTCCCCCTCATTTGAAGTTTTGAAGGCTTCTACCGCTGCGGCCACCGCCTCTGTTAGAGAAGCTTTGTCCTCAGCCCGTTGAGTTTCCCTCGCCTGAGTGACAGCTCGGGTCTGCTATTCTTTCGCCTCGATCTTAGCTCGCTCAAGGGCTTCACCCAGTCGAGCATTCTCCTGAGCCAGCCAGTCTGTGTGAGCCCTGGCCCGGGTCAGCTCGGCGGTCGCAGCGTCTCATCGAGCTTTGAAGTCATCTGCAACCCCTTGTAGTCGCAGCTCCCTAGCTTCGAGGTCAGTCACGACCCCCTGTAGCCGAAGCTCCCTAGCATTCCCGTCTTCAAGCTACCGACGCAACTCGCCCTGCTCGAGCCGGAGGAAGGTGCCTTCATCCCGCAAGACCTTCACTCGGGTCTTAAGGGCCTCCACCTCAGCTTCTCTCCTTTCCGACTCCCGCGCTCTCTCCCGAGCTGCTAGAAGCATCGGGACGGACTACACAAATACAAGAGAATGAGCACTTGAAAACAGCGAGTGCAGAAAAAATAAGAAAAGTCAGCAGAGATACCGTGTAAAAGACAGAAGCCATGTCATTCAGAAAAGAGTTGTCCGACTTGCTAAGAAGGTGGGCTATGCCCTCCTCTGGGACATGTTTTGCAGCCCAGGATGTCAGACAAGATAGATGATAACCCGGCGCGAACTTCTCACCACTCGTCCCTACATGAGTCGAGTCTGCTGCTTCCGCAAACCCAGTCCTGCTGCCAGCTGAGGCCTGAGCCTCGGCCCCAAGATCATCTCCAACCACGGGAGGGGTGATATGGTGTCAGCCATCCGAATGGCCTCCTCCCACTCGGATGATGAAGGGATAGCTATGCAGGGGGCCGAAGGGCGAGCCTCTCCGATGGGAGGAACGGCTGTGGGCGGAACAGAAGGAGTTATGGTTGTCGGAACGAAAGGAGTGATGGTTGCTGGAGTCGGAACAATGATAGTTGGATTTGGAACAATGATTGCTGGAACCCTGACATCAGTAGGCCCACAGTCGTAGCTGCGGCAATGGAGCTGTAGCTGAAGCTGCAGCAACAGAAACTGTACCAGAGGGCCCCTCTCCGCGAGGAATTGCTTGCCGTCTCCGAACGGTGGTCTTTATCCTGGGCTCACCCCTCAACAATTCCTCCGCTGTCGAGGCGGCCTTCCTCTTTCGAGAACCAGATGTCTCGGCCATGCATGCATAAAAAATGACAAATCAACAACTAAATGAACAAGTCTGATCCCTTCAAGGGAAACAGAAGAGGAGCTTATTGAAAGATGTCGGGAGAGGCAACGACTTGCAAAGCCTAGACCAATGAAGGTTGGCGGCTGTGATCAGGTCCGACCAGGAGCGGAGCTCTCTCGATCGCGCCCTAGCCTTGGCTATGCAGTTTTTCTGAGCCGAGTCGAGGGGGGGTGTGCCCCTTACGAAATCTACAAAGACAAAACTCCAGTTCAGTTTGCTATAATAACATAAAAGACATCGAAAAAGAGGGAATGATTAGTCCGACCTGGTTTCGAAAATTGGGTGGGAACCCGAGTCGTCAGAGTCCTGAGTTCAGCCGCCGGTGCCTCCCATCTGCCCGCAGCTCAGAACCATTTATTCTTCCAGTCCTTTTTAGAGGACGAGAGATTCATTACCAGTCCCGACTCCTTGCTGTCTCGAGTCGCGAAGTAGTACCATGGTTTTTGACTATCGTGCTTGACCAGGTGCAAGCTCATCAGCTCCTCTGGGGTCAGCTCCGAGTTCCCGACTTGACGTCAGATGATATAGGAGGACATTAACACCCTCCAGGCATTGGGGGTAAATTGCCCGGGAGCTAGTCCGAGGTAGGCTGTTATGGCTCGGACGAAGAGATGCAGATGAAGTCGAAGCCCACATTGCAGTGCACAGAGAAAAATGATCACTTCCCCCTCAGCAGGCGCTCCAGCGGTGTCAAGGGGCTCTGGGGCCCTTATCCGAACGGAGTCCGGGATCTGAAACTCAGAGCAGATCCACTCCATTTGATACTCCGACAACACGGAACCTCCTGGGACCACCTCCGAGGCCCGCCCACTTGCTAGCATCTCAGTGGCCTCGGCAGTCACTGTCTGGGGGGCTCGAGCGGTCTTCTTTTTGCCAGCCCGGCGAGTCCGAGCCCCCGTCTCCTTTCGCTTTTGGGACGGAGGGAATAAGGGTACAGCTTCATAGGGGCTTTCAGAGGCCCCTCTCCGGTTGTCAAAGCTCCCCGACTCGGAGTCATCATCATAATCCCGAACAGTCTCCAGGTCAGACGACATCTTAAAACAAAGGAATGCAAAAAGGCATAAGGGGACTCACCGGATGATCACCAGGAATCGCTTCTGCTGAGAATGCCTGATCGGTCGGAATCGCCTGTTGGAATACTTTGACCGGTCGGAATCGCCTCCTCTGGTATCAGCTCAAACGCAGTGTAGAAGTAAAAAGAAATCTTCAAATGAGGGCTTATATAGACCTCACCAAATCTCTGCATTAATGACCAGCAATGATGGCCGCAGCCGAATCATCATGAGCCGACCTCGGAACTGACGTGGCTACATACCATTGGATCAGGCTATGTCGGGCAGTACGCCTCTGACATCGAGCGGCGTGCTTCGGATAAATGAAACGACGCCCTAATAAAGAAGGGTTTCGTCCAAAACATTACTCCAGGTATACGTGGCAACAAGTTATAGGCGGACGGTGATTCGAAATCTTAACTGTTGCCACGCGTCCACTGAGCGTGGGACCATAAGCGAAAAACCCTGAGAGCGTAATGTTTCAAAATGTAATAGTTTCGTCATGCACGGAAGAATCGGCGGATGAGGCGACTGATCTCCCGTATGCTTACTTTCCGAGTCCTTAATAGACCTCGAAGAGTAAGGGGCTCCTGTTATGGGAAGATCCGAGCCTCTTACAATTTCGAGGACCGACATCATCGAACCGATAACTACATGTGACGCCCACGAGTCGTAGAGGTGCCTCATCCCTGAGATTAATGATCAGGATGAAACTCGACTCAATAAAGTAGGCCCGATACTCCGCCTTGGACCTCGTGAAAGAAGTCTCTTGGAACGCGCAACTGGCGAGAGGTCAAGCTCACCGGATCGGCTCGGATTATGAACACGATTGCTGCTCAACTAAGGCTTGTAATCACTCCAATTGAGGCCTTATCTGCCAACAGGTTTGAGCCGAGTCCGGATCCCGAAGTGAGCGCTCCATGAGTTAAGCTTAGAACTTACCATAAGTGGACGTTCTCGGTTACTTCGCTCGCATATATGCATAGTACGTATAATCTCCTACACGATCCTCGAATTGCGCACAGTATCCCCATAATTCAAAAATTCCCCTGATTGAGTGAATGGTGCCTAGATTGACGGATCTCGACCGTCCGATAGTTTGGTATAAATACCAGAAGACCCCATTGCTACAGGTACGCAAGATCTTGCACTCTCCCTCCACTTCTAAACTTAGACCCTGATTCCCTTAAGCTGACTTAGGCATCGGAGGGTCCCCCGGCTTAGCCAGGGTCTCCTTTGCTTACCCTTTTGCATAGGACCAGGGTACCTTAGAGACGCATCACACGAAGCGGAAGGTGATCCAGATTTTGTCATCAACACTTTGAATGATGCTTAGGAATGCTTTGAAAAGCCCTATTTATAAGTGGGGAACTCTAACTTTCGTACAAAGTTGGAAAACTCTAGAAATCGCCACAAATTTACGTATTTTACTAAAATAGACTTCACGCTGTGCAGTTTGTTTAAAATAGATTTTACGCTACTCAATTTTTCAAATAGACTTCAGAGTATCAGAATACACTTTTTCATGACGATTTCAGGATTCTTCACTTCAAATCTTCGATTCTCTTCATTCCTCACTTGGTTTTCTTAGATCTTTGGCATGTCAATTCTTCAATCTTAGTCTCCTAAGATCCATTCCTCGCCTTGGTGATTCTTGAGCATAAAATCCATGCTTTTAGCACATTTTTTCAATCCAAGCTCTTAAATTCACCTTGTAACACATACATGAGTAAAATAGAACATTAAGCTAATTCATGTTCATAAAACCAAGATATAAATGAAAAAAATTATGCAATATTTGAGTCTCAACACTTCCTTAGACTAATGGACATTTATTGGACGGTTAAAAATGAAAAATATTCAATTGTTTTATTTGAAACAACAAATTTCCACAAATACGTGGTTAAGATGGTTTAAACAATATAATTTTTGGATTGTAACTTACGGCCATGTGTTCACAATTTAGTCAATTTAATTTATGGATTTTGACCTTACGGCATTATTGTATGGTCAAATTCTTGAAAGAGATATGACCTTCCAAATATCCTGAGGTAGCCTTTAGACAGGTCTTGAGAAGTTTTTTAGACCAAATTGTCATTGTCCTTGGTTTAATAGTTGTACATTTTTTTAGTGAATAAGAAGTTACATCGTATTTAATATTGATAAAGTGAGGTAGAGGAAGCCTTTTTGAGCATGGGCAAGGCCCAACCCTTAGGGCCCACATTGATGTGTGTATATAATCCACACTGCCCATCCTTTTTGCCATGTCATTTTATGTTAGAAAATTTGATTGGATACACCGAAAATATAAAAATAATAATTGAAAAAGAACAATTTCACTAAGCTGAATCACGTATAAAATACGCTGTCCTTAAAGCGTGATTCGTCCCCTTATCACTGCTGGTGGGTTACAGACGAATTGCTTCCAGGATAAGACAAGCCTTATCTGGATCCAGCGTGCAGCAATCACGATAGGTCCACTGAGGAACAGTTTTAACGCAGTAGATTTCTTCTGGCAGATTTAGACGGTAGAGATGATCACAATATTCTAACAATGGAGCTAAGGACTGTTTCTGATTTGATGAGAGAGATGGTGTGTTGATGATGAAATCGGACTGGAATGGTCCAGTTTATATAGGCCTCTGGTTTAGACCCGTTGCTGTGTGGTATTCAATGGTCCAGAACGTTTGAAAAACGTTTCTGGCCGTTGTCAATTAATCCCAGACGTTTCTGGTCGTTAGATCAAAAGATCTGACCGTTGGATCACCCTGGCCCGTCCGTTTTCGGACCGTTTGGCTTTCAAGGCAGAGAGCCGTTTTTAGAAACGGCTGGACGTTTCGGATTCTAGATCCGACCGTTCTCAGTCACCTATAAAACCCAGGCTCTTTTCGGATTTTCAGATCCACACCGCCCTAAGGCTCTGACCAGACCCATCGCACTAGACCCATCGCACCGCGATCGCACCGACTCGCGCAAGGTCGCGAGGGAGCGACTCCTCTGCGACACGATGCGGACGTGCGAAGTGCAAAGTGCGCCATCTAGCGCCACTACAGCCACACTGCCTCACTGCCCATGCCCTCGCCCACGCCCGTGCCCGTGCCCGTGCCCGAGCCCGAGCGCGAGCGCGCGCGCGCGTGCGTGTGTTCCAGTGCTTCGCACTGGAACACGCAACCCTTATTTCATCTCCTCCAAAAAGCTCCAAGTAAGAATATCCTTCTCAACATCTCATATAAACCACAAAATTATTTCAACCATTTCCGATGTGGGATAAAGCACACACCGCACTTTTAGATTTGAAATTTTCGGAAAAAGCGTTTTGGCGGCAAAATCCCGAAATTTTGAAAATTTTGAATTTTCTTTTTATTTTTTCAAAAAACCACTAAATTTCAACAATCCCCCACTGGTTTTTTAAACAATAAAACTCTGCCAGAATAATAACAGTTATTATGCATAAAGAAAGATATCTTGCGATTTTAATCTTTCCTTAGTGTAAGTACTTTAAAGTTATTTCGAAATTCCTGGTTGCCGGAGCATTGAACCAGTTATTCCTATATGATATAACCGAAAATACCACACACATAATAGCTCCTGCGTTAAGTGTTCCTTTATAATCTCGCTTAGCACTTTTAATGGCCATGTGCTTATCCTGTTTCATGAACGATCCCGATATAACTCTAAGTCTCATGAGAAGCGGCACCACTTCTACGTTCACATAGGTGAAATCCTTCCAGTGTTTCCGTTAAAACACTTGTCCTGTTTGACTGGACTTCATTAAGAGTTTAATACTCATCCCTCTTTTATAACGGCCAGCACTATCATCTTGGATGAGGTTGTTGATTTATTTAGTGCTGAAACTTTTCACTTATCAGTGAATTGTTGTTACCCATTAAACCCAAAAATTAGAGATTTTCTAATTTAGGGTTGGGTTTCTTCACTGGTGAAACTTTGAGTAAAGAGTTTCAACCCCATCCCTCTAGATGTTGTCCTTACTACCTCTCTCGTTAGAGGTTTAGTAAAAGGATCAGCCAAGTTATTACTTGACTTTACATATGAGATCGCAATGATTCCATCTTGAATCAATTGCCTTACATAGTCATGTCTCAAACTTATGTGTCTGGACTTTCCATTATAGGTACCGCTATAGGCTCTCGCTAGAGTGGCTTCACTATCACAATGAAGTGAAACAGCCGGTATAGGCTTTGCATAGAATGGGATTTCTAATAGAAGATCCCTTAACCACTCAGCCTCTTTGCCTGTAGCAGCTAAAGCTATGAATTCAGATTCCATAGTTGAGTGCGTTATGCAAGTTTGTTTCTTGGATCCCCAAGATACAGCTGCACCTCCTAGGGTGAATATCCACCCTGTAGTGGACTTGTTGTCCCCTGCACTCGATATCCAACTTGCATCGGTATATCCTTCTAATACTGCTGGAAATTCTGAATAAAATAGCCCTAGTTCTTTGGTTTCTTTAAGATAACCTAGAACTCTATTTATTGCTTTCCAGTGTTCAACACTTGGATTACTCGTAAACCTACTTAGTTTACTAACAGCATATGCTATATCCGGTTTGTGCATTGCATTGCATACATAAGACTGCCTATAGCACTAGCATACTCTAGTTGTGCAACTGCTCTTCCACTGTTTTCTTTTAACTTGATACTTGGATCGAACGGGGTCTTTGCCTCTTTAATTTTCAAGTGGTTAAACTTGTTTATTATTTTCTCAATATAATGAGACTGGCATAATGCAAAACCCCCACTATGTTTTTTAACTTTGATACCTAATATGGTATCCACTTGTCCAAGATCCTTCATTTTGAAAACTGAAGAGAGAAACTTTTTGGTTTCAGTTACACCTTCCATTTTATTACTGATTATTAACATATCATCTACATACAAGCATATGATTACAATATAATCATTACATACTTTTGAATATATGCATTTATCAGCAATATTATGTTCAAAACCATAAGACAGAACTTTAGAATCAAAATTTTATCATGCCACTGTTTTGGTGCTTGCTTTAATCCATACAAAGACTTAACTAGTCTACATACTTTTCTTTCATTTCCTGGTAGAACAAACCCTTCTGGTTGCTCCATGTAAACCTCCTCATCGAGATCACCATTCAGGAATGCTGTCTTCACGTCCATTTGATGGATATGAAGATGATGTATAGATGCAAGAGCAAATAAGATCCTAATCGATGTTATTCGAGCTACTGGTGAATAAGTGTCAAAATAATCGATTCCTTCTTTCTGTCGGAAACCCTTAGCAACTAATCTTGCCTTAAAGGTTTGAATTGTTCCATCTGTGTGATATTTTTTCTTAAATACCCACTTACAACCTATTGGTTTAGAACCTGGAGGTAGATCTACCAATTCCCATGTTTGGTTAGATATTATTGAATCCATTTCATCATTAATAGCTTCTTTCCAAAAAGCGGAGTCTCTAGAAGTCATAGCTTCTCTAAAGGTTTTAGGTTCATCTTCTATGGTTAAAACCATAGGTATTTTCCTAATCACCTTCTCTCTATCACCCTCTACTAGATGAAAAGAGAGTCGTTGAGAGTCTATTTGATCAGGATCAAGACTCTTTTCTACTCTTGCTCTTTGACTCCTACGAGGTTCACTAGGAGCTTTCTCTTCTATTTGTGTTTCTTTTATAATTTCATTTGGAGATTGAATCTCAGCATTCTTTTTCTCCGTGAATACAGAGTTCTCAAAGAACTCTACATCTCTAGACTCTATGATTACATTGGTGTCTAAGTCTAGAAGTCTATAGGCTTTACTATGTTGTGCATATCCTACAAGGACGCACTTGATAGCTCTTGGTCCTAACTTAGTTCTTTTAGGTTCTGGAGTTCTGCAGTATGCAAGACACCCCCACACTCTAAGATACTCAATGTTTGGTTTTCTTCCTTTCCATATTTCGTATGGAGAGGTCTTGGTTTTCTTAGATGAATTCGGTTTAAAACATGACAAGCGGCTAACAGTGCTTCTCCCCATAGGTTTAATGACAACTGTGCTTGTATTAGCATTGAGTTGACCATTTCTACTAAAGTCCTATTTTTCCTTTCTGCTACACCATTTTGTTGTGGTGTATAAGGTGCTGTACACTGATGTATTATGCCGTGTTCTTCACAATAGTTAGAAAATTCATTAGAGAAATATTCTCCACCTCGATCACTACGAAGGATTTTAATATTTTTATCTAATTGATTTTCTACTTCGGATTTATAGATCTTGAATGCATTATATGCTTCATCTTTTGATTTCAACAGATATACATATACATATCTTGAACAATCATCTATAAATGTTATAAAGTACCTTTTCCCTCCACGGGTAAGAACGCCATTTAGTTCACATATGTCAGTATGCACTAGGTCTAAAATTTGAGATGATCTTTCAACGCTAGGGAAAGGTTTCTTGATTATTTTAGACCGTATGCATACTTCACATTTATCTTTGTCACTATCATTGCATGATATTAGACCGTTCTTAGCCATGAGCTTTAGGGTACTGTAGCCAATATGAGCTAGTCTACCATGCCATAGTTTTACAGATTCAATCATGTAAGCAGAAGAATTATTTTCATTCAGAGATAATTTGATCATCCCATTACAAGCATAACCCTTACCCACAAAGTTTCCATTCTTAGACAAGATCAGCTTGCCTGATTCAAACACAACCCTAATCCCAGGTTTACTTAAAAGATCCCCTGAGACAAGATTCCTCCTTATGTCTGGGACATGCAGTACGTTGGTCAGAATTACCTTCTTTCCAGAGGTAAAGAATAATTCCACGGTTCCTTTGCCTACAACTTTCGATCGTCCTTCATTTCCCATTTGAACCTCTTGACCATTGGTCTCGTCTTCATAGGTTTTGAAGGCAGATCGATCATTGCATACATGGACTGTGGCACCTGTATCATACCACCAACCAGGAATTTTCTCTTGAACTAGGTTCACTTCTGTGACCATGGCTACATTTCATCGTTACTGCATTAGCCTCTTTCTTAGGTTTTTTTCGGTCCCTACAGACTCGGGCGAAATGTCCGGTCTTGCCGCAGACATAGCAAGCTCCCTTAGGTTTGCCGTTTTTCTTCTTTTGGGTTTTCTTGAATTTCCCTTGATCTTTGTTAGGTTTAAGGGAGTCAGCTTTCTCATTTGAATTATTTTGGGATGTCCTTTCTACTGCGTTCACCTTGGATGAGAATGCACCATTAGCGTCATCCTTTTTGTCTCGGTTACGAGATTCTTCTTCAATACGAAGATGCTTCTGGATTTGTTCTAGGGTGAACTCTTCGGATTTATGCAGTAGTTTCTTCCTGTAGTCTTTCCAGCTTGGAGGTAATTTTGCGATTATAGCTCCAACTTGAAAGGATTCAGGAAGATCTATTTTTATAGCTTTTATTTTATTTACTATAAGCTGCAATTCTTGGATTTGGGCAAGCAGCGGTAGATTGTCTACCATCGTGAAGTCGAAATACCTGGCAATTAGAAATTTCTGTGTACCTTCCTCTTCAGCCTTGTATTTGTATTCCAGCGCGCTCCAAATCTCTTTCGCTGACGTGGTCCCCGTGTACAAATCGTACAACCGATCAGAGAGAGCGTTTAGGATGTGACCACGACACAGCAGTTCATCTTCTTGTCGCTTGATCCTAGCAGCCACTTGTTCTGGAGTGTCAGTGTCCTTTGCTTCAGGCAGAGGCTGGAGATTCGGATCCAGGATGTAGAATATCTTCAGAGCGGTCAGCAGGAATTTCAGTTTGTCCTGCCATCTAGTGAAATTTGAACCATCGAATCGGTCCAATCGGATCAGATCTTGGTTCATCAGTTTGATTGATGCAACACTTTCGGTGTCCATAATCACGCTTTAAGATTGTTAGAAAATTTGATTGGATACACCGAAAATATAAAAATAATAATTGAAAAAGAACAATTTCACTAGCTGAATCACGTATAAAATACGCTGTCCTTAAAGTGATTCGTCCCCTTATCACTGCTGGTGGGTTACAGACGAATTGCTTCCAGGATAAGACAAGCCTTATCTGGATCCAGCGTGCAGCAATCACGATAGGTCCACTGAGGAACAGTTTTAACGCAGTAGATTTCTTCTGGCAGATTTAGACGGTAGAGATGATCACAATATTCTAACAATGGAGCTAAGGACTGTTTCTGATTTGATGAGAGAGATGGTGTGTTGAGATGATGAAATCGGACTGGAATGGTCCAGTTTATATAGGCCTCTGGTTTAGACCCGTTGCTGTGTGGTATTCAATGGTCCAGAACGTTTGAAAAACGTTTCTGGCCGTTGTCAATTAATCCCAGACGTTTCTGGTCGTTAGATCAAAAGATCTGACCGTTGGATCATCCTGGCCCGTCCGTTTTCGGACCGTTTGGCTTTCAAGGCAGAGAGCCGTTTTTAGAAACGGCTGGACGTTTCGGATTCTAGATCCGACCGTTCTCAGTCACCTATAAAACCCAGGCTCTTTTCGGATTTTCAGATCCACACCGCCCTAAGGCTCTGACCAGACCCATCGCACTAGACCCATCGCACCGCGATCGCACCGGTGCGAGTGCAAAGTGCGCCATCTAGCGCCACTACAACACCACACTGCCCACGCCCTCGCCCACGCCCGTGCCCGTGCCCGTGCCCGAGCCCGAGCCCGAGCGGCGCGCGCGCGTGCGTGCGTGCGTGTGTTCCAGTGCTTCGCACTGGAACACGCAACCCTTATTTCATCTCCTCCAAAAAGCTCCAAGTAAGAATACCCTTCTCAACATCTCATATAACCACAAAATTATTTCAACCATTTCCGATGTGGGATAAAGCACACACCGCACTTTTAGATTTGAAATTTTCGGAAAAAGCGTTTTGGCGGCAAAATCCCGAAATTTTGAAAATTTTGAATTTTCTTTTTATTTTTTCAAAAAACCACTAAATTTCAACATTTTAGGACTAGGGCCAAAATATCATCCTAATACAGACCTTGTGTGGGCCACATAATAGAAAATAATGGTGACAGTGACACCCACTGTTGAAACTTTCTAGGCTCACTATAATGTTTGTTAGAAGTGGACACTGCCCAAATCAGGACTTTTTAAGCTCACGGCGAGCTGGCCGACAAGGTGGACGGAACGGATCACCCCATTGTGGACCTCAACCCTTATTATTTAAGAATAATCAAATTATTAATTACATAAACCTGACAACCCCGACCCTCAACACATGACAACCACGACCCTTACCATGTTATATGGGTATGGGTCGTGGTTGTCATGTTATATGGGTCGTGCTTGTAATGCGGTAAGCATTGAGGTTGTTATGTTATATGTGTCGTGGTCGTCATGTTATACGGGTCGTGGTTGTCACGGGTCGTGGTTGTTATGTTATATGGGTCGTGGTTGTTATGTTATATGGGTCGAGCTTGTCATGTGACGTGTAGAGGTCGTGGTTGTAACGCAATAAGGATTAAGGTTATTATATTATAAGGGTTGTGGGTCATATTGTGATTTATGTGTCGAATCTAATCCATCCATTGGATTTAGAATTTAATTTAACGTTATGAGCTAAAAAAATGAGTTACATCAAAATTTTTTATAGACCTTAAAAGGTTTTCACTGATAGGTTTTCAATTTCACTGCTTTTTGTGATGTGGTCCACATGAGTCTTTGATATGTCTCATTTTTGAGTTCATTTTCTAAAATGATCTTTCAAAATGAACAGACGATGTGGATAAAATATATACATCATAGTGGGCCAATAAGACCATCATCTCTACAAATACGCTCAATCACTTTGATTTAATTTAGAGGGAAAAGCTTTTTAATGGTTTATACCACCGTATTTGAGGAAATCCATTCACACGGTGGTCTCCACATCAAAGAATGGCAGGAGTAATTTCGTCCCAACTTAAAAAATAAGTTGTCAGGAGACTACACGGGATATTTGTTTAATCCTTCCTTCTAATATTATTCGAGCAACCTGTGAATACCACTGTACTTATTTGGTCAAAATTCCTTTAATTTAATTAATATATGCCACGTGTATCATTTCTACGTGCCTGCGTATCAAGCGTCGTACGCAGTCGGAGCATCGAACAACTCCCCTTAGACGAGCGGATAAGACTCTTTCGCATCCTTTGTTGTAACGAGAGAAACCGCATGTCATGCTTTCACCGGCATGGCTACTCCGCCCACCCCAGCGCACGTTAGCACTCCCTGCAACGCCACCTTCTCCCGCTCTCTCGGCCCGGCGCCATGTCGGGTGAGTTGCGCGTCGCTCCCCCAAAACAAGCGCGGAAGCAGGCGATCCTTCTCCATCGCTCTCCTTCTCTTCCAATTGTGCTACTCTAATCCTAAACGTGAGCACTCTCTCCCCCCCCTAGCGTATGCTATCATCTGACACTTTCTCTTCTCTTTGCCTTTACGCTAACGTGCGCACTGCATGTTCCCTTGCTTTACTCACTGGAGCCATTGGAGCCAAGTGGGGGCCATGGTTCGGTGATCCAAACCGTTGATTAGATAGGCCAGATATTTCCCAGATTGGAAGACCCCAGCTATAGAATATTTGGTCTTTTTTGGTCGAATATGAGCCGTTTCTGGATACATTGTTAACCGTCGATATGTTGGACACCTATTGAAGGGTTAGGATTCTTCCAATTTGGGGGATTCTAGTGTATGGCCTATCTGCAGTGGGGCCCACAATATGATATGGATAACTGGGCCCCACTTGTACAAACTGAAAACCTGGAATGTGCCACGCACACATTCATGCTACAGTACCTCATTTCTGGAGAAATGATTGTACCATGTTGGCGGCCGGATCTTCTGCAATGTTTGTAGAATGAGCTTATTCTACAACTCGTGTGTGGGCCCCACCTTGATGTTTTCATGGAATCCAGCCCTTGCATATCAGTTGGCCCACCATGAAATTGGGACGCCTAAAAAATGAGGCCGATCCAACCATAATGTGGGCCACCGTGTGCATTGGAGGTTTTTGTGTGGTTGCCCATTGCTTTCTATGGTGTGGTCCACTGTCTTGTATTTGTGCGATCCAAGCCTTGCATCAAATGAATCCCACCATGATGATGGGATTTTGACGCAGGGATGGACGTGATGAGGTTGATCACCGTCTTCCTCAAGGGGATAATTACTTAGAATCCATGGAGTTTTTCTAGATTCCTCACAGAGATTCCTCGAATCGATGAGGAAAAATAGAAATAAATTCTAATAAATTTGAAAATAGCTTGATTGATGATAAAAATGAATTTGCAATCCTTTAAATAATGATACCAAACATAGGAAGAAGTTTCATAATCAAACTCCAATTTAAACTCCCTAAAAAAACATGACTTACTATAAATAGTAAACTTACTATTTATAGACGGTCATGATTTCTACTAGACTTTATGGTTTTTGGCCAAAAATAGTAAGTGTCCAATTTGGCCTAACCACGTTATTCTCCTAATTTTTCTAAGCCCTTTTCATGTTGGGCACGACTCCTAAAGCTCAAAGTATCAAGAGTTATGATCAAACTACAACTTACTATAAATAGTAAAAGCGAAATTAAAAAGGACTTTTGACGATTGATCTGATGAAATCTCATAAATCCGGCATGGGCAACCCGGCATAGCAGGGTTGGGTGGCTAAAGTAGCTTCTCCTACCCCAAAATCATATATGGTACGTCGATAACTCATTCCGGTTTGCGAGATATGCCTGTTTTAGGGTTCTGACGGTCCTAATCACTTTTGCCTTTGATCGGCCCTTCTTTGGTCTATCTTGGACATGAAAGTGTCCGTGACCCGCTCTACATCAGTCCCCTCCACTTCAAAAGAACTCGTCCTCGAGTTCTCATTTTGCTTCGGTTCATGATACTTGGTCAGGTCCGCGACGTTGAAAGTATGCGAGATCTTTATGTCATCCGAAAGATCAACAACGTAAGCGTTGTCGTTAATCTTTCGGAGGATCGGTACCGGTCCAATCTTCTTATTCTTCAACTCATTGTAGGTTTTGGTTGGAAATCTCTCATTGCGTAGATGGACCATAACATGGTCGCCCACCTCGAACACCTTTTGTCGCCTATGCTTGTCGGCCTGCTCCTTGTACTTGTCGTTTGAGGCATGCAGCTTGGCTTGCAAATCCGCATGAATGCCCACGATTTGGTCCGCCATATATTCTGATGCAATAGTCGTGCCTAGGAGTTTGGGCAAAGGGACCAAGTCAAGTGTATGGCGAGACACTTGACCATAAACAATCTGAAATGGGGACTTCCCTGTCGAGCGGTTCAATGTGTTGTTGAATGCAAATTTTGCTTAAGACAATGTCAAATCCTACTGCTTCGGTTTGTCACTTGAAATACATCGAAGGAGGTTTTCCAACATGCGATTCACAACTTCAGTATGCCCATCGGTCTGTGGGTGGTGGGCACTGGTAAATTGAAATTGTGTACCAAATCGATTTCATAAAGTTTGGCAGAAGTGGTTAATGAACTTTGTATCACGATCAGAAGTAATGGTCTTGGGAACCCTGTGTAGCCGCACAACCTTTATGAAGAATAGATTCGCCACATGTGTTGCATCGATGGTCTTCTCGCATGGGATAAAGTGCGCCATCTTTGAGGAACGATCTACTACCACGAACATCGAATCTATGCTGCGTTGTATTCGTGGGAGACCAAGCACAAAGTCCATAGATAAATCCTTCCAAGGGCCGTCAGACACAGGTAACGGGGTGTAGATGCCCATATTTTGAGACTGCCCATTGGAGGTCTGATAAACATAACAGCGTTGCACTGCTTTACCCATGTCACGTACCAATTGCGGCCAGTAATACGCTCCTCCATAAGAGCCTGTGATTTGTCTCACCCAAGGTGTCCACCAAGGCCACCTCCATGTAGCTTTTGAATAATCTATTTCCTCAAAGAACTTTGGGGGATGTCGATTCCCTTTAAAGAGAAAACCGTCTTGCATATGTAGGTCATTGGTATGACCTTCTTGGCACCTTATTTATACATCCTTAAAGTCCTCGCCCTCGGCATACAGTTCATTGAGACAGTCGAAGTTGACCACCTTATTGCTCATTGTAACAAGTAGTGATGCACGACGGCTAATTGCATCAGCCAACTTGTTCTGTTGCCCCTGACTTGTGCTTCAAAATGAATGTGAATTCCTGCAAAAACACAACCCATCTAGCATGCACACGATTCACGTTAGCCTGACTATTAATAAACTTTAAGGCTTGATGGTCAGTGTAGAGAACAAACTCTCCCTAAATCAGATAATGCCGCTAATGTCGCAGCACTTGAACAATTGCGTATAGCTCAAGCTCATATGTCGACCATTTTTTTCAGGCTTCGCTGAGCTTCTTGCTGTAGAAGGTCATCAGCCTGCTTTTCTATGATAAGATTCCTCCAATTCTGATATATGAGGTGTCACACTCAACCTCAAACAGCTTGTCAAACCAAGACCGGAGTTGTGGACAACCGATACTTGATTTCAGCAAAGCTCTTGTCAGTCTCATCGGTCCACTGAAATTGCCATTTTTTCATGCAATTTGCAATAGGTGCGACTATTGTGTTAAAATTTCGCACATATGGATGATAGAAGGTCGCCAACCTGTGGAAACTCCTCACTTAGTGAATGTTCGTCGGCCACCATTTTCCCCATGTTTCTCCGAATTTCTAGTTTTCACCGATATTGATATTGTTTTCATATCTCTAGCCAGCGAAACTTGTAGTGATATTGATACTTCGAACACCAGTGGCCCCCACCAGCAACTTTCGTAGAATAAGCTTAATTCTACAAACCTTGTAGAGGATTGAGCCTTTGTTGTTAGGGCTCATCTGGGAGCTTGTAAATGGAGGTAAATGGGAATTGGAATTCGAGGTAAATGAATTGGGAGTAAATGGCTTACTTAGTTGTGTCTGGATGGGAGTAAATGAAATGCATTTGAAATCGAAATATTCTGTTTGGATGTGAGTAAATGAAATGCATTTGAAATCAAAGTATTCTGTTTGGATGGGAGTAAATGAAATGCATTTGAAATTGAAATATTCTGTTTGAATGGGAGTAAATGGGAGGAATTAGAATGCATTAGATATTTTCAATATATCCATAGGAACATATGCGATATCCCAAATCAGCTTTAATACCCCAAACTAGTGTACATATGTGATATTTAATTGAATGATTGTAATAAGCCTATTGAAATATATACTTTGGCAAAAAATGAGGAAATTTCGAGCCTCACGTGGGCCACAAACGTAAGGATCACAAACAAGCAACTTGCCAACATTTTTTAACCGTCCATTTACATGGCCAACCTGTCGACGGTTTGGATCATTCTATTGGTGTGATTTTAGTGATGTAACCAATAATTGGATTGTTTCGGACTATCATGAGCATGACACGTGTATGGCGGACATGTGTGTGGCGGCACCTTTGTTTACTCATGCAATTCTCCAAGGGAGCTCAAAAGGGCATTTCACCCCATGTACTTCCAAATCCTCTCTTATAGAAAGGATTTCATTTACAGGCCCATTTACTCCAATTTCATTTCATTTTCATGCATTTGCTCTCATCCAAACACACCTTAAATGCCATTTACCTCCATTTACTCCCATGCAAATGGCCTCTTAGGATTTTAATGTGGCATAAGTTAAAGTTCTAAAAATAAATAAATAAATCCAAATTTAATAGACCCTAGTCCTATACCCATCTAGATATTTTCAAAATTCTGCAAATAAATAAATAAATAAAATCTTATAGCTAGGATTACCTCTTGATTGTCGCCTTTGAAAAGTGCTTAGAATGTTGATGTTGGGCCTTCAATCTAGCTTCCAGATCCATCTCAGATGAGAACGATGAAGGCTACACACACACCCCTCCCCATAGCAGGGCCAGGGCATGTGCTTGAGAGAGCTATCCAACTAGACCCCACATGTGTGGACATGTGGATGTGAAGTAGAGGAGAAGAGATGGCGATCTCTCTTGTTCTTCTCTCTTTATGTGGTGATGCCCAAGGGGGTTAGACATCCAAGGCTTCCCTCACTCTCATCTCCCTCTGGCATAAGATCTATTTATGAGTTAGAGTTACAAGGATCTCTCTCTCTCTCTCTCTCTCTCTCTCTCTCTCTCTCTCTATCTATCTATGTGGTGATGCCCAATGGGGTTGGACGTCCAAGGTCTCTCTCACTCTTATCTCCCTATGGCACAAGATCTATTTATGAGTTAAAGTTATGGGGAGAGGCATCACTCACGGTGCTCCACCATCCTACTTTGGTATGTCCTATTGCACCTAAAGTATGTGATCCTACCTATCCATGTACCCAAATTGACCCAATCATTTCACTAATCATGGCCATCCACCCTTAATCTAATACCCACACTAAAATATCTCAACCATCGAATCACCATCAAGTATGATTTAAACCTTTAATGGTTAAACCAAAAGATCAACGGTTTAAAAATTTTATGAAACTATTTAAAATCTTTTGAGTATCGAGCCGAGTGAAAAAAAAAAAAAAAAAAAAAACCTTGATGGAAGGTCCAACCAACAAGATTTAAGTCATAGTAGTGTTCTTAAGCAACCGGTGGATTCCTTATTAGATCATATGGACTTCCACCATATCCTAATGTATGCACCTAGCCACACCCACATATGCGCTACTGCAATTGACTTTGTGAAGCGAGCCAAAGCACATTTCACTAGGAATTTGCACCCCTCATATATTCTCGAGTCTAAGGATTAGTTAAAGTTGCTACATACACAAGTCAATCCGAACTAAGCATGATGGGTCTCTTACTGCAAGAATCTAACGGGTCTAATAACATGATCCCATGTTCGTGGACACTCATGCTCCATATAATTTACAGAAGTCGTTTTCAGTGTTCGAAATATCGATACTATCGGCCGATATATTGGCCGATATTATTGTTATCGCACCACTGCGAGACGATACACTCGTGATAACCCCTGGAAGATACCAAAAAATCCAGAATCCAGATATCGGCTGATATATCGACGATATCGCGCGATTTCCTCTCCATTATTGTCGGACATCGACAAATGCACGGACAGTCACGAGTGGATTGCTGGGGACTCACAAGTCCACTGTAGCTAACCACCCACAAACACCATAAAAATCGGATCCGAGTTGTGGAGAAAAAAAAAATCGAATTAAAAAAAATAATAATAAAAAATGGAGAGTACCTGGCTGTAGCGGTGATCAGAGGTGGATCATTTTCTTCAACTTCCCTCTTTCTCGGAGATTTCGGCGAGGAATCAGGCCGGATCGACGAACTGTTCCTTTCGGAACAAGATTTGAGGTGCGTGAAAGACGGATCGGACTGCATGGATGGGGCTTGGGGGTAAAAATAGGAGAGGGAAAGTGAAAGCGGGGCGCGGATGGGGAAATCGGATTGCATACTGAGTTACTCAGTACGCTCTTATCGTACTGAGTAAACTCTGTAGGGCCCATTATGAAGTCATATAGTTCATCCACACCGTCCATCCGTTTTTCCCGATCATTTTAGGGGTTGAGCCCAAAAATAAAGTATATCAAAATCTCAAGTAGACCATACCAAAGGAAACAGTGGAAGTATTGATTTCCACCGTTGAAATATTTATAAGGCCCCCAATGATGTTTATTTGTCATCCAAACTGTTCATAATATCACAAAGATATGGATGAATGGAAAAAACAAATATCATCTTGATCTAAAACTTCTATGGGCCCCCAAGAACTTTTCAATGGTGGACTTCAATTCAAACTGTTTCAGGTGGTGTGGTCCACTTGAGCTTTGGATATGATTAATTTTTTGTTTAAAGCCTTGAAATTATATGATAAAACGGATGGACGGATTTGATAAAATGCATGAATGACAGTGGCCCCCACAGAGTTTACTTAGTACACAGTGCGCAATCCGCTTCCGCGGATGGGGTAAAGGCTTGTCATGCGTTACTCAGTACGCTCTTATCGTACTCAGTAAACTCACTTGGGCCCACCTTTAATGTATGTGGTCCATCCACGCTGTCTATCCGTTTTCCCATCTAATTTAAGGGTTGATCCCAAATTTTAGAAAAATATAAGAACATACCATAGGAAACAGTGGTGATACTGATTTCCACCGTTGAAACCTTTCTGCACTGTTTTCTATGGTGGGGTCCACTTGAGCTCTGGATCTGACCCATTTTTTGGCTCATGCTATAAAATGATCTCTTCAAATGTTATGGACGGTGTAGATTTAAAAAAAATACATCATGGCGGGACCCACGTAACATGGTGACGTCTGGTGCCCCGTCAGTGAAGGGCGTTCATATGAGAGTTACGCTCTTATCTTATTGAGTAAACTCTGTTGGGCCCACCGTGATTACACGTGGTTTATCCACGCCGTCCATCCGTTTTTACTGATCATTTTAGGTGTTGAGCCCAAAATTGAACCATATCCACAACTCAAGTGGTCCACATTACAGGAAACAATGTTGAATGAACGTTGACCATTAAAAACGTTTTGGGAGCCATAAAAGCTTTGGATCAACCTAATATTTATTTTTTCCCTTCATCTGGGTCTTTAGGACTCAATCAACAGATTGGATGTCAAATAAACAGTACAGTGGGCCTTAGGAGGATTTTAATGGTGGGTATCCAATCATTCTTGTTTTCCTTTGGTGTGGTCCACCTGCGATTTATGTCCCTATGATTTTTTGTATCAATCCCTAAAATGATCCGTGGAAATGGATGAATGGAATGGATGAAACAAATACATTATGGTGGGGCCCACAGAGCACCGACCACCAGCCATGAGGCCGGTGTCAGGGGGAATAGCCAATCCGTCTCTTGTGCGCGGAAGATACTGACGGGTTGCGTAGCCAGACTAGCTACTGAAGTGACGCACCAAGTTCTGTGGGGCCCACCATGATGTATGTGTTGTATCTATACCGTCCATACATTTGGGTATATCATTTTAAGGCATGAGACAAAGAATTAGTCAGATCCAAATCTGGAGTGGACCCCACCACAGAAAACAGTGGGGAGAGGGACGCCCACCACTGTTTTGTTCTCCAGCATAAGAGAGATCATCTAAAGTTTTGATCCAGGGAACCTAGAACGAAGGGACACGCCTGATCAGCGGCTCGGGTTTTGCAGTTTGGTACGTGTGGGTGCGTGCACAGCAACACGCGGTGCACTCGCGCATGTCTCTAGCAGTGGATCATGTTATCTGAAAGACATGGACCATATTAACGAACGGGGATTGCGTCCTACCCCCGCCTCCGGCTGGGGACAGACAAGAGCTTTCAGTACCCACCGTGATGTATGGGTTTTATCCACACTGTCCATCCATTTTTTCGTGGCATTTTATAGAATGGGACCAAAATTTAGGAAGATCCAAGGATCAAGTAGACCAAACCAAAGTAATTACTGAGGGGATCGGGGATAGGCCGTCGGTGAAGGCTGTAATTACTGATGCACGGCTCATCACAAACTTTGTATACAATCACGCATGGTTATTAGCTGCAATGCGCGAGAGGTGTGGTGGGGATATAATGCGCTCCGGAGCGACGCGGTTCGCCACAAATTATATCACCTTCAGTAGCCTTCTCGAACACAAATAGGGGTAACAAGAGCTTTTCGCCTCTCATGATTACGTAGAATGGAAAAAGATATTGACGAAAGTAACCTATAGAATCGAGGAGCTGGTGCTGGGAAATTCATTTTAGGATAAAGTGCGTGGTGTTGTGGGTATTCTAGAGCCCATTTATGTGTTGTTGAGGATGGTGGACAATGAGACAAATCCGTTGATGGGGTCGTTGTATCCGTCTATACAGCTGATGAAAGAGGCCATCATGGTTAAAGCTTCCAATGCATATAAGTGGGTGCATGCAATAATAGACGACCATTGGGAAAGGATGCTTTCTCACCCACTACATCAGGCTGGTAAGTACCTATATGATTTTTTTTTCCATATGCAATAATAAACGAGGGTTGTACTGATGTGTATATGTTGGTTTTCAGCATATTTCCTGAATCCCAAATACCACTACAGCCGGAACCTCTTCGAAGATAATTCATTAAAGAGGGTTGTGCATGAGGTGTACGATCACTTATTCGTCGACTGTCCGGGGAAAGGCACCTTTGGTAGTGAGGTAAATAGATTCCGCACTTACATTCTCCTTATCTTCATCTCAATCATTAAATACTTATTCTGGTTGCTATACGCCATCAACAGATTGTTAAATTCCGCGACACAGTTGGAATGTTTGGGTGTCACCCTACGGTGAAGTCAAGGAACGCCATGATGGCATGTGAGTCACTATAGTAAACTTAACTTTTATATTATTTTGGAAAATCTAGGATAATGAAAGAATATTATGATATGCAGGTGAATGGTGGTTCATGTATGAGACTGATTGCGAGGTTTTACAACGACTGGCTGTCTGTGTGCTTGTACAGATGATGTCCTCGTCACCCTGTGAAAGGAATTGGAGTACATTCTCCCTTATACATACAAATAAACATAATAAAATAGGGTATGAGAGGCTTCAGAAGCTAGTGTATTGTCACTACAATATGAAGTTACGAGAGAGGTTGCTCTGCTCGGAAGGAAGAAGAAAAGCACAGGAAAACCCACTGGACCTGATGACGGTCAGACATCATGCATATACTGAGGATGCGGAGGATGACCCAGTTTACCAGTGGGTTAGGTCGGATGACTTAGATACCTTGGATGGGCGACCAGAGCCACATATTGCGGCAGAAGCAGAGACACAAGGGATTGATGTCGACGCATATGTGGAGCAGCAGAGGTCTCCTGATGAGGCATTCGACCCATTGACGAGGATCCGGAGGGCAACCCGCGGCAGTCACTATCACGCGGGACATGTGGCGGGGAAATATTGTCTGACACCGAGACTGAGTCAGAGAGTGATGTGGGAAATGAGTCCGATGACGATGATGGCGGCGATAAGGGTGACGATGACTCTGATGACAGTAAGGATGATGATGATGATGATGGCGGGAACTCTGATGCGGGAAATGAGTCCGGTGATGATGATGATGATGGTGGTGGTGACGAGGATGGTGGCGACGCGGGTGGGAGTCAGGATAAGAGGCATTTTAGCCCTTTTACCGGGGAGGAGAATTTCGATCATTCCACACAGGACCCTGACCATGGTTTTCGTTCAGGAGAACCACGACCCCATCTTGTTTACAATAAGACATACACGCGTCAAAAGCTACTGCAGAAAAAACAAACTCATAAACTTTCAGATTTTAAGGAGGAGCTGCTGGCAAAATACATGAGGGACACAAGTGTTTGTGGCAGGCGAGGAGGTTCTAGATTTGGATCACGGATGAGGGAAGAGAGCTCGAGTTACAGGCCGTAACATGAATCTGAATCACAAATACAGGAGAGTAGCTCGAGTTCTGTGCCGCAGTATGGACATGGATATGGACCTAGTGGATATGTGACAAGTGACTCCAGCAGTTACGACACTACATTTTTCAACCATGGTCAGGAGTTCACTTCTGCATATGGGCAGGGATATGAGCAACAGTATGGATATGACCAACAATATGGATACGAAGGAGCTTCATATGTGCCATTCCCAGATCCATATCAATTACAGACTGTGACGATTACGCAATACCCAAAGATGGGCGTTTTGATTCATTTCGGAGAGGATGAGTACCAGCGTTATGTCAGGGAGTATCTTAACTGTTACCACTCTACTATGACCTGAGCACAATATTGTTGATTTGTGAAGCAGCAGTACTATACCCAGTCCCGTCGGGATAGAGATGATGATTACGAGCCACCACGCAACTCTATGTGGGTCTAGACCACAACTAGTCCCCATCATTGATATGTATATTTCTCAAAATTTACTTATTCAGTTCTTCTTTTCCTTTTCAATGAATTTGTTGTGTTTTCATACATGACTATGATATATTTATAAATATCATGCATTCAATTTAAATATAGTTGCATTAGTTCAGTTAAACATCGCATAGCTTAGGACCTTATGCAAAAGAAATTTATTATGTGCATCTTTTTTTTTGAGATGTTATGATTTAGAAGTGTGTATTAAGGGCCTTTTTAACAATCCCCAAAGTTTCATTAAAAAATTCAACCATTTTCCAATGTTTCCCTATGTTTCCCAAAAAGTGCGATAAACTATGTGATACAAACAATATATCCCGTGCGATAACTGATATGTATCTGTATCCCAAGGGTGCGATACATTGTGCGATACCGATATTTCGAACACTGGTCGTTTTGGAATGTTCACATATAATGTTGTAATGTGAACATTTCTGGAAAGAAAATGCTCATTTTTTTCTTCTTCTTATTTTGCATATTTTCTTAATGGTCAGCAGGGTGCTTTCAAACTTGATGCATTTAAAAAAAAATAAAATGTTAAAAGATCATGAAAGGCTCAAATGTAGTTATAATTCATGTGTTCTTTTTTCTTTTTTCTTTTCCAGATGCTTATGCGAGCAACATTTTTGACAAGTACGTGAAGAGGTGAGGATAATCATACACCATAGAAGTGTATAATAATATATCATGGGATTTTTTCTAGTGACATTGTTATTGTTATTATTATTATTATTATTATTATTATTTTTTAATCATTGAGGAGTGATCTCATGGAACTAGCCAAATGAACATTCACCCTTTTGGTTATAACTGGTTTTTGTATTACCTGCATATCAGATGGATGGGATTGTCATATTGAAGTGATTCTTGGGAACATAGGCAATCATAGGTGGGGCATGCAAAGATGGTTTGTCTAGTTTGATGATTGGACCTTTATTTTAAACCTGTTAGAACTCATCAGGACAATCCATTCCATCTTTCAAAAGAAAAAAGAAAAAATAAATAAAAATCAGGACAATCCATTTCGCATGTCAATATCACCTTTACTTTATAAAAAGAAAATCACTGCATGAGTCCCTCATACGTGTCTAATCCTCCAAACATGTTTCCTTATGCGAATCTATCTCCAATAACAGGTGATTCCAAGGCCAAGAAGGTCTGGATTTTGATGGGTTGCTTTTAATATTGTGTACTTTTGGCATGTTTTGATCTTAGTTGCACAATCTTTCTAATCATATCCTGCTCCTACTTCGATTCACGCTTCAGACTCACACTCCTGCTCCTGCTTCCTAGCATTGACACTTAATACCATTTTGAAACATGTTTTTCCTCATGCGAATCTCTCTTCCTATAACAGTTGATTGCTAGGTCATGACGATCTGAATTTTGACAGGTTGCTTTTAATATAGTGTACTTTTGGCATATTTTGATCTTAGTTGCATGATCTTTCTAATCAGGTGCCCCTCCTGCTTCAATTCACGCTTCGAACTCGCCCTCCCTCTTCCTAGCTATTTACACTTGCTAACATTTTGAAATGGATGCTTCCATGCTCCAGCACCTGAATCTGTTGCTGCTTCACTTCACGCTTCGTGCAACTATAGTTTCGATTATGCTTTGATATTATGAATTTTAATGACGGTTATTTTATACCAGAAAAAAGCTTGATCCGCTAGAGGCATATGTGCCCGCTGTTCTCTTGACTCAATCACAGTTCAAGGACTTAGGTGAATTCTTTCATTTTCTTTACTGATTCCTTATCTCTATTTACTTTTTTTGATTTGAAAATGGTAGCCAAATCTCTTTTTAGTGAAAGGAGAATGCTGAGATGCAGCGTGCAGCATAGAAGTACCATGCAGCTCCCTTGTCACTGCACAAGTGGCAGGCATGTGCTATGGTGCATCCATGAGGTGGTCCACCAGATCAACATTCCTAGTCACCGCACATGTTTGTGTGTGTGGCACGAGGAGAGAGCTACATGGTACTTTTATGACACGAGTTGCATATTAGCATTCTTGTCCAATTACACTAATGTTGTATTTGTTCTGGTCATTGTGTTTTTGAAAATTATTATTTTTTAATCTAGCTTTATTTTCACATAGAGAAAACATTGGGAGACGGTCAGCCACAATATGCTATCAGCAGGTCTCTGTTACGTTCTGGTCCGGCGGCATCTCTACGTGTTAATATTCGAGCAGTAAGTTTTCCACACTCTCCATTGGTTCCCAATGAAAATCATCAGTCATTGATGTAGTTTGTTTCTAAATATGAGTGTGGACCAACTTGCCATTCCCACCTAACATTATGTAATCCACATCCTATCTAAGTACATCTTAGGAACATAATTTCAAGCGGCCTTCCCGGCTGAATTTTTAATTTTTAAAATTTTGATCAATAGAGATTTGATTTGTATTTTTCTTTCGAGGGTTGCTGAGCAGACCAGTTTATTGAATTTTTTAGATCCTTAAACCAACATGGTTCAAGCTTGCAAATTTCACGGGCATATAAATTAATGGACTGTCTGTCTTGGTGGAAAGAGCTAATAGCTAACCTAATTAGTGATAGACTATCGTCAACAGAACAAGAAAAAAGGTAATAGGTGAGTTTACTGCATCTGCTGTTTGAGCCTGGTTCGAATTTAATCATTACGGTCCTAAGATGCTATGAATGTCGATTGTCTGAATTGTAACTTAATGGATGTTCAATCAAATGCACAATTGTGGGAGATAATGCAATCTTCCCTCTATCTTTGAGGTTTTCTGTGACGCTTGATGGAAAGAAACAAAATGTTTTCTATTCAACCCAGCAAGGGTACAGGTGGGTCCAGTGGTCCACCTTTCGGGAACCTGAGCAATTCATCTAGTTGGCCATCGTGGGTTCGACCGAGGTACCTTGATCACGGGTTGCTTCAATTTGTGGTATGGGTACACGGTATGCTACCAATACATGGTACACTAGGGGTAAGATCATGTGGATCACTCCAAGGCAATAATACATACGCTAAGTGTATGCAATTTTATATATGAAATGGTGAATTTTATTATAAATAAATGGTTAGGAGAAGCCGACCAGTCTTGATTTGAGGAGTTTCGAGGTACAAATGGATGGTTAGGAGAAGCCGACCAGTCTTGATTTGAGGGGTTTCGAGGTACAAATGGATGGTTAGGAGAAGCCAATTGGCAATCTACATTCAGTGGGGATTGGTCGAGATCATCCAACTAGTGTTTTTTTTGGGGTTTAACCCACCAATGGTATGGCCTACCAGATGAACTGTCTGAATTGCGTGCCTTTGTCCCAAATGTATCGAGGCAGTGCTTGATATCTTGCTCAGTTAGATGGAAGTGTTTCATTGATGAAGTTGCTTGTTTTGTATTGATCTTAAATTAGAGATGGAATCCAGCCATTAGGGACAGAATCCACCACAAATTTGAGTCTCGCTTGTCAGAAGATCATCCAACCAAAAGTCACACTGGTCAGAAGATCATAGCCCCTTGATTGGAGGGCTTTTGAGGGTCACAAATTGATAAGTTAAGAGAAGTCTCTTCAGTCAAGGTCATCCAACCAGTATGATTTTTTGTGGTTGGCCCACTAACAGTATGCCCTTGCAGATGAAGAGTCTGAATTGTGTGCATGTGTGCTGGTGGGCCTTTTTTCATGGATTTATGAATGGGCTCTATGGGCTATTACATGGACTCGGGCCGAATGGGCTTTATTCAACTATCAACCTTTCAACATGTGCCAAGTGTGTGGAGATAGAGTGGTTGATGTCTTACACTGTTAGATTCAAGTATTTCAAGCTCGAACTTATAGAGCGTGGCCAATTAGTCCATTTATCTCATATGCCAGGCCCCAAATCCATGGGTTAGGTCCTCGGCCAAACTCTCCTCGTAGGCCCTAAATCCATGGGTTCTGCCTCACACGGGCCCCAACTCCATGAGTGCTGTGGGCCACCCACCCCAAGTGTACCCTTGCATCCCACAGGTCACCCCACTCGAGCCCAGTGTGAAAATGCCCCCGCATTAGGGATTGATCTTAGCCCTTGCATTAGTGGCTAGGAAATGGACAGCTCCAAAAAGTTGGCTGGAATTAAAAGAGCATTCTACAGAGAAAAAAAAAACACCGATCTGATCTGTAGGATTGTCAAACTATGATCTGTACGTGGTGTCAACAGTTCTGATCAACAGTACACGCACCACTTGTAGTTGGAGATGCTGCTATATCTCCGACTAAAAATTCATTTTTCTTCTTTACGCATGTTCGTCTGCTCCATGGCAGTTGTTATGTTCCTGACTTCCTTCTAGCGTTGAAAATTCTCTTTGGAATTATAGGTAGCACAGTATGCATCAGATGACGGTAGAGGGAAAGCTGCTACCGATGCCGTTGATCGATGCCTTGGGTATGTATCAAGTTTGAAATTTATCAAGTTTCAGGTGGTGCCAATTACTTGACTCAGTCGGGGAGATTTATATGATTTTCACTAACTGATGCCTGATGATTCTGTTTCCTCTTCAGAGCTTTGGAGGGTCTTGATTCTTTGCTGCTGCGTGCGTCAAGGAATGACCCAACAGCCACAGTCGAATCTATGAAGGCAAAGATCAATATTGCTTTGGGTGCATTGGATAGGTATTGGAAAATCTTCTTCCTTTGTTTTTACCTCTGTGCCTAGTGTGCCTTTGGAAGTACTCCAAATCGACATGTAATTGAATATGTTTGTGGGGGTGATTCCCTTGAGGTTTGCTTGAATACATCCCAATGTGTTGCAATAAGATACGTCATGGCTCTAGCCATTGGATTGGGTCTTTTTCAATGACCCAAGCTACAAAGGTTATGGCAACCGTTCATGTCCAAAGCAAAAGAGCCAAATTATCTAAGGGTTTAAATAATCCAATTGAGAGCTTCTACTGTTGTCTTTCACCATACAAAGTCTTACTTGTACAAACTATTTGGATAATCGGAAGATGACCCAGATTCAAAGGTTAAAGTCCTGACGAATCATATTGCCATACATCGGGATGTATTTGAGCAAACCTCATCAACCCGAATAGCCATCATCTTCTACTTTTGCTTTGAGCAAACCTCATCAACCCGAATAGCCATCATCTTCTACTTTTGCTTCTTCTTCTTTTAACAGACTAACCTCACTAGAGTGAAAGCAGAGGTGAAGAAGAAACAAATGAAACAGAATTTTTGTGTTGTACCCTGAGAAAGCCTTACTTTCAAGTGTAGGATCTTGAATCCTACTTTCACGTGGGAGGCACATGCAAGCATGGTATTAATGTTTCATCATGTAGGACCAACTGCTTGTGTGCCATGACCCAAAAAATCAGGCCAATCTGGTCAGCAACTGAGCCACATCGAATGTTAAAAATTAGGCATTATTTCTAATTATTTTGGTCAGTGTATTACCCACCTAATTTGGGCCATTCGGGTATTGGGGGCATCCTAGGGATGACGGGGGTCAAATTTGGTTGGCCTATTCTAGTCCCACTCTAGTTGTCAAAATCCTACGATTTACGATTTACTATCTACGACTTCAGTCTAATCCTTTTTAGACAAACCCTTGGATTTGAATCCTACAATTATGATTTGATTCCTGATTTACGATTCAAATTATACTTGTTCTCTTCTATTTTAAATTTTATTGGGCTTCCATTTGATGTTTTTAAATTGGTGGGGGCTTTAAGAATCCTTTAAAACAAGTCAATTGTTTTATTTTATTCTTTATAAGAGATTGGATGATGGATCTTCTCTTCAACCGTAACTTGTGTAGGTGGTTTTTTTTTTTTTTTTAAATGATTTGTTGCCTCTTAATTAGTCGGGAGTCGGGACACCAAATATCTATGACTTATCGGGAATTTTTTTGGAAGCTTGTGATCATGTTAACCTCTACTATTGTGGTAATGGTGGTTTAGATTTGACATCAACTTAAAAACTTGTACTTAATTTCTTTTACGTCACGTATCTTGAATTGGAATTGTGTTTTTCTAAGATCTCATTTTATGGTTATAAACTCAAAAGGTTTTTTCGATTCTTTACATAATAATGAAAAACTAATAATAGATTTGTTTTTGAAAGCCCCTAAGAAATTATGAATTTGACTTTAAAACATGACAGTGCTTATGCTTTTAGGGGAACATTACTTTGAAATCCATCAAGTTGGTGGCAGTGCATTTTGGGTTTTAAGTTGATGTGTTAATTATACAATACATCTATATGACACTTGAAATTGATGATTTGGCCGCGGAACTTTGGAAAAGCTTATATTTATGTTTTTCTTTTTTTGAGTCCATACAGCATAGGCTTTTCAGAAAATCTTTTTAGACTTATAATCATCTCAATCTCTTGCTAAGTTTACTTTAATTTGTAGTCTAGTTTTCCAACTTAAAGTTTTGATAATGAACTCATCAAAACATTCGAAGTAATAAAATGACCATATTCAGCTTGATTTTTATTAAAATAATGTCAAACAATGTGTGGTAGTTGCATGTTCTACGTTTATCTACAGATGTTGATTTGGAACGATAGAATATGAATATTTGATTGTCCTTTTTAAAATATATTTTATGAATAGTCTTTTCCATATTTTGTGTAAAATATAATATAAATCCTATGATTTTTCTATTTCAATCCTCTTGCAATTTTACGATCGGATTCAACTATCAAGACATTGGATTCCCATTCCTCCAAATGTTGCCTCATGGAACCACTTTGCTTGGGGAAGCCCCTCATATTCATGCCAAGGAACCTCTTCATGAGGTTATATTTGGTGGGTGGTTCTGCCATTGTCATGAAGTGCACTGAGTCGGCCAGATCTGAGACGTGGAAGCTTCTAAATGTATTCATTGAAATTAGGTTCGTCTCTAGGTTAAACATTCTGTTTACCTATGTGAGATGATAATAATGGTTTCGTGAATGCATTGGATAGAGGAGTTGGCCGCTGGGCCCTTTATATCAGGAATTCTTTCCTCTCTTTCTTGATTTTTGATAACCTTTCTTGTTGTACAAAAATAAAAAATAAAAAAATAAAAATCAAACATAAAGAAGAAGAAAGAAAGAAAGAAACAAAAAGGATGCCATGCTTTAGGTAGAAGCCTATGTAAGAGAAAAAGAAAAAAAAAAAAAATGAAAAAGATCTCTCCTTGCAGCCTCCTACAAACCGTCCCTTCTACCGTGCTAGATAAAGGCAAGGCAATTGCAGATGCATACAGGATGCCAATCAGCCCGGAAGAAGGTAATCCTGAAGACTCGGACCCAGATATGAAGAAGTTGGAGGCACTTCTATAAATCCTTGAAAGGTTTCTCTTTTCAATTTCTCCCTGTTGTTATTATGGACTGAATTACTCTTTGTGAGATGATAATATGGAGAATAATTGTATTTTATTTTTACACTGTTGTAACTATTGCATGGGAACATGAACAATATTATAACTGTTTTAACTGTTATTTAATGTATTACACAAACCAATTTCAAGGTTTTGTGTCTATTCTCACATAATGGGAAATTTAACATGGTATCAGCGTGTAGTTAGGCAATCCATGGTTCCTATGTTTTGACTAGATTTTTCAAATCGAGATCGCTTCTCTCTTTTTTTTTTGCTTTACTTCCTCAAGCCATGACTCTCTTCAGATCTGGATATGATTGTGATCATCATTCAGTCATGCCTTAGGCCATTGCTTCAAAACTGGTTCTGTTCCTCCTTTTCATTATGGCATCCTCATTGTCGTTACCCCCTTTCTAATATGACTAGTTTCATCTCAATCAAACTGGGTGGATTAACCTATCTTTTGTGGAAGAGCTGGTTTGAATCCATCATGATCAGTGTAAATATGTTCGGATACCTATATGAACCCACCCTTTAAAAATTTTCAAGACAAAAACCAAACCCATAACTTGGTGGATTAGGCCCCACCATGATTTATTTGTTATATCCACACCGTTTATCCGTTTATCCATTTTGCAAGATCATTTTAGGGCATGAATATAAAAATGAGGTAGATCCAAAGCTCAAGTGGACCACACCACATAAAGAAGCGGGGACAAAGATTCCCACCGATGAAACTTTCCTAGGGCCCACCATGATGTTTATTTTCCATCCAATCTGTTCATAAGGTCACAAAGACCTGGATGAAAGGAGAAAAAAAATATATCAAATTGATCCAAAACTTCTGTTACCCCGAAGAAGTTTTTAATGGTAGATGTTCAATCCTCATTGCTTTCTATGGTGTGGTCCAATTGAGCTTTGGATTTGTCTGATTTTTGGGCTCATGCCCTAAAAACGATCTCGCAAAATGGAAAGACGGTTTTGATATAACACATACATCATGATGGGCCCCACAGAACTTGGTGACGTCAACACACCATGGAGGCGGTGGTCCATGGTGTGTGGCACATCACGCAATCCGCACCACCGTTGATTTACATGGGGTCCACCGTGTTGCCCCAGATGAAGGGATACTGCAAAAATCAGGCCATTCTGAAACTCTGGTGGGCCTCATCTTCTCAATTGTTGTTGCTACTGTGTCCACTTGAGTTTTTAGACTCTTGGCCAAAGGTGGGGGAACGCATCTGATGGACGGTTAGATGCCGTGCATATATCATGTGGGCCCATCAGCAGCCCAACACCACCCAGAAGTTGTGGTCGCACCATTGCCATACGATGATGATTTTGACCATCACCATCTGTAGATGAATTAGAACATTGAAAGGAAAATTTTCAACGGCTCACGTTTAACTCTATAAAAACCAAAGGTCAGGATCATCATATAAGCATTAATATTTGCCCATCCAAGCGATAAATCTCTTTCCTGACTAACCGAGTAACCGTTGCAGCCTGCGACGAACGCGGATTGCATCCTACCAGGCTCAGAACAGGCAGGGACTATGAATGGCCACTTTGATGTATGAGTTTTATCCACACCGTTCATCCATTTTTCCTTATCATTTCAGGGTAAAGGCCCAAAACTGAGGCAGATCTAAAACTCAAGTAGACCACACAGTGAGAATTAAACTCTTACCGTTGAAAACTTCTTGGGGGCCACAGAAGTTTTTGATCGACTGATATTTGTGTTTTCCCTTCATCTATGTCTACGTGGCTTTATGAATAGGTTGGATTGCAAACAAACATCACGGTGGGCCCTAAGGAAAGTTTCAACGGTGAGTATCATGATCACCTATACTTCCTATGGTGTAGTTCACTTGAGCCTCGAATCTGTCTAACTTTTAGTCCTATTTCATAAAATGCCACAGTGAAATAGATGGACGGTGAGGATTAAACCCATGCATCACGGTGGCCACTCAGAGCTCCTAGGGAGAGTTGGATGCAATCTACGTTCCCCTGCCACATGAGTCCAACTTTCATTAAATCCAACCTGTTCATAATGTATACTGCCTCTCATTCAAGCTGGAATTCAGAAATCATGACCATTTGAAACTCAGGTAGGCCACACCATACGAAACAATTGGTATGGAATGTCCACCGTTGGTTTTGTATAGGTCTTACGGTGTTGTCTATAACTCATCCAATCCATTCATCTAACTTTCTTCATCATCAGGATGAAAGCATTCCCCTACGACCGCACTTTCCAAAACTCAGGTGGCTCTTGGGTGCCTAGTAAAAGTGGTCATTACATTTGAGAGCTTGCATGCATTTAGAATGCATTGGATTCCGAATAAATGTAGATGGGGATTTTAAACATAAAAATGCATTAAAATTTTATAGTATATTCATAGGAATTTAAATATAATAATTAAATTAAGTTAAATATTCTTAATTAATATGCATATCTTATATTTGACATTTAATAAAATGATTGTAATAAGTTTATTTAAACATATACCTTGATAAAAAATAATGAAAATATAAGCCTCAAACAAGTCACAAGTATAAGATTACAAACAAGAGACTTCTAATGTTTTTATCCTTTGATTTACATAGACAATTATTGGACTCTTTGAATCATTCAATTGATGTACTTTTAATGATATGGTTGATCATTTACTTGTTTTGAAGTATTATCAATCTACAACGTGTATAATGGATTAGTAGTCCGGGACACCTTTATTATTAGTATTATACTCTCCTATCTTTAAAATGGAGGGAAAAAAAAAAAAATGCCTTTGATTTAGAATCAGGAAAAAGGGAGAAATTTCAAAATAACAAATACCTCTGAATCCACATCGAAAGGGTCCATTTGGCTGAGCGGATTGAATGGTTTTAGGGTGGATGGGACCAAATTGAAGGTAATAATGGCAGCGTAAGTGGATTGCTGGCAATCCCATGGTATTTGTGTATCCCATGGCCAAAATTCATGCCTGTTTGGGATGATTGGCATATCCAGGGATGCCAAACTCCTATCCCGTTTGGCCAAGGCGTGGAATTGCATGCAATCCCATGAAAAACTGTCATGCCCTTCACCAGGATAAGAACACATCTCTGCAATCAATCTTTTAAGAAATGCAACAGAAAAATCTCAAACAAGGATTGAAACCAGGAGGGCGATTCATGGGGGCAGGCTAGAACGAAAATCTTTGGCGACGCAACTTCTCTTCTTCTCTACCAATCAATCCCTTCCTCACTCCGCTTTTCTCTTTCATTCCACAGAAAACAAACGATTTATGATTGCGATCAATTAGAAAACCTTTTCATTTTCTTACGCGGGGTTCTGAATTCATACATTTCTAGATAGATTTCAAATAGTTTGTAGATATTTCAAAACCCATTTGTTGAAACCTCGTATCTACAAGACCTAGCTTCATAATCAACGTAAATTAAAAAACCAGGAAATCAATTCAAAAATCTGTTCGATTTTAAATAGGAAATCAGTTCAAAATTCTGTTCGATTTTCTCCGAGCTCGATTTCAAACAGCGCTAGGAGATTTCAAAGACCCAATTGCAAAATCTGTAAATCTTCAAAACCCAGTTGCAAATTTTAGCAGAGACATCAATGAAAGAATCTATTCATTTCTTCCACTTGGGTCTGAATTGTCGAGACTTTCGAGTTGGATTCTGAACGGATTGACTAGATTTTGAAAACCCACTTGGTAAATCTACAAGATCCAGTTACAAAAGCCAAGGATATTCAAAACCGGCACAAAGAGAGAGAGAGAGAGGTAAGAGCTGGGATTAGGAGGGATTTCACAATCCCTCTAAATCCTCCTCAGATCCGTCGATGGATTCGGACTCAACAAAATACATCGCCGTCCAAACTAGCAAGGGATAAGATTAGGAGGGATTTTATGATCCCATCCACCCTAGTACCATTCAATACCATTCAATCCGCCAGGCCAAACACCCCCTAAATGACTTTGGGATTCTAAATGCACTCAAGTCCGCTCAAATCTACCCTTGTAAACGACCATGTGAGGGGGCAGGGAAAAACAATTTACCACGTGGATTTAGAAGGAGATTGAAAGTGAAAGGGAAGAAAAAAGAAACCATTATTGTAAAACAGACAAGTATATGTTGTAGAAAAGAAAGGTAATGATGTATCATCAAATGTAAAGTAAGAAAAGGGATGGAAAGAAAAAAGCAATAGCAAAAACGCGTTTTATAAAAACACCCTAGCTTTAAAGGGGGAAGAGAAAAAGGAAGGGAGAAAAAGGAAGGGGAGAGAAAACACGGTGATAGAAAGAGAAAGGGGTGATGGTGGTGCATTATCACACATGGAGCTTGATCATTCCTCAAGTGAGGATGAGTTCCTACCAGCTAACCCAATGAGCAATGTATATTTATTTATCTAAAATAATATACCGTATCATCGAAAAAAATTATTATTTTTTTTCAAAAAAAAGAAAATAGAAATTACCATTAACCAACTTTTAAGTATTGTGGCCCGCATTAGATTAACCATGTGGATGGAACTATCCTCCTTTATTTCAATCCATGGCTTAAGAATAGACCATCAAAAATAAATGGACTCGAGTGGTCCACACGACGGCTTTCCAGTCCATGAGATTTTTGTGATTGGTCCATTTACAGGTGGACCCAAGAACTAATGGTATGGATCGATGGTTCGACAGCCTCACTTGTACAAAATGAGTGGCCCAGTCCACCAACGGCATGGATTGATGCACCCATAGTATCACCTATACAAGCTGAAATGGCCGAATGCACCTTATATCCTATTCGTGAAGTGATTTTTAGATATATGGGACAAACGCTCGTGACATGCGACCAAACTAGTGGGTCCCACAGGTATACTGTAGTGGGCCATGGATGACGTGTATGGCAGGGAGTTCTTCTCCAATCATCATCCGTGAATGACTACAGATGATAAGCTATTTTAGTTCCTTACGTGGACAGTGCTTTCATGGTGGACACCACCTGGTCGCCATCTGGCATCATGGTGGATAATGATACGGTACAACAACTATAATCCGGATATGGTAGAGCTCATCCTGATAGAGTACACGTGGCAGTGCTGATTTCCATCTGGGACCGTCCATCTTGTTTTCCCGACGGTGGATGAGATGTGGATCAAAATAGACACCGATCCGATCATCCTAACCACCCGATCAGATGTGGGCCACACTCCTCGATTTGCCAATAGACAACCTGATGCTTGAAGCACAAGTGGGGCCCATTGACAGAAGATCCAAACGGACAGCCGTCCATGCATGTGAACGGTCGTGTGTATGCCGTTGGTTTTGTTTGTTTCTGTACCGGTAGATACTCGTATTTACGTTGTACATCCTAATTTGACAAGAGGTGGGCCACGTGTGTGATATGTCTGGAATTTGGCCACATGGCTATGTGATTGGGCGATCTGAACCAGTCATTTGGTGGGATATGCTGTGGAAGAGTTACAACTCAGAAATCAAGTGCATTGATTATATGACCATTCGATTGGTGGCATTTAAATGGATGGTTGGAAATCAAACTAAAAAAAAAGGGCATTCAATGAAAACATTGTAAACATCACACCACGGGCTTAAAAAAATTTCAACGGTGGACGTTATTATCTTGAGCTTAAAATGAATGGGCAAAATAGATGAACGGCATAGATAAAACAGACATCATGATAGGCCTGATAGAGGCCTGCCACCACGGAGGTTAGTAGTGGCAGGGTTTCTATGGACAGGGTTTGCTAGTGACACTACCGGTAGCCAGTAGCTGCTGCTCTGTGGGCCCCACAATGATGTAGGTGTTTTATCCACTCCATCCATTCATTTTTTCAGATTATTCCAAGGCATGAACCCAAAAATCAGGCAGATCTAAATAACAGGTGGACCACAATATAGGAAAACAGTGTTGATTGAACGTCCACCATTAAAAACTTTGTAAGGCCTATAATACTGCTTATTTTCCCTATAACCTCTTCATAAGGTCACACAGATATGGATGAAGTGAAATCACAAATTTCAGCTTGATCCAGATCTCCTGTGGACCCTAAAAGTTCTCAACGGTAAGCATTCAACCTGGCTTTAAAAAAGAAAATAAAATTCTGTGGTGTGGTCCACCTGAATGCCTTCATTTGTTAGAAACATTAGAGAACCTGTACTAAATGGGAATTATGGGGTCCACCATTATGTATTAAAGGCATCCAACCATTTAAAAAAAAAAAGGCTTGTCCAATCACAAGGTGGCCCCACCCCATTGAAAACAGTGGACAATTACCTGGAAAACCTCCAGATTCATTTTCTGGGCTGATGGTTGGAGTGTCCCATTTTCATGATTAAGTGATCATGCCAAACAGGTTTCATTACATGCACATGCTGTAGTGGGCCCACAATGATTGCCCCCCAGAACTTAGTTGGGAGGTTGGTGCTAGTCGGTGCTGTGGCCCCACAATGATATATGTGTTTTATCCATTCCGTCCATCCATCTTTCTACCTCATTTCAGGGCATTAACCCAAAAAATTGAGGCAGATGCAAATCTGAGTGGACCACATCACAGGAACAGTGTTGATTGAATGCCCACCATTAAAAACTTTTTGAAGCACGAAATTTTTTAATCAAGCTGAAATTTGTGTTTTTCCCTTCATTCAGATCTTATGTGACTTAATCAACAGGTTCGATGACAAATAAACATTACAGTGGGCCCAGGAAGTTTTGAATGGTGGGCATTCAATCACCATTGTTTACTTACTGCGGTGTACTCCGCCTGAGATTTGGACCTTCCTCAATTTTGGAGTCCTGCCCTAAAATGATTTGCAAATATGGATGGACGGCCTACCTAAAACAACGTACGTCATGGTGGGCCGACGTAGCTTTCCAATCACCCAGATTGGTCGCCATCGAATCCGAATACGGTGGATTGATTTTTATTTTATTTTTTATTATTTATTATTTTTTTTAAATCCAGGTTGTCCATCTTTTTTACCAAATCATTTTACTGCATGACCTCAAAATTGAAGCATATCAAAAGCTCAAGTGGACCACACCATAAGAAACAGTGTGAATTAAACGCCCACCGTTGAAAACTTTTTGGACCACAAAAGTTTTGGATGAAGCTAATATTTGCATTTTCCCTTCATCCATGTCTACGTGACCTTATAAACAGTTTAGATGACAATTAAACATTAATAAAGGCCCTAAGAAGGTTTCAACAGTGGACGTCATTGTTCCACTATTTCCTATGGTGTGGTCCACTTGAACTTTATATATCATTTAATTTTGGAATCATGTCCTAAAATGATATGAAGAAATAGATGTATGGTGTGGATAAGACACATACATCCATGGTTGGGCCCCATAAGTTTACTCAGTACGCTTACCCTATCCGTTTCAAGAGCTGTGACTTGTGAGTGGGCATGGCCCACTCTAAATTTAAAAAGATTAGCGGTCCAAAAGTTATAAAAAAATAAAATGAATGATGGAAAATGACATCCATCAAAATAAACATATAATAGAGTCAAGCTTATGTAATTAAATATTAGTAAATCTTGAAAAAGCCACGTCAAGATGAGAAAATTGGATTCCCTTTGGACATTTCTATTGGACGGGCAGATGTGGTCGACATGTGGACCCCATCACCTCATTGTCATTCCACGTGGCATTTGTACTCGTTAGAACAGATGTGATTGACACATGGCGGCTTAAGATTTATTTAATAAAGATTAAACAGTTACTTAAAGAGTATAAATACTAGGACCACATGTTATGTCCCCCAACAGATAGCTTTCAATATTCCACGTCTCACCTGTTTGGTAGCTGGCCCCATCATGTGGACCTCCTTGTGTGAAATTCGTCCACATCCACTTGTTGAGTGGACCACACTTGTATTTTGGTGTTTATCAATAGCTAAATGTTGTTTTTTATATTTATAGTGTGGCCCACCTGATGGGTATGAATTGGATTACGAGATCATTTGTGGTGTGACCCACTTAATAAAAGCGTTGAGCATTGCACGTACGTGAGAGGTTGGGAAATATTTGCTGGGTGGTCTGTCGCTTGGCTCTAACTCAAAGAAAAGCTTTTGGTCTGTTATTAATTTCAAGGCATGAGCACAAAAAATGAGACTAATTTAAATTTTAAGTAGAACACATCATAGAATACAATGGCGATTGAACACATCATTAAAAACTTTTTAAAACTCACTGTTATATTTATTTATTATCATAAACATAAATATTAGTTTGATCTGAAACCTTTGTAGCCTCTTAAGAAAAGTTTTAATGGTGGGTGTTAATCACTACTATTTCCTAAGGTGAGCATTCAATCACTTCCTTTTTTTCCTTGTGTTGTGGTTTGACGTGCATTGCGTCCTATCCCAGTGGGCGGGGGCTTTGAGTGGCCATTGTAATGTATGGGTCTTATCTATTTTGTCCATCTATTTTTTTCATATTATTTTAAGTTATAATTGAAAAAATGAGACATCAAAGGTTCAAGTGAACCATACCATAGGAAGTAGACGTGATAATGATTCTCGCCGTTGAAACTTTTTTTAAGAGCTAACATAATGTTTATTTGCCATCCAACATATTCATAAAGTTACATGGACCTGGATGAAGAGAAAACACAGGTATCAATTCCAACCAAAGGTTTCGTGACCCCTTAAGAAGTTTTCAATGTTAAGAGTTTAATTTTCATTTTGTAGTCCACATGGGCTTTAGATTTGCCTTATATTTTAAGTTATACCCTAATATAATACGAAAGAGTTTAATTTTCATTTTGTAGTCCACTTGGGCTTTAGATTTGCCTTATATTTTAAGTTATACCCTAAAATAATACAAAAGAGTTTAATTTTCATTTTGTAGTCCAATTGGGCTTTAGATTCACCTTATATTTTAAGTTATACCCTAAAATAATATGAAAACTTTCGGTGGCCACTTAAAGCTCCTGCTCATTCACAGCTAAGAAGAAGAACAAGGTAAGACCCAATCATCCTACTATAATTTGATTTGCCTCGTTTTTTACTCATGCCTAAAATGATATGGAAAAGATAAAACACAAGCATCGTGGTGAAGCTCACACTTTGCTAGCACTAATTTAACGTGGGAGGGTCCCACACGAGGCATATTCCATGGTATTGACGTGGCAAAGTTTTATAAACTTACCACAGTGTATTTATTGTCTGTATTGTCGTCCATTTTGCCTGATCATTTTAGAATATTTAAACAAAATAAAATATATTAAAAGCTTAAGTAGACCACACCATAAAAATTAGTGGGACAATGAGGCCAACTGTTCAAAACTTATTGGGGAACATGGAAGTTTGGTATCAATATTTATATTTTCCCTTCATCACTAATAAATACTATGGTGTGCCCTATAAATGTTTCAACGGTGAGTGTCCATGTCCCTAATGTTTTCTACGAGGCAGTCCATTTAAGCTTCAAATCTGCTTCACTTTTTTGGGTTCATATCTTAAAATGATCGATAATAACAAATGAACGGCGTGGATATAAAAAAATACATCACGTTGCCCCACAACGCCCAGCACATCAACAAACCATGATGGAAATGGATTGGATACTCTCCTTACCACCGGCTAATGGCCGATGGTCGGTGCTCCATAGGCCCTACCATGATGTATGTGTTTCATCCATGCCGTCCATCTATTTTTCTAGACCATTTTAGGGTAGGAGACCAAAAATGATGTATATCCCAATCTCAAGTGGACCACATTATAGGAAACGATGAGCTTTAGGACTGTATCAAGCTGAGATTTGTTTTTTCCCCTTCATCTAGGACTGTATGACCTAATCAACAGATTGGATGTCAAATAAACAGTACAATGAGCTTTAGGAGGATTTTAATGATAGATATCCAATCACTATTGTTTTCCTGTAGTGTGGTCCACCTTAGATTTATATCCTTCTAATTTTTGGAATCAACCCATAAAATGATCTGTAAAAATGGATGAACGGCATGGATGAAACACATACATCATGGTGGGGCCCACAGGGCACCGACCATCAGCCCCGGGGCTAGTGGCAGGGGAAGTAGCCAATCCGTTTACCACCACGATGGGGGCCACGTAATCCGCGTCCGTCAGATTGACGGTCTGCCAGCGATCTACAAAAGGACAAGCTCTAATCATACTCTCGCGCCCCTCGTATATCTATGCCGTTATTAGCACGTGGGTTGCTCCAGAAAACGCAAGCGGTGGCGATCTTTACAGGGTTGCATTGGAGAGAGAGGGTACGGTACGTCGGTATCATCTTTGCATAACTATCGTACTTGGATGCGATCAGAACCGTTCATTCGATAGCTAGAATAGTGAGTGGGCCATATACTAAAAAATTTGAAAACATCCCTTTAATTAGCGTCCAAAAAATGAACACTAAAAGACAAATACAAGGGTTCTCCTTCATTAAGAAAGTATTAATGTACTAGACGGTTAAGATCGTCTAATCAGGAAATTTTTTTGTCAGTTTCCAATGGACGGTGATCCAAAGGATGATTGGATCGGATCATCAGATGCATGTGCCACGTGTCTGTTAATCCATGCACGTGTCTCCGGAATCGTCCCATCTTTTCTACTTTTCACCACTATTTCAGAGCAAGCACGTCCCACCCCGCCGCGTAAACCTCAAGAGTGGAAATTCCTGGGTATTTTAAGTAATGACATAAATACCCTTGAAATGGAGAGGTTTGCGAGAATACATCGCCCCACGTATTCTACAGGATACATCGGAACTTTATATGCTGACTAGGACTCATATTTCAATGATCCAAACCATTTATGGGGTGGGCCATACCTTGGAATGCAGATATATAAGAAATAAAATCTTAGATATTTCAAATTTCAACCCTTTTCATTTGATTCTTTCCTTTGTGTGTGAACAGTTGCTTTAACGTTTGAATAATCAGAGGACTAAAATGTTTCAACCTGAGAGTTTTTAATTTTATTTTATGCCAATTCCACAGTGAGGCCCATCATATAAACGGTTCGGATCATTGAAACGAATCAAATTCAATGGCTACATCTGGAATTTGATTATCTGGCAGAGTAGAGTGGATGATAAGTAGCCACTTATACAGTTGTTGTGACGCCCCGTCACTGTGGTCACATGTGAGCAGGCACACGTGAGCGGGCACAGATGTGGGCGGGCTCCAAGATGGCTGGCAGGCTACTGTGTGGCTGACAGGCTACTGTGCACACAGTGAAAGGTGAAGCTTTATCCCACATCGAAAGTGCCGTCTGAAATTGTGGTGGTTATATGTAGAGTTGTCACCCTATACTGTATGAAGCCTTTTGAGGTGATCCCAAGAATAAAACCGTGCGGGCTATGCCCAGAGCGGATAATATCATACAGTGTGGGCGTCACACAGTGAAAGGTGAAGCTTTATCCCACATCAGAAGTGCTGTCTGAAGTTGTGGTGGTTATATGTAGAGTTGTCACCCTATATTGTATGAAACTTTTGAGGCGAACTCAAGAACAAAACTGTGCGGGCTGTGCTCAGAGCGGACAATATCATACAGTGTGGGCATAGGCTGTTACAGTTGTCCACGTCCTGATTTATAAATTCTGTTTTGTTGAATGTAGACAGTTGATTATTTCCATGTTGACTTTCCGTTAGAAAACAACTAATCTGGACGGTTTAATTTGAATTACGCGTCTCTGTTTCTTCTTCCAGCGGTAGAAAGTGTAGGAAAAAGACATTTCTGCTAAAATAGGTAAGATTCACGTGATAGTTCACCACCATTTACGCATCCGCCTACCAACCAGCACTCACGTTAATAGGAGTTTCGTTACATGATATGCACGTTGAATTTGGGTTTTCATTTAGGCACGTGTGGACTCTGTTCGAGTGATCAGGACCGTTGATATTTTGGGTCTCAGGGTGAATATACTCCTCCTCAATATGATGATTCAAACCGTTCATCTTTTACCTGGAAATTAGACAATTAAGAGGAGACATGGCAATCCACATTCAATAGAAATTTTACGCGTAGTAGGTGGATAGGATCTTTTGATCCGAGGGTTCTTCTATGTGGTTCATCCGTTGTGAGGTCCAGTAGGCAACGGTCTAGATCACCCAGCCATTGGCCCGGATTGTACAAACCGGACAACGGAGTAAACTGTTATTTCCTATGGTCGAGGATCACACAGAAAGTCGGATAAGGAAAACGTCTCCTTTGAAATTTGATAAAAGTTGAGGGACATTTCTGTCATTGAATAGTCAATGTTGGTGGGCCGAGATCACCGAAGAAGAGTCCGCTGTTCGGTCGTGGATTGTGTAGTTAGGCCCTCACCACCCTTTACCGTAGTGTGAAGACTCTATGGGGCCCACCATGATGTATATGTTTTATCCACGCCGTCCATCCGTTTTTCCAGATCATTTTAGTGCATGAGCCAAAAATTGAAGCATATCTAAAACTCAAGTGGACCACTCCAGGGGAAACAGTGGGAATTGAAAGCCTACGGTTGAAAACTTCTTGGTGGCCGCAGAAGTTTTGGATTAAGCTGATTTGTCTTTTTTCTTCTTCAATGTGTGTGTTACCTTATGAGAAGGTTGGATGACAAATAAACATCACCGTGGGCCATAGGAAGGTCTCAACGTTGGATGTAATTACCCCCACTGTTTCCTGTGGTGTGGTCCACTTGAGATTTGGATATCCCTCCATTTTGGTCTAATACCCTAAAATGATTTGGAAAAACGGATGGATGGTGTGGATTAAATACATACATCACGGTGGACCCCACAGTCTTTACATCACGGTAAGGGGTTGTGAGCGCCTCACAACACAATCCGCCTCGCCGGTGTTCCACCGTCAGATCGCATTTCCAGCTGTGAGAGCGAAGGTTCTTCCTAGAAGGCCATTAAAATGCTCCCGCAGTTCTTCGAAATTACATGCTTTTACCACCTACGAGTTATTTGACACTCTGGCGGATCATGACGCTTGATACGCAGGCACTCATAATTTGTACACGTGGAGTAAATTAACTCAAACTAGATCACTGAACGGTGGAACCCTTTCTGCCCAAAATTTAAGATTGATTGAGCAATCGTAACCTCTAGTTCGTAGGCAAGTTCTCGTTGAAATACGACCATTGGTACGTTTCATTTTTAACCGTCCAATAAGTTCTCATCGATCCGATGATAAGACAATCAGATGAGTGGAATTGTTGGTTCATGACACATCCAAAATGGGACCTATGATTTGGACAGTTTAATTTGAGCTATATCCATGCCACGTACGCAATTTCTAAGTGCTTGGCCACCCGAGCATCATCCACCACAATCTGCCGGAGTATTCGCAGTCTTCTCTGTGACTGTAGTCACTGTACTGATTTGAACTTTGCTAATTCCACGCACGTGTCCAATCCCTGCACATCCACACGCAGGCACGCATCTGAGATATAACACATCTATAAGATCTGAGCTTTCTATCAGGTGGGCTACCTCATCTTGATCTTCTGACCTAAAAATCAAGTCATTTCTCACCTCCTATGGAACAAAGGATATCAAAGCAAATAAATGGCTATAAGAAAATTTTAACTGTCAATCTACAAGTTTTAATGTGGCCCACCTGATGAATGGATTGATTTTTTCAGATCATTTTACAGGGGCCCCACCTGATGAATGGCTGAGATTTCCTCAAACGCGTGTGAGGTCGCCACGTCTGCTGGTGTGCAGAAGGAATCGTGCGGGGTTAACGTCTTGACTCGCACAACGTTCGATTCCAGCTTACTACGAGAAAGAATTTTCGGTGTAGGCCGAGTCACCAACCATCTAATAGTGATTAGATGGTTGTCCAATGGGGATCCACCACCAGCCTAGAAAGTCGTGGCCCCAATAATATTGGACGGTTGAGTCAACTCAGTCAAGTTCGACCAGTCGATTCACACGGGATAAAACTCGCGCGAAATAAGCACGTACGTGCCATGAGCACGTGTCGAAACAAGTCATTCCAATCGCGATCGCACGTGCCGATGTGGCACACATGAGAAGAACTCAGCTTTCCATCTGGTTGGCTGAAAAATCCGGCCGTTTCACTCCATTGGTGGGCTAACACTTGCAAGATAAATTTGAAAATTCAAAAAAAATTCTAGCCACCTAATTGAACGGTGTGGATCGACCTACATGTATGGTAGCCGTGTCAGAATGATGGGTCACCGGAACGGTGCTTGGGACGTGAGCGGCTTCGGTGGATCCTTTACTGTGGGGCCCACCTTAATGTATGTTCATTATATCCACGCCGTCCATCCATTTTGAAAACTTATTTTAGGGCATGATCCCAAAAATAAAGCAGATCCATAGCTCAGGGGGACCAAAGTACAGGAAACAGTGGTAATTGCCCATCAAAAACTTATTGTGGGCCATAGAAGTTTTAGATCAATCTGATATTTTTGTGGTATCTTCATCCAGGTCCATTTGACCTTATCATCAGGTTGGATGGAAAGTTTTTAATGGTAGGGATTCAATCACGACAGTTTCCTGTGGTGTGGCCCACCTAAATTTGGATATGCTTCATTTATTTAATCGTGCCCTAAAATGAGCGATCAAAATGGATGGACGTAAGGCACATACGTTAAAGTGGGCCCCGCAGATCCACCGTCCCCGCCTGCGACATACACGGGCTACAGTACAACACTGGTAAGAGCCAATATGTCTTTGTCATCCAACCACTGCATATGAGACTCGCGCGAGTGAGAAGGTGAAGCGGCCTCGCCTACACACGTGTCAGAAATCGTATCCACGAATCAAGTGAGGCCCACCGTTTATCATGCTTTGAATCAAAATCCAGGTATTCCAAAATCAAAGTGGGCCACAATGTCGTATCAAATACGAACCGTTTGTCTTTTATTTCGTAACTGTTCGTTTTTATAATATAAGTGCAGCTCAACCGATCAGTCATCCTCGTATTTTTTCTTAATCCCATTTTCAAAATGTCATCCTCTGATGAATGGCCTCGATATCTCACGCGTGCAGCAAGAATGAGGATTTCCTGCAACACTTGGCCCGTGTAACAAAAATCTCTGCGAGTCCCACCCTACTGCTTGGATGACATCTGCTCCATTCATCAGTTTCTCATAACAAAAATCCACCGATACAAAACTAAGTGGGCCACAACAGGAAACAACGAGAATGGGTCCCCATTGAAATATTCATGAAATGAACGCGTATTGTATACAGACACGGCAGTAGTGACGATGTTCTGTGGGCCTCACCATGATGTATTTGTTTTATCCACACGGTTCATACATTTTGGGTCATTATTTTGGGACATGAGCCCAAAAATGACGAAAATCCAAATTTAAGGTGGACCACATGATAGAAAAAAGTGGTGATTGAACACCCACCATTAAAAACCTCCTAGAGCCCACTGTAACGTTTATTTGCCATCCAACTTGATCAGGCCACACAGACATGGATGAAAGGAAAATAAAAATATCAAGTTGATATAGAAGTTTAAGTGCTCCCGAGAAGTTTTTAATGGTTAGCGTTCAATCATCATTTTTTCCTATGATATGGTCTACTTAAGATTTGGTATGCATTATTTTTTAGTTCATGCACTAAAATAATCTGTAAAAATGGATGGATGGCATGGATAAATCACATACATCGTGTTGGGCCCACAAAGCACAACCTGTTGAGAAGTGAAGCCACATGCACGGATTTCATGTCGTAAGTCCTTTCGCAACTGGGATGCAGAAAGGAGTTTCGCAGATTTCATGTCACAAGTTCTTTTGCAACTGGGATGCAGAAAGGGAAGTTGTCAAAACTATAAATTGGGGTCCCTAGGGCTATTCTAGGGTTAAGGTGAATATTGAGAAATATTTCTAAGGTGTGGGCAAGGGATTTTCTTTGTACTTCCAAGGGAGAGGTTAGTATATTGCCTTGTAATCTTCGTTCTTCATAGTGGAAGTTTGCATCCGTGGTTTTTTTTACCATAGATTGGGATTTTTCCACGTATATTTTGTCTTATGGTTTGTTTTGGATTACTTTAATATGTTTTTAGTTTATATTTATTCTTATTTATCGTTTGTAGGTGAGGCCTGAGATTGGATCTAGGCTCACTGCGTTGTTGGCGTACTCCGCAACAACTGGTATCAGAGATATTGGTTTAGTTCTATTAGGAGCGATGGCAGAAGATGGAAAAACTATAATTGAGAAGTTTGTTGATTCAAAATTTGTCTTCTGGAAGATGCAGATGGAAGATTATCTGTATCAGAAGGGCATCTATATTCCTCTATGAGGAAAAGAGAAGAAACCAGAGAAGATGACAGATGATGAATGGTTTTTACTAGATAGGAAGGCTTTAGAAACGATCCGACTCTCTTTGTCTAAGAGCGACGCCTTCAATATATCTAATGTAAAAACAACAAAAGAATTAATGGAAGCCCTAGCCACCATGTATGAAAAACCCTCAGCATCCAACAAGGTTTATCTTATGAAACAGCTATTCAATACGAAGATGTCAGATGGTGGGAGCGTGGCTGAACATCTAAATGAGTTCAATATAGTCACGAGCCATTTGGAATCCGTTGGCATTGTTTTTGAGGATGAGGTCAGAACGTTATTGATCTCATCCAGTTTACCAAACAGATGGGATGGTTTGGTGATTGTTGTGAGCAATTCTTCAGGGTCGACAAAGCTGAAATTTGATGATGTGGTCGGTCTAATTCTCAGCGAAGAATCTAGAAGAAAGGCATCAGGAGTTTCAGGGGATTCAGGGAATGTTCTAAACGTTGAAGGAAGAGGAAGATCGCTGAACAAATGAGACAATAAACACGGGCGTTCTAAGTTGAGGAAGAAGTCCAAGGGATCGAAAGACAAAGATGGGTGTTGGCATTGCGGCAAGAAGGGGCACATGAAACATTATTGCAGGGCGCTTAAGAAATAAGAAGGAAGCTCTCAAGGCGGGAAAGATTCAGTGAATCTATCTGAGGAGAGGGACATAGAGGCGTTAATCTTATCTCTTGATGCGAGGAATGAGTCTTGGGTTATAAAGTCGGGTGCTTCGTTTCATGCCACTTCATGTAAGGAAGTTCTGCGTAACTATGTATCAGGTGACTTCAGGAGAGTCTACCTGGGTGATGATGAGCCGTGCAGTATTGTTGGAAAAGGAGACATTCATATAATTCAGAAAGACGAAACAACATTGAAATTAAAGGATGTCAGACATGTACCGAGTTTGAGAAGGAATCTAATTTCAGTAGGACAGTTGGCCGATACCGGTTATGTGACGACATTCACCAGTGATTCCTGGAAGATCACAAAAGGTGCCTTGCTGATATCTCGAGGCAATAAAGAAGGTACTTTGTACGTGACTTCAGGATCGTATAGTTCACTCGTAGTCGCATCAACTGGAGTGAATGAACAGTTATGACATCAGAGGTTGGGACATATGAGTGAGAAAAGGATAAAAGTGCTATTGTCAAAAGAGAAACTATCAGGGCTGAAATCTATTAACTTGGAATTCTGTGAGGACTACGTGTATGGCAAACAGAATATGGTAAGTTTCAAGAAGACGGGACGCGCTCCAAAGACGCATCTGTTGGAGCTTGTACACACTGATGTGTGGGGACCGACACAGGTATCATCTCTTAGTGGTTCACGTTATTTTGTTTCCTTTTTTTTTTTTTGAAAGATCACTGAATTATATTAAGAAACAGCAAAAGACAAAAAGGAGGAGAGGGGAAGCTGAGAAAGCAAGCCCATCTAAGCTCCAAGAAACATAAAATTACAACCCTTTAGATTGTCAACTGCTGTGGCCCATTCAATAATCATACGCTTGGCCATACTAGCTACTCTGTCGGTGGAGTGCGCCCTATCCTGAAAACATCGTTCATTCCTTTCCACCCAAACGCACCACCAAATAGCGATGATAGCTATTCTCCATATCCATTTTTTCTGATTTTTCAAATTGATCCCATGCCAAGCTTTTAACAGAGGAACCACTGAATCTGAGAAACACCAGTGTATACCGAACCGGAAAAGAAATTCAGCCCATATGAGATTGATAAAAGGACAATGAATGAGCAAATGATCCACGGTTTCTTCTTGCTCCATACAAACAGACACACATTTACCAAAATCATGCCCCTTTTTCTGAGATTGTCAACTGTAAGGATTTTCTTCCTAGCTACTAACCACCCAAAAGAAACAAACTTGGGAGGGATAGGTAATTTCCAGATATAGCCGATCTGAGGGTCTGAAGAGGAAGGACTGCTGGCCATCTGAGTGAATAGCGATTTAACCGAGAAAAGACTGGATTTTTCAAGCTTCCAAATTATTTTATCTTCACTAGACAGGTCAGGGGCTGCTCTGAAAATGCGATCCAGCAGCGACACGTACTCGGTGATTTCCCAGTCTCGAAGATTTCTTCTACAGTCCACATTCCAAACTGCTTTTCTTCCTTGGTTAGAGAAGAAATAATTAACTGTAGCTGTTTGATAAGGACTGAGGAGAAAAATGTTTCGAAACTCCTCTTTCAACGGCATGTCCCCTATCCATAAATCTTCCCAAAATCTGATTTTATCCCCTTACCAATCTCAAAGCCGATCCATTTGAACACCTCCCTTTGTAAAGAGACAATATCCCTCCATAGGGCAGAAGCCCTATAATTGGAAGAATTTTTTGTCCACCAACCACCATCTGAGCAGCCATATTTGCTTTTAATAACCTTGTTCCAAAGAGCATCATTCTCGGAACCTAACCTCCATATCCACTTACCTAAGAGGGCCCGATTCATGATTTTGAGGTCTTTTATCCCAGCACCCCCTTCCTCATAATTTTTGCACGCTTGCTTCCAATCGACTAGATGAAACTTCTTCTTCTCCTCCTTGCCTTGCCAAAGAAAATTTCGCCTAAGATTTTCGAGTCTTGTCAAAACTGAAGACGGACATTTAAATAAAGACATGAAATATAGGGGGAGATTAGAAAGGGCGGCCTTTATAAGAGTGAGTCTCCCTCCCCTAGATAAATATCTGCATTTCCAAGAAGCAAGATACTTTTCAAATCTATCAACAACCTTATCCCATAAATACTTAGGGGGTCTACCAATGCAAAGGGGCAGCCCAACAAAAGTGATCGGAAAGGATGCCGTTGAGCATTGGAACTCTTCCGCAAAACTCCTCACCTCTTCTTCCTCCATATTAACTCCAAGCATCTTGGATTTTGACATGTTAACTCTAAGACCCGATACAGCTTCAAAACAGCGAATAGATGTGCGCAAATTAGTAACCTTGACCGTATTGGCTTCGCTGAAAAGAAGCGTGTCGTCCGCAAACTGGATATGAGAAATCGGAGTGGACATCCCTTGCACAGAAATACCGCTTAAGATTCCGGCTTGTTGACCTTTTTGAAGCATTCTTGAAAGGGCTTCACCAACAATGAGAAATAAGAAAGGAGAAAGAGGGTCACCTTGCCGCAAGCCTCTAGAACTTTTGAAAAAACCTTTTGGAGAGCCATTAAGGAGAATTGAGAAGTAAGCCGAACCCACACATTCTTTTATCCACCCTCTCCATTTGACTCCGAACCCCATCCTTCTTAACATGTATTGTAAAAAGCCCCAATCCACATGATCGTAGGCCTTTTCAATATCCAAATTGCAGATAATGCTTTTCTTTCCTGAGATATGACTTGAATGCAGGCATTCATTAGCTATGAGAGCACAGTCGAGAATCTGTCTTCCTTGGATAAACGCACTTTGAGTTTCAGATATGATCTTCCCAATAACCTTCTTTAAACGAGAAGCTAAGACCTTGGCCAGAATCTTATAAGGGCCACCTAAAAGACTGATGGGTCGGAAATCTTTGAAAGAGGAAGTGCCCGAAATTTTTGGGATAAGAGCTATGAATGAAGCTCCTAGACCTTTAGAAAGCCTACCTCTTTCGAAAAATTCATTAAAAAAGCTCATTACATCCCCTTGAATAACATCCCAAAATTTTTGAAAGAAAATCAAAGGGAAACCATCAGGCCCAGGAGCCTTCTCAGCACTCAGGGAATCAACAGCAAGCTTCACCTCTTCGGGACTAAAGGGGGCTTCAATGAAGGTAGCATCTTCAGCTGAAAGGCTGTCCACTTGAAGATTGTCGAGATTTGGTCTCTTCCAATCTTCTTTCTTCAGCAACGAACTGTAAAACGATATGGCCTCTTCCGCAATCATCTCTTTGTCCTCAGTGACGACGCCATCAACAACTATACTAGTTATCTTGTTGCGTCTTGCACGCATACTGGCAATGGCATGGAAAAATTTTGTATTCTTGTCACCTTCCTTGATCCATTTTCCCCGCGATCTCTGTTTCCAGAAAACTTCTTTTTGAAGAGCTCTTGCTGACAAGGATTGGATGAGATGAATTCTTCTAGCGAGGATTTCTGAAGACATCGCTCCAGTTTCAGCTCCCGAGTCGATCAATTGCAGCTCTGCTAGAATCGAATCAGTTTCTGCTTCACTAGCATTCTGGACTTGCTGCCTCCAATCTTTGATTTTTTCTTTCAAAAATCTGAGTTTATTAGATAACTTATAACCAGCAAAACCGTCTACTTGACAATCATTCCACCAGTCAACAATTTTCTGGTGGAAACCCTCAATTTTAAGCCACGAAATCTCAAACCTAAACGGCTTCGGACCCCAGTTCTGCTCGTCAACTGAAAGACATATCGGACAATGATCAGATGTAGTTCTTGGGAGGGCTGTTTGAAGGCACGAAGGAAAAACTTCCAACAATCCGGGGAAACCAAAAAACGGTCCAATCTAGAGGAGATTGGATTCATTCTGCAGTTAGTCCAAGTGAATTTTGAACCATGAAGAGGCAGATCTACTAACTCTTGCTCTTCAATCCAGCTTGAAAAAGCTCGCATTCCTGAAGAGACTCTTCTGCCATTCGATTTATCTTCAGCATATCTAGTAATATTAAAGTCTCCAACTAAACAGCAAGGCCCAGAAAAGTTCTGTCTAACAGAATTCAGCTCCTCCCAAAAATCTTTCCTCCTGGCCGCAATGAGTGGGCCATAAACAGAAGATATGATGCAAGCAAAGTCTGAAAAAATGTCTTTCAGATAATCGAAACCGAATAATCTCCAACCCAACTATTCTGGAGTAACCACTGAGAAGAATTCCAGGCAATCAGAATGCCTCCTGCATTCCCAATAGCTTCACGGCACACACACTTGGCATCAGCAACATTCCAAAGGGAACCCAATAAAGACTCTGAAAAATGTTTCACCTTAGTTTCCTGAAAACAAACTACATCTACCTTGCTTCTATCGCAGGTTTCCTTAATGAGCCTTCTTTTTTGCCTCGAACCCACTCCTCTGACATTCCAAGAAAGAATCTTCATTGGAAAACTGGTCTGCCCCGATTACCCTGACACCCTATATGAATCTTGCTCTGAGTAGACGTACCTGAACTGAGGGCCAGCCGTTGAAGCTCTCTGTCGCTACAAGATTTGGAAAGACGTCTCCTGGGAGATTTCTGAGCTGATAGAGGTCTCCCTCGATTCTCAACACATTGAAACAGCGCAATGTAATCTTCGGGTCGATCCCCAAATGATAGTCCAATGGATCTGCCAACGTGACCTATGGCATCTTGAATCCATTTCTTGTTTCCAATGGTTTCAATAAGCTCAGCCCTCTGATCATCGGGTTTGGAACACTGAACCTGAGGGCCCATCTGATCTGTTGAAGTCTCAACGCAGATCTGCAGCGGTTCAACCTCTATAATCCCCTGTCGTAGATCTTCGTGGAATAAAATTGATAGGGCCTGATCGTTAAATCCTTCCTTTGGAGAAGGGGAGGGAGAAGGAGAAATTGGAGATATCAAATTGTCAGATAAATATGACTCGTTGTCGTACTCGGATCCCGCTTCATCTTCGCTGGTCGAAGTAGACGTAGGAAGCTGAGCGTCGCCTCTTTCCTCCTCGATCGCTCTTTCCAGTCGACGGTCCTGATTGAGATCGCGTAGAAGAGACGGGTCGAGATTTTCGGAACCGCGAAGGCCCGAGTGGGACCCACTTTCAGGACCCGACCCGACCGATAGGGAGCGAGACTTGCCCGACCCTTCCAACGCCTTCCCGATGTTAGCACGTCTGTCCGTAGGCTGTCCTGAATGCGCTGCAACTTTACTGACACGTGGAGGGTTTGGATTAGTGCACAAGTTCGAATCAAAATCTCGCGAGACGATATTACGATTTAAAGAACTGACAGCAGTAGCTTCTGATACACGCATCAGTCCTTCAGGCGTGTTGTGGACGCTATCAGCATGAGCAATAGCTGGCGGGATGGCACTACGGTATGGTATCCGACGGAGCACGGAGCACGAGTGTAATCCTGCACTGTCGTCTTCTCTGCCGGAGTGGTCTCTGCGACTTTGCTTCTCCACAGGTCTCCACACGTTATTTTGTTTCCTTTATTAATGATGCTAATAGAAAACTGTGAATTTATTTCTTAAAGCACAAATCTAATGTATTTGATGTATTTAAGAAGTTGAAAGTTATGATAGAAAATGAGACAAGTAAAACAGTAAAATGTCTCGGATCTGATAATGGGGGAGAGTATCGTGACAAGAGGTTTGAGGAGTATTGTGCAGCAAGTGAAATCAAACATAAAAAATGATTCCAGGTACACCGCAACAGAATGGTGTGACTGAGCGCATTAACAGGACCATCCTTGAGCGCGCCAGGAGCATGAGGTTACATGTAGGGTTGCCCAAGACATTTTGGGCAGACGCCGTGAATACCGCCGCATATCTCATCAATAGAAGTCCTTCAGCACTATTGAATGGTGGGCTACAAGAAGAAGTGTGGACTGAGAAAGAAGTGAACCTTGCACATCTCAGAGTGTTCGGTTGCACTTCATATGTTCACATTGATGCAGAGCACAGAAACAAGCTGGATACGAAGTCCAGGAGGTGCACGTTTATAGGCTACGGGCAGCATAATTTTAGCTACAGGTTTTGGGATGGAGAAAACAGGAAAATCATCAGAAGCAAGGACGTAGTCTTCAATGAAAAAAGTGAAGCATAAAGACTGTGCAGGAAAATAAGGCCAAAGAAAAGAAATTCGTAGAGTTGTAAGAGTTACCGGACACGGGTGTTACAACGTCACAGGATAATCATGCACAGGAGCATTATGAGGTAGAGCCACATACACCGGTTGTGAGGAGGTCTACTCGGGAGAGGAGACCACGGTCCGATATTCACCCTCCTTATATTATTTATTGCTGACAGATAATGGTGAGCTAGAGTATTTTGAAGAGGCATTACAGTCAGATACACAGGTTAAGTGGGAGCAGGCCATGGATGAGGAGATGGACTCTCTTGAGTTTAATCGTACATGGGATCTAGTCACTCTACCGAAGGGTAAGAAAGCTCTTCATAACAAGTGGATTTACAGATTGAAGGAGGAGCACGATGGTTCGAAACGATACAAGGATAAACTGGTTGTGAAAGGGTTTCAACAAAAGGCAGGTATCGATTTCACTGAAATATTTTCACTTGTGGTGAAAATGTCTACAATTCGCATGGTCTTGAGTATAGTGACTATAGAGGACTTACATCTAGAGCAGCTAGATGTTAAGACAACCTTTCTTCATGGGGACCTTGAAGAAGAGATATATATGCATCAGCCGACAGGATACGTGGCACCAGAAAAGGAGAACAAGGTGTGCAGACTGAAGAAAAGTTTATATGGCCTGAAGTAGGCCCTGAGGTAGTGGTATAAGAAGTTCGACAGTTTCATGTCGGGAAACGACTTTAGGAGATGTTATGCAGACCACTGTTGTTACTTGAAGAAGTTTGATACGTCATACATCATTCTTATTCTGTACATTGATGATATGCTTGTGGCCGGTTCAAGCATGAAGGACATCTCATATCTCAAAAGACAATTGTCTAGAGAATTTGTCATGAAGGATTTAGGAGTTGCAAAACAAATCTTAGGCATGAGGATAAAGGGTGACAGGGAAAACAAGAAACTAGTTTTGTCACAGGCAGAGTACATAGCCAAGGTATTTGACCGATTTAATATGGGAGGTGCTAAGCCGGTTAGCACTCCATTAGCCAACCACTTCAAGCTATCTAAGGAGCAAGGGGCAAAGACGCGAGAAGAACGGGACTACATGGCTAAAGTCCCATACGCGTCAGCTATTGGGAGTTTCATGTATGCTATGGTGAGCACGAGGCCAGACATTGCTCAAGCAGTGAGAGTTGTTAGCAGGTTCATGAACAACCCCGGAAAGGAACATTGGGAAGCTGTGAAGTGGATTCTTAGATATTTGGTAGGTACTAAGGATGTAGGGCTGTGCTATGGTGGATCGGAAATCAAGCTACAAGGTTACGTGAATTCAGATTTGGTAGGAGATATTGACAGCAGGAGAAGCACTACAGGTTATATCTTTACTCTGGGTAGTGTTGTAGTCAGTTGGGTCTCTCAGTTACAGAATATAGTATCTATCAGTACGACAGAAATAAAATATGTTGCGACTATAGAAGCATGCAAGGAGATGGTGTAGATGCAAGGTTTCATGAAAGAGTTGGATAAGAAGCAAGCAGATTGCAAACTGTACAGTGACAGTCAGAGTTCAGCCTTTCATCCAAAAACCAAGCATATTGTCATCAGATATCACTTCATACGTTCGTTACTGGAAGATGGATCGATTGCTCTGGAGAAAATTCATACAAGTAAGAATCCTGCGGATATGTTGACCAAGGCGGTCACACGAGGGAAGCTGAAGCTCTGTTCAGCTTTGATTGGTCTTCAGGCCTGATGACGGGGAGGTGGTGCACTCCGGATGAAGAAGACAAAGGTCTATAACGATGTGTCTCCAAGTGAGAGATTGTTGAGAAGTGAAGCCACATGCGCGGATTTCGTGTCGCAAGTCCTTTCGCAACTGGGATGTGGAAATGAGTTTCGCGGATTTCGTGTCATAAGTCCTTTCGCAACTGGGATGCGGAAAGGAGTTTCGCGGATTTCGTGTCGCAAGTCCTTTCGCAATTGGAATGCAGAAAGGGAAGTTGCCAAAACTATAAATTGGAGTCCCTAGGGCTATTCTAGGGTTAAGGTGAACATTGAGAAATATTTTTAAGGTATAAGCAAGGGATTTTCTTTGTACTTCCAAGGGAGAGGTTAGTATATTGCCTTGTAATCTTCGTTCTTCATAGTGGAAGTTTGCATCCGTGGTTTTTTTTTATCCTAGATTAGAGTTTTTCCACGTATATCTTGTCTTGTAGTTTGTTTTGGATTGCTTTGATCTATTTCTAGTTTATATTTCTTCCTGTTTATTGTTTGTGGGTGAGGCTTGAGATTGGATCTAGGCTCACTGTGTTGTTGGCGTGCTCCGCAACACCACCGTCGAGTAGCGAGTGGCCCCCACTGGTAGCTTCAGCACGTAATCCGCTTACTCATAAAATCGGACCCGGATTTCCTGTGAAAGCCTTTAGTAGGATGATACGTGAGGCCCTCCATGTTGTTTTCGAAACATCCACCTTGTTCATCCCTTTTTTGCTATTATTTTAGCATATTCGGTCAAAAATAAAGTGGATCCAAAACTCAAGAAGGTCATACGAAAAAGAAGAAAGAGTTCTCTCTATAAGACGTTTATATGCTATCCAAATTGTTTATAAGACTGATGTATCCTAGTGGGGGTGGCTAACAGTGAAATGTCAACTGACAGTAGAGGTATACTAACAAGCTAAAGAAAAAAAATTGTTTTTAAATTTGTTTTTTTTTTTTTTTTTTAAATACATGTACACACCACCACACACCCACACCATAGTGGGATTTCACCACCTATGGGTACTAGAACCCTCGACTAGGTGTTGAAACTCCCGAGAGTCCACCACCGGAGCAAGAGAAAGGACCTAAATGTTTACAAGTTCATTCCCACTTTGATAAAGTGAAAAAACAAAAAATCCTATTATCCCCATGATAAACTCTTGGGTCGTTACTCTTGCTCGGGTGGTAGACTCTCAGGAGTTCAGTCAAGGGTTTGAGTACCCATAGGTGGTGAAATTCCACCAGCGTGAGTGTGTGGGGGTGTGTGCGCGTTAAAAAAAAAAAAAAAAAAAAAAAAAACACTCCTGTGGCCATATAAATGTTTAAGCGGTGGTAATTGAATCTCCACTGTTTTCTCTTGTGCCGTCACTTGAGTTTTGGATCAATTTGATCTTCTATCTAATGTCTTAAAATGATATGAAATAACAAATGAATGGATAGATTTTTTTATAAACATCATGTTGAGGCCTAAGTAGCATCCAAGCACAGGAACTTCACTGAGGTCTTGGTATCGGGTGGCTAACAGTGAAGTGTGAACAGAAAGTGGGGTGTACTAAGAAGTTTTTTTTTAAAAAAAATCCCCACAGATGCTTCACGAGAAAGGCTTTAGCAGTAATCCGCTTCGGCGCTTCCCATGAAATCCACGACTACCACGCCCCGGAAGGATTCAAAGCCGGGTTTCTACATCCCCTCTGTTTCCTGCGATGTGGCCCACTTGCATTATCTTCGTATTATGATGATCTAAATACTAATATGAGATGGAGAAACTGATGGACGGTGTGGATTTCTTACAGAAATAACGATGGGGCTCACAGAGCTTTTCGTTGCACAGGCAAAATGTGCTCCTTTCAACACCATCTCACTCGCGCGAGTTCATGCTGGCGGGGCTTTCGTTCTTACAGTGATAGTGGCATTTCCGATATTCTTTTGAGTTCCTTGTCCATATATCTATCCCAGCCATTCTCTCTCTCTTGCTTGTACTTTAATGGCGCTTCAAAGCCATTAAAAAGGCAAAAACCCAAAATCCCATTTCGCCCTGTGATGGGATTCCCACACCACCCAAACAACCCAACTCCAGATGGCCTCTCCCATCGAATCAACAGCCCTCGATTCTCTGGTCCCATGACTCGCCGGGCCCATTCATTCAAACGCTCTACCAACGCCAACTCCTCGAACCCAACTCATCTCGAGATTGATCTTCCCGTCAATTCTCCTCGATCCGATAACGCCAGGACCACCGCCACTTCGATCGATGGGAACGGGAACGACAAGAATCCGTTCAAGAAGCACGCCGGATTGACGTCTCCCGTCGATCCAAAGGAGAGGAGGAGGAGATTGGGCCATTGGATGTTCTTGCTCTTTTGTGGGGTTTGTCTTGTTCTGGGGGTTTTGAAGATCTCTGCAAATGGGTGGTTTGGATTTGCTGTTGAAAGGGAGTGGAATTATCAGGCAAGTCTTATGTTAAAAAAACAGTTTTTTCTTTTTTCTTTTTTTTTTTTTTCATTTTTATGTAGTTTATTATTTTTATTTTCTGTATTTTTTTGTGTGGTTAGATTGGTCGAGATTGCTGTGGTTTTGGTGATTGATTGGATTTTGAGAAGAACCCATGTTTTTATTTTTATGCTTTTGTAGATTATTTGATGATGAGAAGATTTGAAAAAAAAAAAGAAGAGAAAAGAACAGAAAAACGAAACCCATGTTTTATTTTTGTAGATTATTCATGTTCTCTGGTGTTCTTTAAAGATTAAATATAGATGTATGTTGGTAGAATGTGGTGGGTTTTTTGTTTTTTTTTTTTAAATTTCTTATTAAAATGTTGTAAATGCCTTCAAAAGAAATAATTTTACTTGTTTTTTTTTTTTTTTTCGTGGTTAGATTGATAGAAGTTGAATATCTCACCAAAAAAAGAAAAAGAAAAAAAAAAGATTGGTATAGATTGGAGGGGTTTAGGTAATGGAAAGATCTTGAAAGAAAAAGAAAAAAATAAAAAAGATTGGTATAGATATGTGATGGTTGTAGAATGTGGGTTCTTGTTTTATTTATTTATTTAAATTTCTGTGTAGTGAATGCCTTTTTTTTTTTTTTTTTAAAAATTTATTTGTTTTTGGTGGTTAGATTGATAGAGGTCGGATTCTTACCAAAAAAAAAAGAGAAGAAAAGAAACTGGTATAGATTAGAGTGATTTTGGTAATGGAATATCTTGATAGAAAAAGTTAAAAAGAAGAAGCAATATTTTGTATTTTCTTTCTTTTCTTTTCTTTTTCTTGGTCAATTTTAGTTGATCGTGGTGGTTGGACTTGTGTGATTGTCGAGATTACTTGATGTTTGGAATGAGAGGATTTTAAAGAAAACCCTCTTCAGTTACAGAGTATTGATAATTTTGCGTGTTTTTTATTGATTAATATTTCTGGTGATTGTTGAATCCGGAACTATTTGGGTATTTCATTTAAAACAAGTAGGGGGCAAAAAAAAAAAACAAAAACAAAAACAAACAAAAGAAAAGAAAAGAAAAAGAAAATCTGGGAACTATGCAATGAGGAGAGTTTTCTGTCGTGATTTTTTTATTTTTTATTTTTTATTTATTTATTTTTTTTTTTTTTGTGCACGGTTGACAACTCAAATCCACCCCTTACTTTCCTGACGACATGTCACATGTGTAAGAAATCGGATCCTTGCAAAAGGCGGGCACCACCATGAAGATCACTTGGCATGAAAATGAGATCAAGCCACTCATTGTGTGGGCCACACATTGAGTGATACTGTTGGATGTATGTTGATTTTGATTTTGTATCCCACCCAATGAGTGGATCGGTTTGATTTCCATAACAGGTTACTGTCGTGGTGTGGCCCGCCTTTTATGCTGTTCAGATGTCTTACATATGGGACATATTGGCTAGAAAGAAAGGGTTGTAAGTGGAAGTTCACATACAGGGATGTATATGATCATTTCTCATTTTAAATACTATAAAGAGAAGGAATAAGGATTTCAAGAAAGGCTGCTTCCCTTATTCTGTATTAATTTATTTTGTGATTTTGGTTTGCTTTTACAGTTAGGTCTGAAGAAATTCTACTTTATTTTTCCCCAATTGGTTTGACTATCCAATTATATTTCAAGGAACTTGAAAATAAATAATGGAAAAACATTGATTGGCTTTCTTTTTTCCGATGGTTCTCTTTTTCCCTTCTCATGTCACTGAAGAATGAATGGTTATTCTGATATTTCATGAAGTTCTTAGGGGTCGTTTGGCACCGTGGATTGGAGGGGATTAGAGGGGGTTTCAAATCCCCTTTGTTGTTTGGCAGCAAAAAGCAACTGGGGATTGCCAATCCAGGGGGTTTCCAATCCCCTCTTTGAGGGGGTTTGTAATCCACGGTGAGAGCTTGGATTACACCTAAAATCATTTCAATAGTTGTGGGTGTAAATGTATGTCACTGTACACTATCATTCTATTGGGCACATGGCCCACTAACGATGATCAGCACCGTCCAAACATTGTTCACATAGATCAGCACCGTCTAAACATTGTCCAGCACCGTCCAAACATTGTTCATATTAATCAACGATTAAAAATCGTTGGTTAGTCACTCAGACATGATCTTGTGCTTGCGGTCCATCCGAGACTTGGAATTTCATCATTTTCAGGCAAAGCATATATTTTAGCGGGCTTATCACAACCATAATGTCAAAAATTATATATCTCACTAATTGGAGATATTAAAGTTGATTTAGTAATTAAATTCAAACCCCTGTAAATATACCATGTATAGGTATTTTTGAATTAAAGTTGATTCACACTCCAGGGTGCCAAACACACCGGGAGGATTGCCAATCCAGGGGGTTTCCAATCCTGGGGGTTCCAAATCCACACTCCCAAACAGGCCTTAGAATGGAGGAATTTACAGCATTCTTTCCCCGATGGTATGGCAGTGTACTTGGATTTTCACTTTGGACGGGTCGAGCCCATGGTTGAGGGATCCAGACTGTTGGTTTGGTGTGACCCATCATGGATGGATCATTCTCGAAAAATCTCCTAGAAACTCTCCTCTTGGGTTGGTCCTTTTCTTAGTTGAATGTGTTCTACTGTTGTATTTCTATCTTTAACCATCTAGTTGCAGGCCATGAAATGAAAGGTTGGGGTTGTCCTCTCAAGGGGGCTCTTGGTGCGTGATCCATCATCCATCAAGGTACCCAATTGACCAATGCTCTGAATCACCGAACCATGGGCCCCACTTGTACAAACTGAAAACACAAGTATACATGTGTCATATCCTCAGGTCTGAAACCATATAATTCTCTTTAGAATGTTCAAAATCATGGGTAAACATATGGAGATGTTTTATCAGATTTTCCATCCAGAGATATCATCAAACTCAAATTCGATGTTTGAAATCAGTCTTTCACTTTCTACAATCCAACTCTGCCAAGACTCTGAATTTTGGACAATGGGATCCGGTACCATGTTCCTGGGAAGTCTGAGTTGACTCAGTCAATATCTTTATTCTTGAGGGACTTTCTGATCATTGTTCTAGAAGGGCTTTGTGTTGTTAGGTTGACATGGCATGATACACAATCTGTGGGATCGTTGAATTAATATCGTTGAGAGTTGAGAGAATTTATGATCAGCGTATGGGGTGAATGTTTTTTTTTTGAAAATTGACGAAATTATATTAAGAAAGGAAAAGGATACAGCGATAGGAGGAGAGTCCACAGAGAATTTATGATCAGTGTATGGGGTGAATGTTTACAAGTAGATCTGTATTTTCCAAAGTAGTTCCCGGGCAGCAATTTCTCTCATGTGAAACACGGGCATGGGCGGATGGAAGTTTACTGATGCGGCAAGTGTATGGAGAATGCAACCACTAAATGAGTCTTCAGAACTCCTTTTTTCTATGAATGCTGCTGACTGACGCTGATCATGAGGGATCATATCAAGAGTGCCTGATGGAGGTAGATTGAAGGTCAATCCATAACTGAGAGTGTTCAAGGGGTCATGGAGCAAAACTACACTGTTCCTGGTTTTCTTATCCTAAACCCATCTGAATCAGCTCGTCTTTAAAGTGAGTGGATCTTCATTATAGACGAGGAAATGTTATGCTGGTTTTCTACAAAGAATTTGATTGTTTTAGAATAAGACGTGACCAAGTTCAGTGTTCACATCGCCTTTTAGCCATGGGCTGTGTGAGAAGCTATTGCCAGTTGATTTCAATGCTTTGTTACTGCAATCAAAGCTTGCCTTTGTTGGACCAGCTTGTTGCATGCCACCATTCTCTGGATTGGGATCCAATCATCCAAAGTTCTTTGGAGAAAGTAATTAGTTACTTTTCATGACCCGTTATGAGGAGATTAATGCTTGAAAGTGGGTTTCAATGATGGGTTTTCCAGTAAAAGGAGTGAGAAGGGCATTTCATTACATTGGGAATTTAACAGGAGATTGGTTGATGAGTAATAGTCGAATGAGCCTTGGATATAGTATGGCCAGTATTCATGCATTTGAAAAGAAATTGTGAAAATAAATTGACGTGTGGGAAGGAGGCTGATACGAGTCATACGACTGTAAAGATGCTTTTGTTGTGGGAGAAACATCAAAACATTTGAATAGAATCAAATCAAGGCACTGGCAACCGACCATGAGCTGTGATATTGCTAGCTGAGTGGCCCCAAACTCATTTGAGTTATCCCTGCAAAGGAAGGAAGGAAGCAGATTTACTCTATTGCTGTGATTGAAAGTCTGTGTCTATTGAATAGCACCAGATTTTCAAGCCTGGATCTGCCAGGGTTCTGGATGCAGTTTGAAGAAAAGTCCTGCTTATTTTACTGATCTGGTTCTAGATAAGAAAAGTAAATTGCTATAAATATCTCATGACAGTGAGCCCATCTGATGAATGGTCAGGATCTCGCACACATGTGCCATGTTTGGTATGCGTGCCCTGAAGATCCTCTTCATGCAAATCTCCTTAGGTTCTTGTTTGACATCTCCATACTTTGGTATCAAAATATCCCATGACTGATCTACCTTTGCAGTACTTTTTTTGCCAGTTCCTTCTTTAAGTACGTATGCTTACGTCTCTCACTTCGTTTCTGTTATGCTGTTCCAGTTTCTCTCTCTCTCTACATCTTTTATTTTCTGAGCTTTATTCTTGTTTGCAATTTGGATTTTTTTTGTCGAGATTTCATTTCTCAATTCATTATCAGTTTGTAGCATGTTGAATTTCAAGTTTCGAACACGTGCAACGAGCTCATGGCAGCATTTTCTGAGAAACATTTGGTCTTTATCTAATTTCTTCTTGTGGTGATTAGGAATCACGAACTTACTTAACTGATCACATGGTTTCAAGTTCTCACCATGGGCATAGGGAAGTAAGTGACAGTGAGCGGACTCTAATGACTGTAGAATCAAGGGTCACAGCCCAAAACCACATGTCTGAGGTAAGTCATATTCCCTGCCTGCCTAACTTATGTTTTTCTACCTCTACTCTGTAGAGGTCCTTCTATCATTCAATCATAAAACTTTCCTTCTTCTTTCAGAATTCGGGTATTTGGTCCAAGCCAAACAGTGAAAATTTCACTCAGTGCATTAATCACTCTAGGAGTCGCAGAAGTAAGTTGGCTGTATTAAAAAAGAAATGATATGATCAACCAATGATCCTTGACCTGAGGATATGATAGTACAAGTTAGGAGTGACCCAGACCATTGATCTGACGGACCATTTCCATATATGATAGTATCCTTGTGCTTCAGCTGGTACAAGTTGGGCCCATGGTTAAGTGATCAAGACCATTGATCTGATGGACCATCCTCAAAAGTCTCCAGATCCTAGGCGTCCAAGCTTTTTCTATGTTTGGATCGGAGGTGGACTGTTGTTGTGTTTCGTTACTTGACCGTCCATTTGCAGGCCATAATGGATGGGTTAGAATTGTCTCATTGAGAGATATCTGGATCATGATCTATCCACTACGGGACCTATTGGATCAGTGTTCTGGATCACCATACTAGGGTCCCACTCGCATCTGGGTTATGATCCTCACTATGGGACCCATCATATCAGTGTTCTGGATCACCAATCACCGTACCATGGTCTCATTCACACAATGGACCTGTGGGTATTATACATATCCTTGGATCGAAGAGTATATAATTATCTTATTAAATAGGATGTTTACCATGTGTTCATCAACTGGGTTATAACATATTGCCATCATTCTCTTGTGCAGAGTTGGATGCAAAGACTAATGGATACATTCTCATAAATGCAAATGGTGGCTTGAATCAGATGAGATTCGGGGTTTGACTACTGCATACCTATTCAAGTAGGCCTTTGTTGAAATTTTACACCACAATTATCTGATGGTATTTTAGAATGCAGATCTGTGATATGGTTGCTGTTGCTAAGATCATGAAGGCCACACTTGTCCTTCCTTCGCTTGACCACACCTCCTTCTGGGCTGATGAAAGGTCTACAAAAGTCCCTTCGCAATTGGATTGATTGTTCAGATCTAGATCATGGCCATATTTGTTCATTACTAAATTTAGAAATCCAATGTCTACTAATGAGAGTAGGATTCCGTTTACTCTCACCATGCATGCTAGCATGGCATGTGTTTGTGAGATCTGGCTGTTGTTCAGGTTGGCACAATTGCGTATATCCTGTGCCCCCAAAAGCAGTCTGTTTGAAAAGGATTGACAAAAGTACATGTGCGGCCCACCTCATGATCAGACATGCCTGACTTTTGCATCATGGTACATACAAAGTCGGGCCTCCCTGTTGAAACTGCCTGGATCTCAGAAACGTTCCACATCAGCAAGTGTGGGGAGACTAGGATTCAAAATACTGCTACAGTTACTAGCCTAAGCAGTGCTCTTCTTCATCAAAATCTGACAAATTGTTTATTTTCTACAGTGGCTTCAAAGATCTGTTTGATTGGCAGCACTTCATAGAGACCCTGAAGTATGACATTGAAATAGTTGAAGATTTGCCAGCTGCATACAGAGAAGTTGAACCTTTCATGAAGACCCCAGTATCTTGGTCCAAGGTTGAATCTGGTTCATTTTTCTTATTTAGAGGAATTATATGATCTCTGAGTTGACGATGTGTAGTATCCTTGAGCCTGCAGTCTGTACAAGTTGGGCCGATGATTCAGTGATCCAACTGTCTATCTGACAGGCTGAAGTGTCACTGGACCATGCTCCAAAAATCTCTATGATGGAGACAGTTCTTACCCTTCTGTAAGTAGCTGCAAACAGATGATTAAGAGAAAAGTGCCTACAATCAACAGAAAGAAGGGCATAGATTGGATGCCTAGGATCTTCCAATCGAAAAGATGTTCGGGGCGTGATTGATCCGCAGTGGAGCCCATCAGGTCAATGATTTGGATAACCAATCCTTGGGTTCCACTTGTACAAGTTGAGGGCTTGAGGATGCTATACATGTCCTAAAAGCTCGAAGACCATACACTACCTCCCTTACTGTACCTTGCGAGAAGTCAATAACATCTGATTAACTCAGGTGCGGTCTTTCAGGTAAGTTATTATAAATCGGAGGTCCTCCCACTTTTGAAACAGCACAAAGTCATTTACTTTACTCATACTGACTCCCGGCTTGCGAACAATGGGCTTCCAAATTCTATACAAAAGCTGAGATGCCACGTCAACTACAGAGCATTGAAGTATGCAGCCCCAATTGAAGAGCTAGGGAATACCTTAGTTTCAAGGATGCATCAGAGTGGAAGTCCTTACATAGCTCTCCACTTAAGGCAAGTTGTACGACTTTTTGTGCATGGGTTCTACATCACTAGAGGGATGCCAATCAACGAATGCCAAACAGAAGTGCCACACATATGCCAAAGTGCAACACGTCTGCATTGTCCAGATTATTCATGAGGTGAGTCCCATGGTGAATGTTCCATAACTTAAGAAATAGGCTGGAAAAGAAGTTGGTACTTGAAAAGGACAGTCAGTAGTACACATTCATGCACTTGTGTGACTCACACCTGATAGCACTAGCCAGGTTTTTGGGCTAGAGCACATTCACCATGGGAGCCTGCCTGATGAGTAGCTCAGATATCAAGCATATGTGCTACCTTGGCGCATGCAGGGTGCTTTTTTGGTGCTCGCAAAAGAATGTCTACAAGTAGCATTTCTCTTCTTCAATTTTTGGTATCACCAGTTGCAGTTTGAATTCCAATTTGTTACTATTATTGGAATCAGTCTTGATACATTAAGATATTTGCCATAGTACTAATAAAACAATCATGAGAGGTAGCATTTTGGTTAATGGTTGCAACCTACAACTGTTTATTAGTGTGATAATGATGATTGGTTTGTGCCATTCAATCAGTGGGCCACCTCTTAGATGAGCCATAACCCAAAAATCATGCCGATTGGAAGTTCACAATTCTCCAATCCATTAGCAGTTTTTGGATGGTCAAAATTAGAGCAACACTCCATAAAAAGGTCTGTGGATAGAATGGCCTTTAGAATTTAATATAATCTAGAGTTTAGTAATTTTGGATTATTACGGTTTACTTTACTTCATTTTTAAGTTATGATTATTATTATTAAGGTGGTTTAAGTGTGGTTAAGACTCGGGTTAGGGTTATCATGGTTTTCTCTGGACGATCAATTGGTTGTAATACCAGCCACAAATTAAGAAACATTCCCTAGTCCAATTAGGGCAATATGGCATCGAAGGAAGTAGTGATCCAAAAATGTTGGACAACCCATAATTGGCAACACTATACTCTGCGACTGGCAGTTTATGTTGTCAAAATCCAAATTGTCGACCATCATTACTTATTGTTGGACATGGATTACCTGCAACAAGGGGTTGAAGGAATTCCCTGCAACTTTTGACGTCATTTAATGAAAAGCGCCACGTGTGTCTGTCAGATGCAAGGGTAATGAAAAGCGCAAAAGCGTTATTTCATAAATCCTTGCCTTTGGTTGTGGGGCCTGCATCTGACAGGTGCATATGACGCTTTTTTGTTGGCCCACATCTGCATATTCTTGTAGCCCCTGGTTGCAGGCAATCTGCATCCACAATTGTTTTTTATTTATCGTGCTATGGATGGGTTTCGAATGCTATCCTCCTTGGACAAGGAGGTTCCCAATATATAACTTGAGAGTATATATCAAACTCAAGAATGAATCAGATGCTTTCTATTTCGGTATCATACTTCTATTTATGGTTAATGGATGATAGGTTGGGATACAAAATTCGTTGACGGAGTGGTTTCCACATTTCGACCTCGCGGATAAGGTTGTATTCCAAGAGGAGTGAAAGGCCATCTCCACTAATATTTATAGTTTTAGCATATTTTAGAATTTATTTGTTCAAGTATTACTTGGGTTTAGTTTGCTTGGTTGTTTAGCTTTGTTTTTTTTTTTTTAAAAGCAACTGCAATTCATTAAAAAGAGAGGGACCAAACAAGAAACCGGACTGAAAAGAAGAAAAGAAAAGGACGAGAAGGAAGCAATCTGCTGAGATGGCAGAAGGCACCTAAACACCCAAAACAGACAAATCATCCCTATTTAAACCCTTAACATTAACAGCCCATTCGATGACTAACTTTTTGGCCCTAGGACCTATTATCTTTTCAGTGGAACTCTGATCATTAAAACACCTGTTATTCCTTTCTTCCCAAACCACCCACCAAATGGCCAGGAGAGCCATACGCCAAACTTCGGAGTTGATTTTTCCAAGATTAAAGCCATTCCAATCAGATAACATATTCGTTGCAGTCTGAGGCGCACACCAACTGACCGAAAACTGATGGCAAAAATCTTGAAGGATAGCAGAGATGAACGGACAGTGGACCAGAAGATGATTGACCGATTCTGAATTACACATGCAGCAAAGACACACATTTACTAGCTGTGGACCTCTCTTGGAAAGATTATCAATAGCGAGAATCCTATTACGAGTAGCTAGCCATCCAAAACAAATGTATTTTGGCGGGATATTGTACTTCCAGATGAAACAGGGGAAATCAGCTGAGGGGCGCATGGTAGGATATATAGCAGCGTAAAGGGATTTAACTGAAAAGGAACCTGATTTCTCAAGAGGCCAAATGATTCTGTCTGGCTGAGAACTGGGAGCGTTTATCTGGGATAGGCGGTTAAGCAATTCCGTATATTCATCCATTTCACTATGGTTTAGGCTTCTAGTGCACCTGATATCCTAAACTGGGTGGTCGGACAGGGACAAGCAACAACTTTGAATATATATATTCCTTTCAGGAGCAAGCCTGTAAATCCGCGGAAATAAAATCTGAAAGGAGTAGTCTCCACACCACGTATCTTCCCAAAATCTAATAGAGGCTCCATCCCCCAACTCAAATGTAGTCTTAGAGCAGACAAGGTCTTTCACCTTCAAAATACCCCTCCAGATGTGCGAAACTTTATAGTAAGAGGATTGTTTTGGCCACCAGCCGCCAGTAGAAACTCCATATTTACTCTTAATAAGAGAGGTCCACAAAGCTTCCTTATCCGAAGCAAATCTCCAAGACCACTTTCCCAATAAAGCCTGATTCATGAGACTCAGATTCTTCACATTAGCACCGCCCTCGCTGAGAAGTTTACACACTTCCTTCCATTCTAGCAGATGAAACTTCCTCTGATTATCTTTGCCATACCAAAGAAAGTCCCTCCTAAGTTTATTCTTACTCCTGATCACCGACCCAGGACAGGTGAAGAGAGACATATAATAAAGAGGGAGGCTAGAAAGGGCTGCTTTTATGAGAGTCAGCCTCCTACCTATAGAAAGGTATCTGCATTTCCAAGTAGCCAAATAATTGTGGAATTTACTGATAACCCTACCCCACATGTATTTCGGCGGGGGACCAATGCAGAGAGGCAATCCCACAAAATACGTTGGGAAGGCTTCTACTCGGCAGCCCAACGTATGAGCAAAAGTCTTTAAATTCTGATCGGGGACGTTAACTCCAAGGATTTTGGACTTAAAGAAGTTAATCGTAAGACCAGAGACAGCTTCAAAGCATCGAATAGTCGTAAAAAGATGATCGATTTTCTCTTGAGATGCCTCGGAGAAGATAAGCGTATCGTCAGCAAATTGGATGTGAGTGATAGGGACCGGCAGGCTTGGCATATAGATGCCGCGCAAAAATCTATGCTCTTGGCCCCTTTTCAACATCTGATCTAGCGCTTCTGCTACGATGAGGAAGAGGTAAGGAGACAGAGGGTCTCCTTGTCTCAATCCTCTCGAACTGTTGAAGAAACCAACGGGAGTCCCATTGAGAATAACTAAGAACTGAGCTGAACCAATACAAGTGGCGACCCACTGTCTCCATTTGGGACGAAAACCCATCCGAGAAAGCATGTATAATAAGAATTCCCACTCCACATGGTCGTAAGCCTTAGTGACATCCAATTTGCAAAAAATCCCTTCAGTCTTAGACCTGTGACAAGAATGGAGGACTTCATTGGCAATAAGGGCTCCATCCATGATCTGCCTTCGTTTTATAAAAGCATTCTGATTGCTAGATATAAGGACACCTATGACTTTAGACAGGCGAGAAGCCAGAACTTTGGAGAGAATTTTATACGGGCTCCCAATCAGACTTATGGGGCGAAACTCTGAAAACAAAGCAGCTCCCGGGACCTTGGGAATGAGCGATGTAAAAGTTGCACCCAACCCCTTTGACAACATACTTCTGTGGTGAAATTCGTGAAGAAAGGAAAGCACATCCATCCGAACTGTATCCCAAAAAGTTTGGTAAAAGGTGATCGGAAAGCCATCCGGGCCTGGCGATTTATCAGCACCCAGCGCATCAATGGCTTCCTTGACCTCAACTTCCGTGAATGGCACTTCCAGAAGGTCAGCGTCAGCCCCTTGCAGACGTGAAAAAAAGATGTTATCCAGCTTCGGTCTTTTCCAATTCTCAGACGACAAGAGGGATTTGAAGTGGGAAATCGCAAGATCAGCTATTTCACTTTTGTCCTCCACCCTTTTTCCATTGTCGAGAATGCTGGTTATGGCTTTAGATCGAGCGCACATATTCGCCATATTGTCGAGAATGCTGGTTGTTTAGCTTTGTTAGAGCTTAAGATTGCTTGGTTGTTAATCTTATGACTATTTTTTACCTTTCAAAAAAAGAAAAAGAAAAAACTACGACTATCTTTAGCAAGTGGGGTTAAGTGAAGTTAGTGTTGGGTTATTTTATCATGGTTTTCTTGTAAACTGCAGATGTCATATGCCTATGTCACCATTATCATCATCTACACCTTATCCCCACTAACTAGGGTCAAATACACAAATCATTTTCCACCATTCCACTCTATCAAGGGCCATAACTTCAGTTAGAAAATGACTCATCAAGTCTTTTCTTACTACCTCCACCTGGGGTGCACATTTAACCGGTAGAACCGTGGAACCGGACCGGAACCGACCAAACGGTCCGGTTTGGTCCGGTTCTAGAGTGCACCGGTTCCGGTTCCAAAAATCAAAGAACTGGTGACATCGGTTCGGTTCTCGGTTTGGGGGTATGTAGAACCGAACCGAACCGTGAACCGATCCGTAGAACCAAACCGTGGATCCGATCCGTAGAACCGAACCGTGGAACCGAACCTAGAACCGAACCGATGTATTTTTGCACACCTTATAATTATTTTCTCTAGAACAATTATTTTCGTAAATGTATTTTTGCACACCTTATACAATATCTAAACCATTCATCAAATGGACCACAACATGGATGGACATGGGCTTGCAATTGGGTTGGATTATAAAAAGCCCAGAACCGTGGAACCGAACCGGTTTTAACGGTTCGGTTCCGGTTCGGTTCTAGGGTGCCAACGGTCCGACTCCGGTTCATAATTTCCTAGAATCGTTAGGAACGGTTCGGTTCCGGTTTCACCCCAGAACTGGACCAAACCGAACTGTGTGCACCCCTACCTCCACCCATGTCCTTTTGAGCGTTCACCTTGCCCTTTTAGGGCATATTTTGATATGTGGAATTCAATGAAAGGAAGGGAAAACATAATAATTGTCTAATGATGATTTCCATGAGTAATATTGAAGCATGGATTCTAATTTTAGAGTTCTAGTTTGGGTAGTAAGTGGAAATATCATATTCCTCTCATAACAGTTACCTAGTTTCTTGTGCCCAGAATTCAAATTATGGAAAACTGTAATGATTGCTTAGTGGAATCCATCCTTTTCTTTCCTATACAAACAATAAAAATTGTCACATCTAAGGAAAACCCGTTTCCTTTTCCATTGTTTGGCATGGAATCCCTAATATCCAAACATGGCCTTGCCTTCAACTTGCATCATCTCACTCCTAGCTGGCGCAGTTCTTGGTCTCCCTTGCACATGGCCATATGGCTTATTCACAATGAAAATTATCTAGAACTTTGGAGTTTGATCCACTCGAACAGATCAAAACACAAAATACGGCCTGGGGTCGTGTGATTACGTAAGACCCACTTGCTGCAAATTTGGGTCAGGGCCTTTTCCATGAGGTAGCTATCAATTATTTGATCCTAATTGATTAACATATTTTTCCAATTAGAAGGTACCATCCGCCAAAGATGTAAATGATCCATCTTCCACGGATATGTAAGTCCTTACAGTGCTATCTTTTCAGAGGCAACATAATTAGGTTCATCAAGTGGGTGGGATAAAGGTATTCAATAACGGTAATGGCGGATGTAACAGCCACTGCTGTTTTGGCCTTTTTATTTTTATTTTTTGAAAAAAAAAAAACCTATATAAGCCCATAATGGTCCACTGCGGGCCATTTGTCCATAATGGCTGGTATGGCCCCAAGGGTGCCCACCATTACTGTTACATAATGCCCATTATGGGATATAAATCTTTTTCCTTTTCAATGAGAGAGAGAGAGAGATTACTGTTACATAATGGCCATTATGGGATATAAATCTTTTTTCCTTTCAACGAGAGAGAGAGAGAGAGAGAGAGAGAGAGAGAGAGAGAGGAGAGAGAGAGAGATTACTGTTACATAATGGCCATTATGGGATATAAATCTTTTTTCTTTTCAATGAGAGAGAGAGGGAGCACAAAAGATGGCCCCATACTACCGTATAATTTCAGAACTTGAGGCAAAAGAAAAAAAAACAAGGGGTTCAGCTTTGCAGATCTGAGGGGGTTTCTGTTCTGGCAAGTCAGATTTGTCAGCTAACATTCATGGCTAAGCTTAAAGTCCTTTTGGTGTCAGAATCTGTTCAATCCCAGCACAGGAGCCAGGCCTTTAAATGCAGATCGAAGGGGGTTCAACCTAGGCAAAGTAGAACAAACATGACCAAGTGTTCCTTGCACAAGTATACCAGTCAATATTTTCAAGGCAACACCCACAACTTCTACAAACACAGCTAGCAATACCATGGCATCTTCTTAAACTTGGAAGTTGGAAGACTATAATGGAGAGCTTTCCACAGGAACAATTTGATTATGGGGGGTCATTGAATTTTCCAAAGAAGCTTCTAGGGGAAAGAGCATGTAGATAACCATGTAAGACTGTTGGCTGACCTCAGAGAAAATTTGCTAAACAGTTCGAGTTTCCAAAGAGTTCTATTAGGTTCAGGGCAAGGTGGATGGGAAATAGATACGATCTGATATGGACTTGTGGCTAAGTCTGATTTATAAGGTTATCATCTCAATCCTGCCTTAATACCTAGATAATTCACTCTATCCTTCAGCTTGATATGCAGGTTGGGGAAGTGGTCCAACTTGATCCTGTTTGAATGTGTTAATATCCTTGTCTTGATAATGTTATAAGTAGAGTTTTCAGAATCGGTATCGACTCATGTACCACCACCCTTGGGATATGGAAACATATGAGGTATTGCATGAGAAATATCCTTTTTGGGAAATGCTGGGAAATTGGTCGAATTTTTCAAGGAAACTTCAGGGATGTTAAAAAAAGACACTATTATACACTTAAAACTCAAGATATCACAAGTACACATAATAATTTTCCTTTTTATAAGGACCTAAATTATGCACTGTTTGGTAGAAGTGGTGCAATTATATTTAAAATCAGTTCATATATAGTTTATAGATCATGGAAGACGTGTATGAAAGTCAAAAATCGTAGGCCAAAGGTGAAATTTGGAATTTCCCCAATTTCTGTCAATTTTCCTAAATTTGAAAATTGGATGCCAAAATCCATGATCGAGCATGCAAAATATGCAATATCATGGATTATGAACTTCATTCCACTGATTACAAGCGTTTTAAATAAGAAAAGACTGTTCAAATTCGAAAGAACTCACTGATTTCATTTCCAAAAGTGAAATTTGGAATTTCGCCAATTTCTGTCAATTTTCCTAAATTTGAAAATTGGATACCAAAATCCATGATCAAGCATGCAAAATATGCAATATCATGAATTATGAACTTCATTCCACTGATTACAAGCGTTTTAAATAAGAAAAGACTGTTCAAATTCAAAAGAACTCACTGATTTCATTTCCAGCACCGCCCACTCTTCGATCTCGATTTCCAAACCCAAATTCTCTCTGTTCAAACAATTGAAGGAGTGATCGAAATCACCTAAGGTAACCAAAGCAAAAAAAAAAAAAAAAAAAATCACAAAAGAAGGGATTTTTGGGATTTTGGCAAATTTTCCAAAATTTTTGCAAAGGGGCTGATGATGATATTGACAATACGCATCGATGGTATTGATGATGCAAAGGCTTTTATAACTGTGATATTTTGAAAATTTTGCAATGTATCAATATATCGTTGATAAATTGTGATATTTTGGGAAGCATTGCAAAATACAGGGAAGAAAGTGAATTTAAGCTCCATTTCGTATCGCCTACGTGTGATATCGATAGTATCGGCTAACATATCGGCTGATCGTATTGATACTACAATCACTGGTCATAAGTAGTCGATTTGCTTTCAAGTAATAGCTTCCATATCCAAGGATCCATAACTATCGGGAACACTTTCAACAGTCTCTTACCTCTTTGGTATGTGTAGCATGATATTGAACCATAAAGAGTCCCCCATAGAAACAATTTGCCATTTTAGTTTGGCAACCATGGCATGATTCATCTTTCAAAAAAAAAAAAAAAAAAACCATGGCTTGATTTGGGGTAAGAGGATCGTGAATTCACAAACCACTGCACACCTTGGGACAACCAACCTTGTCCCATGCAATCAGGTGCTTGCCAAAGTTTCTGGACCACTTGTTTGATGAAAATCTCTGTTCATTCTATCAGTTTTAGTAGTTCGCGGACTGAATGAAAGTAACCCTTCTCTAGCATAGGTAAGAATATCTTATGAGAGAGAGGGGAGGGGACCCATGGAAGATTTATTGGGGATCTGGGATCTATTGTCATTGAACCAATGGACTGGGGGTGTTTTGTAACCTTCTCTGCTCTGGTTTTTTTTTTTTTTTCCGAGTTCTGTCATTGCTGGAGTTGAGTGACAAGAGGGTCACTCAACCTGTCAGTTGTGTTGTTTCACTTACTTTTCTTCAATAAAATTGTTGTTTTTTTTAACATAATGAAGATTTTATCAAGAGGGTCCATGTTCCTGATGCTACATTGTGACAAGAAGGAAGAGAGTTGTTTTCTATTAATTAATACAGACTTGTGTATGTGTCAAGTTGTACTTGCGCATGTGTCATTGTACATCGTCAAGTGCCCCACATGTGCCATTGTACATCTTCAAGCACCCTGCATGTGCCACGTGCTGGATAATCCATCCTTATTCCACAGTGCTTGGCAAAAAATACCACAAAGCTAGGCTCAAATAGCTTGATCCAGGTCAGCATGACCACAACAGCTTGTCCAGCACTGATATCATGTTTACTAATAAAAAACAGCTTCTTTGGGTCATAGATATTCCTCTTCTCTGTTTTAACTGGAGCAATCCGCTCCATATCATCTTCCTCAACTACTCATTTCAGTTATTGCTGAGGGCATCCTTGAATGAGAATCCTTCTCTATGCAGCTGCTGCTTCCTTGTTTTTTTCCATTCTGGGATGTATTCCCTGGAGAGTGGGTTATAATTCTTGAATATTGTATTTTCTGTAACTTTATTCAGCGTCAAAATATCAGGGCCTTCTATCCATTATGAATAAACATGCATGCAGTTCATTTCTTAAAAAAAAAGTAAAAAAGAACTTATACTGATCATATATGTGATATTGGTTGATAAGGGTGCCATCTATATATTATATCTTAATCATTCCAATCAGCAGTATCAGTCAATGTCAAATGCAATATGTTTTCATTGGCTGCACTCTACCGCATGCACAGGCATACGAAGTTTTCATTTCTCTTTTTATAATTTGGACTTAATTTACAATCTACGAAACAGGCCATAAATGAGAATTCGGGACTCGACTACCATGTGCATTTCCACCATTTGTTTGGATGGCAGTGATTCATCTGCATACACGTGGCCTATGCATCATCAATCCAGCCAGATTATGCCCTAAAGAATAAAACGGATCAGATGATCATAAATGTCTGACATCGGCCAACTATCCATTTGGTTGCTACCACTTGGATGGTTAGGATTGTCTGGCTAGTGTGATCATTCTCCATCTATGATGGGGCCCACAATTTTGAAAGTCTGGATTGGCATACATTTGTGCCATGTATGTGGGGAATGGATCCTCTCAATTAAGAAAGCGGAAACCACATGATAGTCCAGCCCTATTGATTTTCGATGTTTTTGAACTTCTCTATTCTCATCTCCATCCCTTTCTCCTTTTTTGATTTGTTCAGATATGAAAAGGATATGCTGGCGTTTACGGGTTGCGACCATAGTCTGACATCAGAAGAAGGCGAAGAGCTTCGGCAGATGCGCTATGAAGTTAGCCACTGGAAAGAGAAAGAGATCGATGGATCAGAGAGAAGGAAGTTAGGAGGCTGCCCTATGACCCCAAGGGAAACTTCCCTTCTCCTCAAAGGATTGGGATTCCCGTCCAGCACCCCAATCTACTTGGTGGCTGGTGAAGCCTATGGAAACGGCAGCATGCAATATCTTACTGATGATTTCCCCAACATCTACTCTCACTCGACTCTTTCAAAGGAAGAGGAGCTGAATCCTTTCAGGAATCACCAGAACATGCTTGCTGGATTGGACTATGTGGTTGCCCTTCAGAGTGATGTATTCGTCTATACCTATGATGGGAATATGGCAAAGGCTGTACAGGGTCATAGGCGCTTTGAGGACTTCAAGAAAACCATCAACCCGGACCGGTAAAATTCTGACGACCTCTGTTGGACTTTCTAAGCCAAGTAACACGGTTTTTATTTATATATTCATTTAAAATAAAAATAAAAAAATCTAATGGACACCGCCTATTCCCCAAATGGTCCTCTCATTAGGTACAAATTTCACAACCCATTTTTACCATTTATTTCCAAAATACCTTACCTGCTTGCAAATTGATACCTTGATTTAAGCACATCACATTAATTCTCAAATGTCCTTGATCAGAGATCTGGAACTCTGATTGTACCATTTCTATTTTCTTTTCTCACACACAAACACACATCAGATGCATCATTTCTAGTTCGGTACACTCGTGGTAGCTGTGGATGTACCATGCTGGAAGATGGAAGATTAAGAGCCAATCCAGTCATCTGGACCATCTATTTGAAGGCCACTGACTGAGGGTTACGATTTGTTGCATCAGGGAGATCTTTGAGGATGGTCTTTCCATAGTGTGATTCATCAGATCAGTGGTCCTGATCACCAAACGCTGGCCTTCACTTGTATGGCACCAATGCCCGGGACACCACTTGTCTTAAGTTTGTAGATGTATTATCCATCTTTAGGGGATTTATACGGTACTCAGGCAGTGTATGACTCTTGATAAGCTGGCACTCAGAAATTGTAGAAGACTAGAAGTGGCATAATTGTGTGACTCAATGTTGCTAAATTACAGTCCTTAAATCATATTGGTTGAACAATCCTAACCTCTGATTCATGGACACTTGTTTTTTTGGACAAGGACCATTAGATAGTTTTCAGTTAACCGTCTGATAAATGTACACCAATTGGATAGTCAGGTGGTCAAATGAGTGATTTTTTTGTTCATGACGGATCAGCTTTTCTACCATCTGTATTGAATTTTCATGAATTTCATTGTTACATTTCTGTGCCTTGCATTTCTATTTCTAGAGCACCTTTTCACTCTCTTTATTGAGGTATTTCTACAATTGATTTTTTTTTTTTTTTTTTGCTTCCTCCATAGGATGAATTTGGTAAAGCTTGTGGATGAATTCGACGAAGGGAAGATTACTTGGAAGAAGTTCAGCTCCAAAGTGAGGAAGCTGCACAAGGACCGGATCGGAGATCCATATTTACGGGAGCCCGGAGAGTTCCCAAAGCTGGAGGAGAGTTTCTATGCGAACCCATTACCAGGCTGTATATGTGAAAGACAACAGGACAGGAAATAGATGCTAAGAAAAACCACAGGCTCGAATAGTTCTCAAAACAGCTGAAGAGCAACCCAAGGAGGAGAATGAGTTCTTGAAGTGCAGCTGGAGTGCAATTGCATAATCGGAGAATGAATTGCAAAGCTTAAAACTCCACATCCCCAACAGAATGACAAGTGAGTATTTTCTATTTCGATTAGAAGATGCAGTTGTATGGCGGATCAATTCTTTCAAGGCTTCAAGGAACTGTGTGATGAGGCAGAGATGAAGCTGATATTTGGGGGAGGATGCCATCATGTGCAACTTCATGAAGATGTATGATTCCACATATTTTTTTTACACGACTCGATGTTCTAGAAAGTGTTATTCGCATTTCTGTTGATTGTTTCCACAACGGTGTTGTGCATTATTGTATTCATGGTTATGTAGAATGTAATAACAGATCCAAATAGGAAATACAGCCATGAGGAGCTGTAGAGTATTTCTTCCTACACGGAATAACGCGAGGTTGACAGGAAATGGGAGCCCAGGATTCATTTCTGGTTTTCTGATAATGTCTGTATTCTTCTCTTTTTCCTTTTCCTTTTTGGGCTGCTTTGTTCTCGCTTTAGCAGTTAAAAATGCACCTGCATTGCATGCTGTTGGAGCAATCCAAATGCTTTTGTCATTTAAAAACCATTATCGTATAGATTGATGATCAGGTTTGTTGCCTTCGATATACGAATTAAACCTGCATCAGATAATGATCGGACAGTTGTTTCATGTCAATATGTTGGGGCCACTGATCTAGCAGATGGTTGTCTCCACAGTTTGCAATTCTACAGTCATGATTAGATGGTTTCTGATAATCACTACTGAAGATGAAAAATGTTGTTTCAGTGAACACAGCAGACACTTAATCACATGAGCTGAGGATAAAAATGATATAAAGTCGGTCTACAAACCATCTCTACCATCCCTTAATATGTGCACATGATAGACAGCATGAACCGCTCGATTGATCGATGGTACACCTCGTCAATCACAGTTACATAAAAATTGCAGTGGTGGAACAGTTGGGGCTTTTGATTAGTGCACAGATAGCTTGGGCAAGAGGTGCAAATTTACATTTTGTGGAAGGATTGTGCTTGTTCAGTTTTACTGAACAGGCACATTTTAGAGGATTTAAAGGGACCCATTAAAAACCAAGCTGTGGGTCACTCCAAAATCATTTTCAATCCATTTTCTATAAGCCTACTTCCTCAGGCCTGTGTCATGCAAATTACAGACCCTGTTTTTTACTGAGTCAGGGCAATTTAGGGTGTTGTTTGTGTTCATTGGGTTTTGCTTGTATATTGCAAGTCCAAGAACACATTTCATAGAGCTTGTTTGATTTGAGGTAATTAAATGTGTTGATGCAAAAATCTGGATCACCCTCCGCCAAGCCCTACGTACTCAAAGCGAACCGTGGTCCTGCATAGAACGGTAAACAAAGAAGACCCTGGCTCAAACAGGGGACCCTCCGATGCCAAAGTCAAGTTAGGGAAACTGGGTAGTGTAGAGTAGAGTGAGGGTGCAAGATGTTGCGTACCTGTACCTGTAGAAATGATTCTTATTTATACCTTAGAGTCTTGCTGTATGTGCCCGCTAATCTCGACACGGTTATCGCCACTATGAGAGAGCTATGCGTGCACAATCATTGGCCGCTATCTGGAGATCATGCACTAGGCATTACACCGATCATGCGTTACTGGGTTTATTCCATAAACGCCATCGTTGACCAAGCTCTCATCCGAGTCGACCTCACGGCTCGGATCTCGCTCGATGATCCGAGCCCACAAGTGAGCTGATCATTATTGCACAAGATAGGGAGGATCAAGTTGGAGGTCCACTGGGCGGATGTGTGATGACCCCTTTTGCATTCCAAGTTGACGTGTGGACTCTTGCATAAGGACTTACAGGTTGGCTCTTGTTTCGAGGCCCTGCTCATCGAACGCTCAACCACTTAATCTCATATCGGTGTCGTAGCTCTACAAGAGCCTTTGGAATCGCCTCGGGTTGGACGTGATCAATCCGAGGCTTTGCCCCTTGATGCGACTCAATTCAGATTCACCCACAACAAAATGTAACAAAATAAAAATAAAAATTCACTATAAGATGTTGATAGATGTTGACAGATGTTGGCACGTAGGGCTGAAAGTTGGGTGGGTTCAACGGACTTGTGACCAACCCGACGTTGGATTGGACTCGAGCAGGATGTATCAGGTTTAGTTTCGGGCTTGGGCTATACAAACACCAACCCAATAAAACTTGGGTCGAGCTTAGGTTGAGGTCTGAGGTTGCCCGACCCAAGTTAAACCTGTTCAATATATAAGTTATCAATTATAATTGAATGTGGATCGTCTATGTTGAAGGCACACAAAATTCCACTGCCATTGAGTCTCATTGGTCCACGTCGATGACTCAAGCTAACAAGATATACGAATTTCTCTCCCAGACAGATTGTGTGCTAGACGACTTTTAAAGGAGTAGCTGTAGTATATTTTAGCTTATTTGTTTAGAAAAAATGAAGTTCTTTACAATAAATAATTACATATATATAATTAATAAAATTATATATACAAAAAAAAAAGATGTTTATTAAAATATAATAGACTAATATAATAACAAAAATATTAGCATGTATCCAACCCGACCGAGCCGCTTAGGTTGGGCTTGGGTTGAGAATTCCCAACCGGAGGTTGGGTTGGGTTAGGGTTGAGGCACACGAACCTTGGGTTGGGACAGGGTAACCCGACCCGACCCGACCCAACCCAACCCGGCCGACTTTCAGCCTACGTCCTGGCAAAACTCTGTGGATCCCACCATTATGCATTATATCCACACCGTCCATTCATTTTGTTATATCATTGTAGGTCATGAGCCCAAAGATGGGGCAGAACAAAGCTCAAATGAACCACACCCCAGGAAGCAGTGGCAATAATGACGCCCTTTTGAACTCACTGTTTTCTGTGGTGTGTCTACTTGAGCATCTGATCTGCTCCATTTTTTGTGCTCATGCCCTAAAATGATATGAAAAATTGAATGGATGAGGTGGATACAATGCATGCATCATGATAAGGTGATACGAATTTTCACTTTATAACAAGGTTGAGTTTTACCTGAAAACCAAGGTACTTTAATTATACTTTTACCATGCTTTTACCGAAATTACACCGAACCAAAAACACCTAATAGATAAGACAGCTTGATTTGTGCTTTTTTTTTTTTCCAACTTCAGCATATATTTCAACTTACAAGAGGTGGCCCATCAATTGGGTGGTTTGGATTGATTCAATATTGATGGTTCGAATATATATATCTCGACCTTCTGATGGTTGACTATTTTTCTTTTGGATATGGATAATTTTCTTACCCAGCTTTTTTCTGGGCCATTGATCAAAACGTTAGAATCTTTCGATTTTGAAGATATTTGAGGCCATCCTTCCCATTTTACTAGATCAACGGTTTGGATCTTCTGAAACATAACTCCACAAGTACAGAATAATGCACGTCAGAAAATTGTATCTTATCTCTCTTTACTTCAGGGCCGAGAGTTTTTCTTAGCCAACAAACGTTTAAAACAGCCCATCTACAAACCAACCTCATCTGCAATCCAAGCCATCCATCATGTGGGTCCCACCCTGTGGACGTCCCATCCCGGATACCAGTCCAATCCACTCATGAAAACAAGCCACATTCCTAGAAAATAAACAATGACTTGGGAAAACATAACAAAATTGCCAAAATTTCTTCAGCCATCCATCTCCTACCTAAATTGCAACTCAACTGATATTTCCATCAGGTGGGCCTCGTTCTGGAAAAACAAACAGACGGCCAGAAAAAAAAAAAAAAAATCATTTTAACCATTGATTTACTTTCTGCATTAATCAAAAACCTTATTCCCAACCAGATAGAAAGCTCAGATCACACACATGACTTCCAATTGGCACGTGTGTCAAGTGAGAATTTGTGACAATTGTAATAATCAAACCTTAAAACACTAGTAAAAACATATATTATAGAGAAAGATCAAGACACAACTACCATTAATCAGAAAATTCCTACCCACGCACCTCTGTAAAAGCATATTACAGAGAGAAAACAACAGTCGAAATTGAAAAAAAAAAAGAAAAAAAAAAGAAGAAAGAAGACCCTGATTACAGTAGGATTAGCCGGTCCCACCAAGAACGGCCTTGAGCTTCTTCACCTGAGCGTCGTCGAGGAAAGTAGTCTTCTCCACCAAAGCTGAAGGGAGATTGTTCCCGAACAAAGCAAAGGCAGTAATCTGGAGGCCTGGACTGGGGCTACTGAAGCTAACGAAAGCAATGGCAGGTATACCACCAGCATTCAATTGAAAATGCAATAACCCTTGTGGGAAAACCATGATATCTCCTTTCTTAAGAGTCTTGTAGTAGACGGCATTCGCTGATGAGATGAACCCTGCCGTGATCGAGCCCTGAACTACAACCAAGATCTCCGATCCACCTGGGTGTGTGTGGAGTGGAATCACCCCACCTACGGCCATATCCAACCGTGCCATCGAGATTCCTAGACCGTTCACGCCTGGGAATTGGGCTGCGAATGCTGGGGTCACTGCTGCCTTGATGATGTTCGAGGTACTGCCAGCCACGCCGAGGCCGGAGAATACGAAATCTGCGACGGTGACTTTGGCGGGCTTCTTGCAAGAGTAGCCAGCTGGGCCTTCTGGGGCTGTGAGATCTCCGACGCAGAAATCTTGGACAGCTGCATGAGTGGATGAGATGGTGAGTAGGAAGAGGAAGAGGATATGAAGCATCTTAGCTATGTGGGATTTCTCACTCTTTCTTACTTGTGTATACAGATGTGTTTGTGTATGTGAGTTGGAGGGGTTCATATAGGTAGTGAAGGGGTTAGGATTTTTGGTACTGTGTATGTGAATCTACTGAGAAGCTATGCAATAACCATGCAGGAGATCACGTGCATGGAATGAGGGTAGAAATAATACGCGGGAAAAGACAGATTTTTAGCTGTAAAGCACGTGATTGTCGCATGAACGGACAAGATGGGCCTTTTGTAAAAAAAAAAAAGGTAAAAAGGTTTGATTGTACTATTAAGGATCGTACACGTTCGGCTAAAATTTCAACGGATAGAAATTCTCTTCTCTCATGGAGGATGTGATACTCGGAGGCGCCTTTCCTGCTAAAGCCTGAAGTTCCTGCCTGCCATGCTAGGTGGGGCCCACCGTGATGTTTGTGAGAAATCCACACTGTCCATCCGTTTTTTAAGATTATTTTACGACATGAAACCAAAATTGATTGTGCTATTGAGGATCGTACACGTTCGGCTAAAAAAATCAACGGATAGAAACTCTCTTCTCTCATGTAGGATGTGATAATCGGAGGTGCATTTCCTGTGAAAGCCATTCTTCCTGCGTTGGGATGCTATATGGGGCCCACCGTGATGTTTGTTAGAAATCCACACCGTACATCCGTTTTTTAAAATCATTTTAATACATGAGACCAGAATTGAAGTATGTATAAACTACAAGTGGACCACACAAAAGGAAACAGTGGGAACTGAATGACTACTGTTGAAAACTTCGAGGGCCATAGAAGTTTCGGATCAAGTTGATATTTGTTTTTTCCCTGACCTTATCAACAGTTTAGATGGCAAATAAAAATCCCTGTGGGTTCTAGGAAGGTTTCAACGGTGGATGTCATTATCCATATTGTTTTTTTGTGGTGTGGTGCACTTCATGCCTCATGATACTTAAATTTTGGGATCTTGCTCTAAAATGATCTTAAAAAATGTATGGAAGGCGTGGATCACTGGAACATGGGCCCCACCTGCACCCTACTTCCACAAATTCCAGAGATAAGTGATTAGGTTTCCATACGCATGGCAGATGTATACGGGATCTGAACCGATGATCAGGTAACCCATACCATGGATGGGCCATGTCCCAAATTTCATTCTAACCAGACAATCCCAACCCTTCAAGTGGAGGAACTTTTTACGAACAGTGGATGGTCCATGGAACTCTATTTTAGCTTCTTCTTTTTTTCTTGACCATATCTTTTAGGGACAGCCATCTGATGAGTGGTTTGGATATGGTATTACGTTTGCTACGTATGAGAAAAGAGGACCGAAATTGTCTACAACACCCAAGCTCAGTGGGCGGGCCCACCATGTTGGATATGTAAATCTGCTCCGTGCATCAGGCGAGAAAACTTATTTGAACCGTACATGTACAGAATATCTGCACGGTACTACAAGAAGACCTAACAATGTTGGTCTTTTTTAGTTTATTTTGGACCGTCTATTTTCGGGCCGTAAGGTGGCTGGTTAAGCTTCCCGATCCCAGGAGATTTTTAAGTCATGTTCCTTTCATGTTGAAGGATTGAACACCAACCGTCAGGATCATTCAATCATGGACCCCACGTGTACAAACTAAAAATCCGAGCATACCGTGCGTCTTCCAGGGTCGAGGATCGATCATGACATTCCTCGAGTAAATGGACGCGGATTGTGTCCTGCCCCTGCCAGGACCGACTCAGCTGCAAGGGCTATGTGGGGTCCATCATGATGTACGTGTTTTATCCACACCGTCCATCCATTTTTTCAGATCATTTTATGGGAGGATCTTAAAATGAGATTGATCCAAGGCTCAAGTGGACCACCCAGTGGGGATTGAACTCCAACCATTAAAAACTTCTTGGGAGCTGCAGAAGTTATGATCAGACTGATATCTGTATTTCATCCAGGTCTATGTGACTTTATGAACAGGTTGGATGGAAAATAAACATCACGGTGGGCCCTAGGAAGATTTAAACGGTGGGTGTCATTATCACCACTGCTTCCTGTGATGTGGTCCACTTAAGCCTTATATATGCCTTCTTTTTCGGTTCATTTTTTAGATGACCTGTAAAAATGGATGGACGGTGTGGATAAAACAAACGTATTACGGTGGACCCCACACAGCCCTGTCTGGACCGAGTCCGTCCGGACATAATAAAGATAAGTCTGTAAATCCCACCTTTTACCCATCGTCTTTTACAAGCACTCCCAAACTTTATTTTCCCAAACTAAGCAATTGTGTACGGACACATTATTTTCAGACGAAAATACCCTTGCATATAGCACTGTTCTAACATCCCTCCTGTAGACATATAGCTACGGATTATAACCGTAGCTATTGGAAGCATAGCATAGTGGCAGCGAGCCTTTGCATAATAGACGTCGTAGACTATGTCACAGATAGGTGCGGTTATAATCCGTAGCGATATGTATACAGAATCTTCAACCATCCGAATGTAAGGGTATTTTCGTCTGAAAATAATGTGTCCGTACATAATGGTTTAGTTTGGGGGCGTTTGTAAAATACGGTGGATAAAAGTTGGGGTATACAGCGGGAAATTTCTCTCTGGACTTCTACCGTTGCCCGGGGCTCACGGCACTGCATGGAGAAAATACAGTATACGCCACATGAGAATTTCAAATATATACACGTGATTTCCATTATACAAAGAGGGACCCGTGCATATATAATCCAGACCATTAATCTATTGAATCCAGCCATTGAAAGAACATATGAAAAAGTATCCCATATTGGAATATCCCATCTCCCAATATTTACTCATTTTCAATTTTAATGTGGACCGCTTTGATATTACTCTTCCCCATCATAACTTACGGTTTTGTTACCGGGTATAGTTTTTGTTCATGGTCCATCAACGTTGAGGTGGAACAAATCAATGGTTTGGATTAAAGAATCATGGGCCCTACTTGTCAGAATAAAATACTCGCGTGCACTGCACAAATGGTGAGATGGGGTTGCATGACATAAGCATGAGAAGACATGCAACAGCTAAAAGCGCCTCTGTAAGTCTTCCTTTCACTTTAATCAGCAGCCATACAATCCATGTGTGGGTTGTGGCGATTCCCGTCCTTACAAGGTGTCAACGTCCGGTCCGGATTAGGTGACGCAGGGTTAACAGCTTAGTGGGTAATGCCCTGACCGTGGGGGGCACGTTGATGTATTATCTGTATATCCACGCCGTCCATCCGTTTTGAAAGATCTGTAATAAAAATGACTCGTATCCAAATCTCAGTTGGACCACACCACAAAAACAATGGTAATTGAATCTGCATCATTTAAAACTTCCTGGGCCTATTGTAATGTTTAATTTTCATCCAAAAAATTAACACAGTAGGCATTTCTTTTTATGTTTTTTTTTGAACGGTCGAGAACTTATGTCATCAAAGTAGATTTTTAGGTTATGAAAAAAGGATTTTATACAAAAATGCCCTTAATTTTAGAGTAAAGCAGTTAAAAATAGTAAAGGAAAAACTTTAGTATCAAAATAGATTTTTAAGTCACATAAAGAGAATTTTAGATAAAAATACCTTAATTTTAGACTAAAATAATTTTAAAAAGTAAGAGTATTTTCATTTTTATTGATTTGTTTGCATGGATAGAAGTTTAGATTAGTAAGATAGGTTTTGCTCGACTGGTTGACTGAGTGAAAGATATCTTATTTAAACACGGAGGTCTTGGTATCTATTCCGGTAGGGTGGCTAACAGTGAAGTGTGATGACATTGGGGGTAACCAACAAGCTAACAAAAAAATAAAGAAAAAAGGTTTTGCTCTGTTCGAATAAAAAAAGGTGGATGGTAGGTCGGGTCTATACTAAAAAAGTAACCATTTTGTGCGCCCCAAGAAGTTTTTAATGGCCAGAATTAAATCCCTACTGTGTGGTCCACCTGAGATTTAGATCTGGCTAATTTTTGTGAACCTGTCCTAAAATTACCTGTAAAAACGAATGGACGGCGTGGATACACAGCACATACATCTAGGTAGACCCTCACGGTCAGGGCCTTACCCATGCCTCACCTAATCCACGTCAGTCAACGTAGGACCCGGACTATGCTGTGGTCGGTTCCAGAAAAGCTCTGTGGGCCCCACCATGATGTATGTATTATATCCACGCCGTCCATCCATTTTTCCAGCTCATGTTAGTGTACGAAACAAAAAAAATGAGGCATATCCAAATCTAAGGACCACACCACAGGAAAAAGTGCTGATTGAACGCTCACTGTTAGAAACTTCATGGGGACCACAAGTTTTGGAAGAAGCTGATATTCGTGTTTCCCCTTCATCCAGGTCTGTGTGACCTTATCAACACGTTTAATGGAAAATAAACAATATAGTGGGCCCTAGGAAGTTATTAATGATGGGCATTAAATTCACCACTGTTTCCTGTGGTGTGGTCCACCTGATACTTGGATCTGCCTCATTTTTTTTTCTCATACGCTAACATGATCTGGAATAATGGATGTGCGGCGTGGATGAAATACATACATCATGGTGGAGCCCACAGAACAATTCCAGCACCGATGTCGATACCGGAGGGGCACTACCGAAACAGGGTCTTAGAGAAATGTTCAGTGCTCTCGGTGTAGTATTAGTTATTGTACTCCTAGTTGCAATGGAACATAAATATGGTCTGATCCATTGATCTAGACTTTTTATCACGTCCAACGAACATTGCATGGGCTACCATGGAAACATCACACTGATCTGACAAATATTAACTGTTTGATCAATGGGATTGTAAAGAACGGTCAAGATCATTACAACAAAATAGGTCCAATCAAGAAATTGATCCATCTATTTGTTAGGGACCATCATGGACTGCTCGTGTTTCTAAAGCATCATTTTCGTTAGGCATTCGTAACCATCTCATCCATGGCTTGGAAAAGGGATGGCTAGAGGAAATAAGGTCAAATAAAGGATGGATTAGATCATTGTTTCAGTGTGCCTTTTGTATTGTAGAATATAAATATTTTGTGAACTTAATGGACGGTTCGGATTGATCGATTGGACTGCCCAAGTGAACCAATTCAAAACTAGGAGTGCTACAACTTGTAGTGTTCTGAGAGCACTGGATCATTTCTCAACAGTAGTACAGTATTATACCTGAGAATAGGATTTCGATTCGTCAAGTGGTACCGAGGATTTAGTGATCCAAACCGTTGATATGATGGGCCTCGCTGTGGATGAACTCTTAGATGTAAATCCCACACGGGAAGACCTTAACACTTCAATTGTTGGCCAGTGAATGGGCGGTTGAGAAAGAAAGCTCCCGACTGAAAGAGATCCAAGATTCAATGGATGTGATCATACATTCTATTTTTTTTTTTAGCGGGTGGGACTTCTTCTGTGGGTTGTATTATCTCAATGGTCTAGATCATTAAAACAAATACCCCACTTGTCCAAACAAGAAACTCCACCACACTTCAAATAGAATAACTCTAGCACAAAATCACATGATCTTGGCCGTAGAAAAAAAAAATTATATCTTTCCATCAAAACATCAACAGATACCATCCACGTCAATGTCGATTGCAACAAATTGGATGGTCAGGATCATATGATCAGAGCGATTTTCAGCGTAAGATCTATTCCTGTGGGGCCCACAATTTTGGATGCCTGTATTGATTGGCGTGCAAGTGGGCAGTGGGTAGATTTGCAGAAAAGGCTGTCTGGAAATTTCCTCTTTTAAAATAAAAAAAATAAATAAAAATTATTTTTGTCTTGTCTGAAGACTGAAGTAGAAGACAGTGAGGATAAGGTTGGCTGTGATTGATTTCTGTGGAAAAGCAGGTGGGCCTTATCATGATAACATATCGTATCTGTCATTGCATTCTTTCCATTTGGAATATTCCAAACGCGTGATTCGATCGTATTGTTAGTGGGCCATAAACGTGTCGGGGTCCGGATCCGGGTCCTGTACCGGGCCTAGCATCAAAAGAAAAGATTGTTTAACTCCGCCACGTGTAGGGCCCTTTTCATTTCTGGGCATAAAAATCAAATTCAGTCCATGTTGGAATGGGCCATAACGCACGACCTAAAATCAGACCCAAATTCAGTCCATGTTGGAATGGGCCATAACGCATTTTGACTAGGGCTGAAATTCGGGCGGGTTCAACCCGACATTGGGTTGGGCTCGGGTTCGGTCTTGGGCTATACTAATACCAACCCCCATGAAACTTGGGTCAGGCTTAGGTTGAGGTCGCTCGGGTTCAAGTCTTAGGTTGCCCGACTCAACCAGAACCTCAACCAAACCGGATCGATATATAAGTTACTTATAAATTATAATTGAGTGTAGATCGTCTGTATTGAAGGCACAAGAAATTCCAATGCTGTCGGGTCTGTCGGCTAACAAGATACGGTGGATTTCTCTGTCCCAAATAGATTGCATGCTACACAACATGACTTTTAATGGAGTAATTGTCCTATATTTTAGCCTGTTTGTTTAGAAAAAAAAATGAAATTCTTTACAATAAATAACTACATATATAATTAGTAAAATTATAAATACAAAAAAATAAGATGTATATTGAAATATAATAAACTAATGTAATAACAAAAATATTAGCATGTATCTACCCGACCAATATGACCGAGCCGCTTCGGTTGGGCTTGGGTTGAGAATTCCCAACCCAAGGTTGGATTGGGTTGGGTTAGGGTTGAGGTATAGGAACCTTGGTTGGGCTCCAATCCGACCCAACCCGCCCGACTTTCAATTCAGATGTACATCCAAACACGACCAAACGCCTACTTCCTAGTCCAACCTGAAAGCAATATAAATAATACACAATGCTGGCATTCAATTCAGATGTACATCCAAACACGACAAAATGGTACCTTCAAGTTGGACTTAAAAGCAATATAAATGTAAAATGATTGCCATTCAGTTAAAGATGTACATTCAAACACGACCAAAGTGTGGATTTCGATGGACCTTTGATACAGTAAAATCAGCCTTCATCAGATAGAAACATTTTCTCAATCATGAAAAAAAAAAAAGAACAAAAAAAGCATGAATTCTTCCACCACCAATCAGGGCAATTAAATAACTCACATGAGACACTATGCAGTATTATAGATTTGGATATGTTGTTATCTCGCAATGAATTGGTTTTTTACATTTGATTTTTTAAAAACTATCTAGAATACGTGATGACTAAAAATTAAAGGGAGTAAGAAATTTATTAAATTTTTGTAATCGATGTGTGATTTGGATTCACTCGGCTTGTAGTTAATCTGCTCTCCTTAGACAATACCCGTTAGTGCAATTGGATTTTTGGAATATCAACCTCCAAGATACAACTACTATCCGGTCACCATCCACTCTCAATGTACACGGGTTCGAACCAGTTTGCAGACTGAATCCAAAATAGAAAATTGAATTTAACCCTAAATAATAATAAAATTGAATTTAAAGATAACAAAACATTTGAAGAAAACTGGAGAGAGTAATGAATTTAAAGACGAATAGATATTTGAAGAAAACCAATGAAGGGAAACAACCCTTTGGATACACATGAGTAGACTTGGACTTTGCCATGTGCATACCACGGCATAGCTTGGGATGCGTTGCGAAGAAATGGTGCAAAACCAAACACCATTGTGGCTTCAAGGGCAAGCCTTATACTTCAATTCCCACTTATAAACCATTTGAAAATCTCTTAGGACCTATTTGGATTCATGAAAAGCATAAGAAAGGAAATAGTGTTTCATCTAGTAAATTGTGGGAAAAGAAAAATTATTTTTTTAGTTTGCTTTTCAACAAGATTTTCATAGAAATCTAAGATTTGTTTTTAAGATTGTTATGGCAAAACAAAACATTTTTTTGAAATTTTTTTTTGAAGCAATCACTAGCATGTGTCAGATTAGCACATGCAGCACATATGGGATGCTTAAAGATGAACAATTGCACATGTGGCATACATGCCATATATGAGCACTTTAAGTTGAATTGTGGCACGTGTGGTAGTTGTACGGTGGCACAAGACACACGGTACTTGTGAACATTGGCACCATTCGCATATGGCATATTTGAGGATTGAAGATGGAAATGGCACATTGGTGTATATGGGGGTGCTTTGCACATGTGGGGGCACAAGTAAAATGAATGGTAGTACAAGTTGAATAATAGCACAACTAGGGTGCAAGAGAAGATAGATGGTAACACATGTGGCACATTAGCATATGTGGGGGCATAAGAGAAAATGAATGGTTACACATGTTGTATATTGGCACGTGTGCAGTATGACCAAAGATGGACAATGTCTAAGTCAGTATATTAACACATGTGGCACATGTAAGGCGATTAAACATAGATAAAGCTCTCCAAAACTCATTTTCCTTCTATTGTGAGAAAATGCATTTTTTAAGAATGAAGGTAAAAAAATAAATTTATTTATTTTCCAACAAAGATAGAAAGTGGGAAATGGTGTTTCCCCCCAGTTTTTTTTTTTAAAAAAATTAAAATAAATAAATAAATAAAATTTAAAACAAGCTTAACAACAAAGAAAAATAAGTTTCATAGGAAACACCATTTCCTTTTCCATGAATCCAAACAAGCAGTTAGTTTTCAAACTCATGGCTAAAAACAAGACAAAATAACCAAGAAACAAAAGGGCTTGGTTGAAAATTTTGGAGGTTGTGTGGTGGGAAATTTTGAAATAAACAAAATTCTAAAAACCTTTTTAAAATACATGAGCCATCCAAAGGAGGTGTCCAATAGTGTATAGCAGCGAAAAAGATACATTTGCAATAGAAAATCGAATGCGCACGCATCATAAGTTCACCATACTACACCTTAATTTCCTACCAACACATGTCATATGTTGGATATCTTATGTTAAAGTTCTTGGAAACGTAGTTAAATTCAATAGTTTTATAAACTCAAATAGTGTATTTAACCGCGACGGATATCAATTTGGATACTATCAAATTTTTAGAAGAAGTAAAATCATAGAACTCTTGGAAAGGAGTTACCTGATTTAATACCATGTGAAACCGTCAATATCGGTTTTCCAAATTAAGAAGTTTCTCCCCAATCTATCCCAGATGAATGAGGTGGAGCCACACATCAGCCTTTGGAGTAGGGCCAAGGATGACACTAGAGTCATCCAATTGATGGACCCTACATGCTCCACACATGTGATGCAAGGAGAGAGGAGAGGTGTTCTTTATCACCCACTTCTCTCATCTTCCCTCTTGTGCTATAGGTGACACCCCAAGGAGGCTTAGGCATGCAAAGGCTCTCTTCATTTTTCTTGGGTTTAAGGGGAGGCACCAATTATAGTACTCCACCCTGATATTGCATCAAAAATCTATGATCATGCCTTAATCATGCACCCCAACCAATTAAATTCCTCCATTCACCATAGCCACCATCCTCAACCCATATCTCATGCCCGCCTAAGTTATAAACTGACACATGGATGGACATGATGAGGTCGAGCACCGTCTTCTTCAGGGGATAATTACTTTGAATCCACAGATCTTCTCTGTACTCCTCACAGAGATTCCTCAAATCCACAAGGAGAGATAGAAAATAGAAATAATTTCTAATAAAATTCAAAATAAATTAATTAATAATTGTCTAATATGTGTGTCCCTATTACACCATTAATAAAGAAAATTTTATACCAAAATTCGTAATTACCAAAAATAGTAAAATTATAATCTAATAAAAATCATAATTCTAATAAAATTCTTCTAAAGTCTAATTTCTAAAATTAAAAATTCCAAATAAACTTTTGCTAGAAGAGTCTTAGCATGATTACAAGTTATTTCTAAAAAAGAAAAAATCTAAAACTCTAAAAATAAAAAAATATTATAAAAAAACAAAATTACTAAAAATAGTAATTTTTCCTTAAGATTTCGATTTTAAACTGAAAGCGCGCGTTTTCAAGCGAAACGAACAGACGCGACCCACGTTGTGGGTCGGTTCACCCTGGATGGCTCATTAGGTTGTGCGCCCCATAATGATTAAAGCTATACACAAACCGAATTAACTCAATTAGCTCGCTCGACTCAACTCAAAAAAACTTGATTCGACTCGTTCAAAACTGAGTTCGAGTTGAGTTGGTTAGTCAGGCTCAAGGACTAAGCCGAGCCGAGTTCGAGTTAGGGTCAGCTAGTGGTCAAACCGAGTCGAGCTGTACCGAGCTCGATTCGGTTGAGCTCGTGTACAGCTTAGTAACGATACCCAGATCAAAAGTTATGGCCAATTTACGGTTCATCTTCTTTTGGTCCAACCATGCTAGAATGTATATGTCACGTCCTACATCATGAACCATCAAATCTTAACCATAGATCTTCCTCAAGCTTAATTTAAAATAAATCAACAATTAAAAATAAAAGCTAACAGTTAGAAACCTTCGTTATCCAATAATTAAAAATAAATAAATAAATAAACTTATTTATTTAATGCTCTGCCAACCCTTAAAACATTTGATGGACTGTCAAAACCATAAGATCAACCCATATGTACACCCAGATCCATAGCTCAAGTGGCAGGCTGAGTGAAAGATACCTCGTTTCAACACTGAGGTCTTGGTATCGATCCCTAGTGGGGATGGCTAACAGTGAAGTGTGAACTGACAGTGGTGTGTACTAACAAGCTAACCAAAAAAAAAAAAAAAAAGATCAACCCATATGTAATTTCCTGAATAACCAGTGGATCTCTTGTGGAATCATGTGACCCTCAACGGACCTTGATGTATGCACCCAATTGCATCCACTTTTATTGGTCATGAGATGACCTCATAAAGTAAACCAAAGCACATGCTATTAAGACCCACCGGCCCACACATTCTCAGGTCTAAGGGCTAATTGAAGCTAGTGTATCCAAATGTCAGTCTAATCTAGGCATGATGAATCTCCCAGTCTCAATACTTGTCTTCAATCCTACCAATGTAAGTACCCAACAAGTCCCACCCTGGAGCCTATATTTATATTAGACTCAACACTCATGTATAGAAGAGTCAAGGCACACCAACTCGTGGTCGCACCCGACAGTGGAGACCTTCCAACCTAACTCATCGTGAGTCCCCTCACACAAGATGACTAAGAAAACAATGCCACAGTTTCATCCTACAACCCGCTAACTGGTCATGGATATACAGGACAATGAGATTCATGACCCACAACTCTCACTTGGGCAATAGTCGTTGTGTTAAATCTCAAGTTCTCAAAGACCATCAGAAAAATCCCCTTCTTTAACCCTAATTTATATAATATGATTTCCATGTTCCACATGCAATAATGAAACTAATGCATCAATGTATCATAGAATAAACCAAGCTATCACGTTCATGACATTGGTTTTTTAGGGCACAACCTCAATATCGAAGGCATTAGCTTGAGAGAAGAGCGAATTGTCCTGCTCATCATCAAGTGAGCCAGAACACTGAAATCATTGACGGCCACAAATTTTTGCCGACCTTTGAATGGATTGGTCTGATTTAAATAAAGAGCATACTACGAGATTTCCTTAAGAGAATAAAAAATATTACTACTTTCCCAGCAAAAATTAAAAAGAAAAAAGAACGACCCACTACTAGATGTAACAAGACTTCCCTCAAGTGAGAGCATAGATGTCGATCATGCTAAGCTTGTTCACATTCTTTTATAACTGATTTCCTTCTGCCTTTGTAAAGACATCAACAAGTTGATCTTCTTACATGAGGAAATGAGATTATCTTTTTAATGCTTTCTTTCCAATGAACAACCTTCATGTGTTTAAAAATCAGCCACTTCAGTTGGACACAAACACACACACATATATGGACTGTGTATCGAGTGGACCACACTGGTATTTTTTTTCATTTATCAATGGCTAGACATTGCATCCTATGGTGTGGCTCATCTGATGAGCAGATGGGGTTTGAATTTTGTATTGGGTGATCCGCATCTCAGGGCCAACCTATTGGAAGGTTTAGATATCGCATGAACTAAAAACTTTTAAGTTAGCTGCTGGGTGGACCACTTAAATGCTGGGTGGGCCATGGCTTGTGGTCCAACCAATTGGACTTTTAAAATTTTCATGTGTGCAGATCTGCTTGATTGACACTGTACAAGGTCACAGGTAATTTCACAGCAAGTCCTGACTCAGATAATGGAGTAAGACTCCCACATAATTTAACATGTAGAATGAACCATATGTCGCAGACAGAGCTCATTGTGGGAATTTAACCATTTTTTGTTTATTTTATGCACACAACATAAGAGACTTCTGCATAAGACGAAGACATCTGGAATAGTTTAGATTCTTTGGGGTAGTGTAAAGAATTCTAGGATATTCAACACCATGGTAAATTTGTGTGGAGATCCATACAAGGTCCCCAAGTTCTTCTCTAGTGAGTTTTGGTAGCTAGAAGTGTGGATCTCCATAGTGGGGCGGAGCTTTTTCTTCCTATTTCCACAATGGGACGGAACTTTTTCTTGGCTCGGAGGTCCACCTGTGACAAGGAGTGAAAAAAGTGGTCCAGAAAGCTTGTAGTGTTGACTGTCATACCTGATCATTTCTCAATTTGAAACATAGACAAGGAAACATCCACCATCGGACGCCATTTACTTTCCTACGAAACAAATAAACTCCACCGCAGAATATCAGAAGAAAGCTCATGACTTTACAAAAATACACAAAATTATATAAATAATCGGTTTTTTATCTTTTGGTTACATCAGGCTTCAAACTCTCCGAGAAAACAATAATCAAAACAAACAGGGAAAATTCATTATATTTACATGGGGTTCATAGTAACAGAGTCACTGACCTAATTGGGACAGACATGAAAAATAAATGCAGCAACTGTCGGAAAATAAACAGCAATGACATGACTTGCAATGGCTAATAATCTATTGGAACAGCAATAACATATCCGGAAAGGCTAGTAATCTATTGGCTGCACAACACCTACAGTTACACCAACAGGCTGGTGAAAATGCGTTTTAAACTTGGGCACACCATCCGTAGCCTTCCCATGCCTGCACCATGTATCTGTTGAGGAAGGAAAATAAAAGACGTGGGTTAAAAACATTTGAAGAGAAAATAAGAGAGGCCACATGATCGTCAACCTCAGAGTACGTATCTCCCATGTCCTTAGTTTATACAAGTGGGCCCATGGTCATATGATCCACCCGCTGGTCTGATGGGCCCCAGGGGATTGACCACACCCCAAAATCTCCTCAACAGGTCAATCCTTTTTTTAAAGGTCTCGACAGGTCAATCCTAACCCGCATGGTGAATCAGTAATGGCATACCATCAGCTCCAGCGTCTGGATCACCGAACCATGGGCTGCCTTGTACAAAATGAAAACTTGTTGATGCTAATCTCATATGAATTCCTCGGGGATGAAATATCATGCTTGGATCGATTATGTTTTTTTATTGATAGCATTCACTACAAAACGGCAACCGTCGAGAACCACAAAAGCTGTTCAAGTTACTACACGAATAGGGGCAAGCTTTCTCACCTTTGGACAGAAGCGGATATCAAGAGTTTCTAGCATGTTACAGTCTGATATAGCAGCTTCCACCACTTTCTCTGCAATGTTGCATGACTATGACCATGGATCGTCACAGCAAACAGAGAAGAAAATTAGATGACCACCCAAGGCTTTCATGACCATAATTTCAATGACAAAAAAGTAGCAGTACATTCCAAGAAATAAAAAAGAAAGGACCAAAGAGTTCACATATTGCGCCATCATGAAATGATCCAGTGTTCTCAGAGCAATATAATTTATGATGCTGAGTAGCATTGGGACATTTAGACAGCCAGCAACCGAGATGTACCTTCTACTATGTTGAGAATACTTTCTTTTTTTTCTTTTTTTCTTTCTTTTGGCGGATAATGCAAATAGGTTGAGCATACATTTTTATGGGCTGTGAGGTGAAAATCAAACTGATCAGATGACCTAGTCCATCCATAATTTGGCCTTCTTTTTTATAGCCCATCCATTTTCCAAGCAAGTGATGGAATGGTTAGGAATAGGATTTTATGATAAAAGTGATTCTTTAGGGCCACAAGTGATTCATGATGGGCCCCAACATATACATGGCACAAGTTGATTAGGTTTATTTTACTATAAATTATCTTGATTTGGACTGTTAGAAATGTCCATTTGGTGTGATTTCTACATGGTGGTCCATGAAAAATTCTCTGGGACCTAATGGACAGCCAAAATCGGTTGGCTGGACTGTCCGTTTCCCAATCAAAGTAGGAGCGCACTATAACTAAGAGTGCACTGAGAGCAATGGGTCATTTCACTATATAAACTATATAATATGTCAACATGTAAATTATCTCCAAGAATTTCAGAAGGCAATCATGCTTTGAAACGAAGCACGTGGAATCCATACTTGAAGAGAAAGGCTGCTTATTTTTGGGCACTCAAGCTTTAAGATCTCCAAGGAACAACAGTTGCTGAATAAAGCAGAAAAAGGAGGGGGGGAAATGTTAGAAGATGAGATGAGTATAACTTCAAAGGATTATAAGATGATTATAATTGGCTACAAGTTTTGGAAGCCCAGCTCAGTATACAGGCACCTTTGACCAAGCCCAGTTCAGTCCAGTAGCAACATACCCCTTCCAAATTCCAATGATGTTAAATAAGTTGAGCCAGGATATCATGCCAGGCCTCAATGAACATCCGAAAACGGGCCCAGTAGTAGTTCTTGGGCCTGAACTTGTGCCCAACCCCAGACCTTTAGCCTCAGCCCAAATCCAACCCAAAGCAGGCAGAACACAAATCTGTAACAGGACCAGTCCACCTACTTTCATTGCCAACCTTTACTTGCGATAGACACCTGAGCCTTGCTTAGTTGGGCCCACTGTTTAGATGGCCTGGACCAAAAATCCAAACCCTCGGCTCACAACAGGAGGGCCACACAAGTAGATTTGAACATCAGCAATTCCTTTAAACCCTCACTTTTTTCCATACATGTGTATTCACCAGTATCATCTACCAAGAGGGGGTCAACCTGATCAAGGTTGATCAGGTGCAGCTAGGGCTGTCAATGGGCCAGGATTGGGCCTGCCACAATCAATATTTTGAATAGGCCCAGCCCGACGGCCTGGCCCGTTGACAGCCCTAGGTGCAGCCACGTGGCGTGTGTAGAGGTGCATGTGGGCTTCACAAAGCTCAGCACAATGTGATAGATAAAAGACAATCATTTACCTCAAACTGAGAAAGTTGAGATTGAAACACGCAAGATCCACTTCCTTCAAATTTGCAGACAAAGATAGGTTTAATGATGACAAGTGGAGGCAGCGGGCCGCTGGAGGAATGACGACTTTCTTTATGTTCGGGCATCCAACACAATTGAGGTTCTGAAGCAAACGATCAGGCTGATCAACTGACTCATGGTCATTCAGCAAAGACAAAGGGCTAGGCGAATCATCTGATTTTGATAATTCCAGAAACCGCCCACCACTTGAACCCCAATTAAGGTCGTGCATGTTAATGCAGCCGTTCAAGCTCACATGGGTGAGATGCGTACAGCAAGCAAGAAGCTCCTCTATGGCTGACTGGCAGATGCTCCCATAGGACAAGTCTAACTCACGGAGGGATGGGAGAGCGCCATTTTTATAGAGGGCATCCAAAGAAGTGTTAGTGAGGTACTTGCATGCCTGCAGTTTCAAAACCTGTACACAGCAGTTAAAATCACACGAAAATAAAGTGCAAAACAGATATACGCAAGCATAAGCATGCAAGAGTTAGTCATGTACAAATTCTTTTTTCATGCATTCACAATCACGTTCATGCATTTCAATGGGCATAAACTTACTACAAAACTACCCCAGTTTCCATCTTATGTTTGATGACTAAAATGGTTCCGAATATCATCCAAAATCAAGTCCACTCTCCAAATCAACTCAGTTTCAGTGTGCAACAAAACGAGTCACCAGGCAAGTCAAGCTCTAAAGCCAGACCAAGTATAATGATTACAAGCCAGGGCAAGTCATAAGTCATAACGGCTTCAGGCCCTAGTCAAGTCAGACACTGAAACTGTTATTTAACCATGATAACCATGGTTTGCGATATCAATATCGGATCATCATATCCATATCAAAACAATACGATGCGCGAAACAGGTCCACAACGGACCATTTTAAATATATATAAAAAGTCCCGTGTCGGCCAATACGCCCATAATGGCACCAATATCTGGACTGCATATCGGTTTGTATTGGCACTGATATTTGGGCAGCATATCGATTACAACCAATACGTGTATAAAAGTCATAGGCCAGTCCTGTATTTCACCTTTCCTTCTTTTGTTTTTTCTTGCTTAGGGATTCTTCTATGACAATTTCCAACCACATATATGCTTGTTTTGAAGATTAAAACAAGGGATTCAGGCTCCAAACGAAGAATTGAACAGCCAGTGACCAATTTGGGAATTTTTAAATTTTTTTTTATAAAAAAGGGTAAGAAAGCTACTTTTCATTTAAGATTGCTACAATCTTGTCAAGTCAACAAAATAACCCCAAATTGATCAAAATCATGCTTGATTTGATTTCTATTTGGGGACATTTTCATTAAAACAAGGGATTTGGGCTCCAAACGAAGAATTGAACGCCCGGTGGCCAATTTGTGGAAATTTAAAAAGAGTTTTAAAAAAGCTACTTTTTCATTTAATATTGCAATAATCCTGCCGAATCAACATGATAACCCAAAATCAATCAAAATCATGCTTGATTTGTGTTCGATTTGGGGATATTTTTATTTATTTTTTTCCAAATTTTGTTGCTTTTTCCAAAAAATTCAGTTCTTTCAAATAATTCTTGTAATGTGCATGAAGACAATGTTACTCAACTATAAAATCTACACATGTTGCTACAATTCATTTTTTTCAACATTTTTTGTTTTTGTATTTTTGGGGGTTTTTTGAGGAATTTTCTGAATTTATTTTTTTTTTCCCAAAATAAGTCCAGGGGAATGAAATATGTAAGTAAACTTATGTTGGATCCATTGTTCAAATTATCTCTGATATTATCTCTATCTCTAGCTCAGCGATACCAATAACACTAGTAGTGATACCGATAACATTGGTAGTATTAGAAATTCTAGGTATCAGTGATGTAACACCAATGTATCGATATGGCCAACATTTTCGACTATGTAAATTTCACATGTCGCTTGTATTGCCAATGTATCGATATCACCAATGTATAGCTAATATTTTCGACTAGGCAAATTCCAGGTGCTTCTTGTATCACTAGTGTATCAATGATATTTCGATATTATAGCAAAAAATCAGTTTATTAAAAAAAATCGTTCCAATTTTTTTATGACTGCATGGTTGCATGCAGTGTTCAATTTGTAGATGATAATATTGACAAATATCGCGATATTATCGTTATTGCAACATGGGCAATATCGAGACCACAATATTTCATTTTCTTTCTAATTGTCGACGATTTCTCGGTGAAATATCGTGTGTTGTCGCTATTCTGAAATATCAATTAATGTTTGGATGGAAGGTTGGATTGTTGGATGGCTAGATAGAATGGATGAGATGGTTGAACTGATTTCTTACAACAAATGCTTTTAGGCCCCATTAAATGGAAACTTATTATACATGCATTCTTTTTGTAATTTTTTAATTCCAAAATATGCAAATATGTGTATTTTAACATCTCCTGAAGTTTCACTAAAAAATTCTACCATTTTCCCATGTTTCCCTAATGTTTCTGCATTTCCGGTTATCTGCGATGTTATGGGCGATATCGATATTGTTTCCATATCCCCGGCCAACGAAACTTGTAGCGATACTGATACTTCGAACACTGGTTGGATCTACCATTCACTATTGGATTTTAATTACAAATGTATTTTTCGGCCATTTTCAGCCACTTTTTGAGCATGTCCTAAAATATTTCTATTTTTTTTTCAAAATTAGTTTATGGGAATGGTAGATGTAGGTAGATCTATGTTCTACCATCTATGCGCTGAAATTTGAATGTGTATTCTTGCGTCACTTTCAGCCATTTTTGGGCAATTTTCTGAATTTCTTTTAATCTTTTTTAAAAAATAGTTTAGAGAAATGATAGATCTAGGTAAATCTATGTTTCTTAAACATAGATATACCATCTATGCACTGGATTTCAATTGTGTGTATTTCGGGCAATTTTCAGCCTTTTTAGGCAATTTTCTAATTTTTTATTTGTTTCCAAAATTCATTTAGGAGGATGATAGATTAGGTAAATCTATGTTTTCTGAACATAGGTCTATTGTTTATATACTGATTTTGATTATGTGTATTTTCGGGCCATTTTTTGCCATTTTTGGGCAATTTATCAAATTTTTTTAATTTGTTTAATGATTATGGTTATTAGATTTGGTGCTCTACTTGATACGTCATGAATATATAATCATATTAATAATATTAATGTGTCATATCAATTTATGCCATATCCATCAAAATTTATATTTGGTGCTCTACTTGATCCATCATGAATATATAATCATATTAATAATATTAATGTGTCATATCAATTTATGTCATATCCATCAAAAAATTTATAGTGAAAAGACTCAACATCACAGCTTACAACAGGTCAACCTGACAGATAGATTCCTCAACAAAGATTGGTCCGATGCACCATTGGATGCATGTTTTTTTAAAGAGTGATAATGATTTTATTAAGAAGAACCCCCAGCAAACTGGAAAGGAAAAGAATACAAAAAGGATATAAAGCAAAAAACCCCAGCAAAGGGAACAAAACAGAAACAGAACAACGCTTCTAAACGGACCACTCCAACAGCAACGCCAACGTTGCTGTCAGCACGGCGTGTAAGGAACGAGTCTGATTGTGAAAGTGTCTTCGGTTTCTTTCCCCCCAAATGGCCCACCAAATCTCAGGAAGAGTTAGCCTCCAACTCGAAGAAAGGTGCTTGCTCCCTGCTCCCCCGTGCCAAGCCCATAGGAGGTCCCCCACAGAACTTGGCATCGTCCAAGCCACACCTTGGGCTGCTAGGAACCAGTCCCGGATTTGCTGAGCAAATGGACAGAAGATAAACAGATGGTCCACCATTTCTGCATGACGCTCGCACATGCAGCACATATTTGGAATGATCAAGGAATGCTTTTGAAGATTATCGATCGAAAGAACCCTCTTTCATCCAACCAAGCAAGTGAAGGCTGCCACTTGCGGAGGGGCTCCTGAAACAAAGAATAGAGAATTCCAAAAAGGTTCCTGAGCTAAGCAACTCCAAACCATGGAATCGGAATCCCCAGCTGGGACTACAGGCTACAGGCACTGAAGGGGGGGCAGTATGCTCTACTATCTCATCATTTGAAAGGTTTTGTCTGCTTGGAGGGGTCCAAACTACCTCCGAGCCGCATATGGAGAAGCAATCTGCACCTTCACATCAGCCGAAGGCACAAGGCAAGCCAAAGAAGGGAAATCCGAACTCAGCAGCCTCTCACCACACCAAGTATCATTCCAAAATCTGACATTGAAACCATCACCCACTGCAAGAGACGCATTGCTAGAAAATGTCCTTAAGAGTCATCACCAATCTCCAGACGAATGAAGCTCTGTACAAGGTAGAGCTCTTATGATGGGGACATCATGCGCACGCGCACGCCCCCCACCCTACGCACATACTCAAGGAGGAGGAAGGCCCCACTATCGATCTGGATCGACGACGACATCTATAAAGGACCTCTTAGTTAGGGGGCCGTGCTATGGAGCATTGGAGTGGACCCGATCATCATAGGGATTCCACCATTGGATCTCATGATTGTGGCCCACTACCCTAGATGATCTAGGATTTTGAGTTTTGGTTATTATCGTTATCAGAAACATCATGAACGGTTTTGATTGCATTGATTAGTTGTTATTTTGTTACTTTGTCTCTAAGTAATAGTGTGCGTACATGGCGCAGCTTTTGGGGTTTAGGGTTTTTTTATAAATAGGCAACCCCATTTTGGTTTTTTTTCATTGAAGTTTATGAATAAAATTCTACATTTTTTCTTCTCTATTCCTCAGAGTTGAAGAAGCTAATTGGGTGTGAAACCCTCCCTTTCCTCGAAGGGCTAGCTACCGTGGTACAAATCCATAACTATCTCAAATCATCCCCACCTCCTACACCTCACATCCATCATCTCCCACAGCCTTCCCATCCTCAAATTTATCTTTTCTTTACACTCAAATTCTCCTCTACAGCAGATTTTCATATGTTGGCCCACCAGGGGCGCAAACTTCGGCGGAGCACCACGCACACACCGGACCGCGGATCGACATGAAACTTGGCGTGAGGGTGGACCTCCCCTCCGACCAACCCCTAGCTAGTCGTTTCCGGTTTCGTGGGCCTCACACGTGCGGACAGGAACCCACGCACATGCGTTTGGGATGGGCTGCCGTCCACACGTGTGGACTATCTCAGGTTACTTTCTCTCCCCTATTTCATTCCTCTCTTGCCTTAAATCCCTAACCCTAACCCTAGATGATCCTAAATTCCAAGTTCTTTCCCACTTTTGCAAACCCTAGACTTTCCCTAAATTGAAACATGGTGAATCTCTTGAATTGGGGAACAATCCTTTGCAAGGGTGGATGAATCTACACTCCTTTGGGCATTGTTTGGTTTATAATTTTATTTGATCCAGCCCTAATGTGTGTAGGCTTGGACCCCCGTAGATTCCCCTTGTTGAATGTTTGATTGTATGTGGGACGTGGAATTTTGTGATTGTTTTAAATTGGTATGATCTAAAGCTTGAAATCTTGCATGTCATATTTAATTTCATGTCTTGCATCATCTTAGTATGCCATCCCCCTTCCTGGATCCCATACTTGGCAGCGATAACTTCCCGCCAAAAAAAAAAAAAAACACCTGGTTCCATAGCAAATCGCCATAGCCATTTTCCAAGGAGGGCCAAGTTCATATTTCCAAGAACCCTTAAACCAGCACCTCCTTGTTCGACAAGTTTGCAATCCTCTTCCCACTTCAATAGGTGAAATTTGAAGTTGTCCCCTTCTCCCTTCCAAAAAAAGTCCCGCCTTAATTTTTCCAGTCTTGCCAGCACCTTAGGGGGGCATTTGACGAGGGACATGAAGTATATCGGCATGTTGGAAAAGGCCACCTTAATCAGAGTGAGACTACCTCCTAAAGACGGATGTCAGTTCCTCCATTTGGATTGTCTGTTCTCGATCCTTTCTATCGCTTTGTACCAAAGATGAATTGTCAGTTTGCCAATGCATAGCAAAAGGCCCTGGTAGTGAGAAGGGAAGGTCCCGATTTCATAACCAAAAATCGACGCTAAGGTGGCCAGCTTGTCTTGACTCTTGAGCGACATGCACTCCAAGAAGTTCGTTGTTTCTCACGTTACAACCCGAACACCGCCTCAAAACATATGACCACTTTCTGCAAGTTGTCCACCATCTCAGGATCTGCTTCTAAAAATATGATTGTATCATCTGCAAATTGGAGGTGTGAGATTGGATCCGCCATCCCCACCACCTGAAAGCCTCTAAAGAGACCCGATTCCTGCCCTCAGGCTAACGTGCAGTTGAAAGCTTCTACCACCATAATGAAGAGATAAGGTAACAAGGGATCTCCCTGTCTCAGACTCTCAGGCCTCTAGAGGACTTGAAAGTACCCTTTAGGGGCTCCATAAATTAACACTGAGAAGGAAGCTCTTGCATCCACTTTTTCCATTTGACTCTGAATCCCATTCTGGAGAGAAGATATTTGAGGAACTCCCAATCTACATGGTCATAGGCCTTCTCCACATATAACTTGCAAACCAGACCCGGCTTTTTTTATTTGAACCGAGCATCAATGCACTCATGAGCGGTCAGGGCGAAGTCAAGGATTTGTCTACCCCCCACAAACGCTCCTTAATTAGGAGAGATAATAGAATCCATCACTTCCCTAAGTCTTAATGCGAGCACCTTTGCAAGAATTTTGTACGGACTTCCTATTAAGCTAATCGGCCTGAAGTCTTTCAAACCTTCCGCTCCTTCGATCTTTGGAATGAGGGCGATAAAGGTTGCACACCCAGCTCAGATGGGAAGCGCCCTTCTTCGAGAAATTCTTGGATGGAGTCCATCACATCAGATTTTACCACGTGCCGAATATCCTTTAAAAAATGCAATAGGGAACCCGTCAGGTCCTAGGGCTTTATCCCTTTCCAAATTGATCAACGTTGCCTTGATGTCATCTTTGCAAATCAATTTCTCAAGAGACATCACCATTTCTTCTTAAATATTATCAAAATGCATAAGATGCAGCCTTGGCTGATCCTAATCTTCCATAGAGAGCAGTCTTTGGTAAAAACCAACTATTGCTTCACACACCTCTTCCTTCTTTTCTAATCTAACCCCATCCACCAAAATTGACGAAACACAGTTGCATTTTGCTCTGGCTAATGCAACATTGTGAAAGAAGTGTGTATTTTTGCCTCCCTCCTTCAGCCACAGTGCCCTTCAGCATTGTCTCCATTTTATCTCCTACTCCTTAAGGAGCTTTGAGTAATCTGCCTCCAGAGAAGTTCGTCTCAAAATGTCTTCTTCAGAAGCTTCCCATCCCTCCTTGATACCAATAACCTAGATTTCTTCAAGAATTTCAGCTAAGGAGGCCTCTCTGGCCTCAAAGGCATCTTTATTCCAAGTCCTGAGATTCTACTTGAGGAGTTTTAGTTTCTTGTGAAGCCTAAATCCTGCCCTACCTTCCACCTTGAAGGAGTTCCACCAATCAGCAACCAAATCTGCAAAACCTTCAAATTCCATCCACATAAGTTCAAACCAAAATGGTTTTGGGCCCCAGCTTTCAACTTCAACTTGGAGGAGGATGGACATGTGGTCTTAAATGGTTCTTGGCAAACCTGACACATGAACCAATGGGAATCTCACCGGCCATTCTGAGTTGACGAAGAATCTATCCAGCATGCACAGAGTTGGAGAGCTCCTCCCATTGGACCAAGTAAATTTCGCACCAGACATCGGTATGTCAATCAGATCGCATTGTTGCACCCAAGCAACAAAGTCCCACGTGCTCTTGGTTATCTTTGACCCTGACGATTTATCATAACTAAATCTAATAACATTGAAGTCTCCCCCAATGCACCTCCTCCCATTGGACTAGGTAAATTTCGCACTAGACATCAATATGTCAATCAGATCGCATTGTTGCACCCAAGCAACAAAGTCCCACTCCCACATGTTGCTGGTTATCTTTGACCCTGATGATTTCTCATAGCTAAATCTGATAACACTGAAGTCTCCCCCAATGCACCAAGGGGTCGGCCACCTCACAAGGATAGCGTTCAACTCTTCCCAGAAATATTGCCTTTTATTCAGGTACAAGGCTCATAAACAGTAGAGCATACCCAAGAGAAACCCGATGAGACATCCTTAAGAATTACTGAAATGGAGAAATCACCACACCATGAGTCCTCCCTCTTCCGAATCTCCGAGTTCCAAGCTAGCACGATGCCTCCAGAAGACCCCTTCGCATTTAAGCAAATAAATTCCTTGGATCATTGACCCCACACTGAATCCAATTCAAGACAATTGAAGGTGGCCAACTTAGTCTCCTACAATTGCAAGGAGATTATATGCGCTTTTGATTACCTACACAGCCTTTATCTAACAACATTTGCCCCAATCCCCCAGACCTCTAACATTCCAACTCAATAAATTCATCGAGATACAAATTGTGCCCTTCTCCCCCTAATTGGCCCCCCATTTTTGCGGCTATTGTCATAATTCACCGAAGTTTTGAGTCGCGACAACTCCCTTCGGCTCCATAGAGTCCATCTTGTCGACTGTCAGGCCACCTCACAATACCTCTATTCAATAAAATGAAATAGAGCAACAACGTCTTCGTCAAAAGCCTGAAATGTCATCCCGAGCTTCAAACCCACCCTACCAATGGCATCCTTAGCCCAGTCCATCTCTTCATTTGACACAACATTGCCGCATATATTTCCCATCTGAGCCTTTGGCATAGCCTTGCTAGAGGGGATTTCGCAACCTACTTCCACCTCTAAGATGCCAGCCGCAACAATCCGGAGCGGAGTAATATCCAGGGTCTCACTCATGATCATCCCCTCCTAGGGCTCTATTCTTCACGATGCTAAGATAGCGTGAACATCCTGATGCTCCTCAAGCCTTCCCTCTGATTGTTGACCTTCCTTCTTAGAGACCATCTTCCACCATGAAAGCCCAGTTCCCATCTTCGCTGCTTGGCACAACATAATCACCCTGACGTGCTTGGATAGGGGCTTCAATACACCTTAGGGCCTGTTTGGGAGCGTGGATTCGGAACCCTCTAGATTTGAAATCCTCCTATTGTGTTTGGCACCCTTGATTGAGAATCAACTTTAATCCAAAAGTAGCTATGCATAGTATATTTACAGGGGTTTGAATTTAATTACTAAATTAGCTTTAATATCTCTAATTAGTGAACGTATGTAACGTTTGACACAATGGTTGTAATAAGCCCACTGAAATATATATACTTTGCCTGAAAATGATGAATTTCCAAGTCTTGAATGGGCCACAACCACAAGATCGCATAACCAACTATTTTCAACCGTTGATTTACATGGACAATGTTTGGATGGCACTGATCATTGTATTAAAGTAATTATAGTGATGTAATTGATAATCTAATTATTTTGGGGTATCATTAATGGGACGTGTCCAATAGATTATAGTCTAGTGACACACATGCAACTCTTGGAAGTATTTTAGATGTAGTCCAAGCTTGCACCATGGATTTCAAACCCCCTCTTTTAAGGGGATCTGAAACCCCCTGGATTTTACCAAACGACCCCTTACATTCAACTCATTCTCGGGTTGCCTCCCAGTCTCCGCCTTCTCTAGCTAGGCTGCTTATGGGGCCCTGCGAAAAAGGATGGCTCTTGCAGCTCCTCTGGTGTAAGGGAAGAAAGCTTTTCTTTAGGGGGGCGGCACTAAGGCAAAGTTGTTTGCACAAGAGACTTTATAGGGGCACGTTTCACCAGACGATTTGACACTAGCAATCGTGTCGTTGCCCTCGACACGTGGATGAAGCAGAGAAGGATGGGAGATAGGTAGGTAATCAATGTCAACACGCGTTGATCTTAAGGAAGACCCTCCAGACGCCTCGTACCAATAAACAGTCCGAATCTAAAGAAGCTTGGCTTCGAGAGTCTGAGACTCGAGCAGAACCACCACTGCAGTCCTATCCTCCTGCGAAACCATTGGCTCAGACGACCCTCGAGAGCACCCGCACGATTCAACTCATGTGAAGCACCACACCTCTCCACATGGAGCCGAAGACTATCAAAAGGATTCGGCACTCATGCATAGCACAAAACAACTCTCGCTGAATGAAAGGGCTCCACTTGTCCACCAACTCGTTGCGAAAGGCCTGGGTGATGGCACGGCATGCCTGCCCAAAATGGTGCTCCTCCGGGACACATCTCTCATGCCTTTGCTAGGATGAACCGCGCCACCCTGCTCTTCCAAATGTCGCCCCATCTAGCCGAGACTCCCCATGAGACCTCCCTTTCCACCTTCACTGGCAAGCGGATCTCCCCAATGGATAAGGACATATCTGATGGCATGGGAATGGCTTTCTTCCTCCTAATGCAAATACGAGCAACACTGATATCGTCTAATGCAGGGGCATTTTCACACAGGGCTCAAGTGGGGTCGCTTGTGGGATGCAGGGGCACACTCGGGGTGGGTGCGGCCCACGGAGGAGGTCTCGTGTTCGAGACTCCTCATCGGGGGGTGATTAATGCGCATTTCACACCAGGCTCAAGTGGGGTAGCCCGTGGGATGCAAGGACACACTCGGGGTGGGCGGCCCATGTGATTTGGGGCCCACGAAGGGGGTTCGGCCGAGATCTTAACCCATGCGATGTGGGGCCTGGGCTATGAGATAAAAGGATTAATTCGCCATACTCTAACAGTTCGAGCTTTTAAAACAAGTGGTTAATTGTCCTACATCATCGTCCCCCTTCTCCGAAGCCTCATCGATGGCTATAAATTCGCCCAAACACTCGCGTAGGGCCTTGAGAACTTCGGCTTCCAAAGCTCGAGAGGAATGCCGCAAAACAGATACCATGCCAGGTCTCGCAGCCAAGCACCAGGCTGTCCTCTCATCAACATATCGAGAGGATCGAACCGTCATTGAACAAGGCACTGACCGTGACAATCTGATCAATATTTGTGACCGTGATCAAACCATCTGATCATTGAATAGGGTATCGACCCCTCTCGTTTCCTCGTTGACTGCTTACCGATCTCCTATCTGTAGGTTTCGGGCTACGCCGGTTTCTCCTTCTTGACATTTTGGGCTATAGGCAACTTGAAAATCTGTAGGTTTTGAGCTACGCTGGTTTCTCCTTCTGAATATACGTTATTGGATACATGTTTAAAACACAAAAATAATGATGATGATGATGATAAATTCCTGGATCTCTTTTTTTTCCTCTTTTCCTAATATTTTTCAGTAATTTTTTGACTCAAAAAAAGAAAATTTATTGCCCCGTATGGAGGCAATACAGGACCAATATTGATAGATGACGTCACATCGTATAGGATTTTGGCCAGGGCCAATACACATGCTGATACTGATATTCAGTACCATGATGTTAACAAATCATGATGGTCTAAAGCAATCACCATTTTGTCTTTCTCGTACAACTACAAATAAATGCTTGTGCTAAACAAACAGAACAACAAGAAATACAAAGACAATCAAAGAGAAGAAGTAAAAGGTCATCACCCTATTATATAGACGGTGGTAATAAAAAAGCCTCATAACAGTTGTAACAACTTTTCTCAAAGGTGTTTTCCATTTTTAAATTGTACACACATCAGTGATCAGTGTGCATAATGGAGCAGTTAGAACAGCAGCTGCTGGATACACAAAAAAGCCATTATTATGCAGACGACCACTATAGCAGGGTCAGAACATAAAATTGCCCTTCACAACTATTAAGAATGGCCATATCAACAATGTAATGTTTAAATTTTTCAGTTCCTCATGTCATTCCTTTACTTACAGAAATGTGATGATTATCTGCAATTTTAAGAAACCTTGAACTCAGAAAAGAGAAACGCTTTCAGGGTGCTATTAGTGCTCCTAGTTGCATCGGTCCACTTGGACAGTCCAATCACCAGACTGCTCATTAGGTCCAGTGCACATTTATTGGGCGTGTGCTACCATGCAAACATCACACCAACCCAACAAATATTAACACCATTGATCAATGGCCTTTAATATGGACAGTCAAGATTGTTTACACAAAAATATGTCCAATTAACAATTTGTTCCATCCATTTGATAGGGCCCATCATGGATTGCTTACGACCCTAAAGAATCAATTTTTAGGTAATCATAGTCATCCCATCCATAGCTTGGAAAATGGATGGCTACAGAAAATAAGGCCAAGTCAAGGTTGGATTAGATCATTCAATCAGGTAGTTTTTGCACAGTAACCCATGAAATGGGTTCTAGATTAATAGATAGTTCGGATCAAGCGACTGGACTGTCCAAGTGGACCGAAGCAACTAGGAGCGCTATAACTCAGTGCTCTGAGAGCACTGGAGAATTTCTCCTCAGAAAAGAAAAAACTATAAAGTGTTTTCTAATAGCAATTCAAGCAACAACATGGCTATTTATCAGGAATTTACAATGCAAGTTGATGATAGAAGAACAACACAACATTAATCAAATAAAAAGGATAGAAGAACAATAGAACATGGTTTATGCATGTTTGATCCAGAGTATTTGGGAAATGTTTTGGGAATTAGTCACTAAAAAAGGTGGCAAAGTAGAGAACTTTCCAAGTGAGGTAGGTGGGTGGTGCATGCTTATCTATGCAGGGAATAACATTCATGAATTACCTTCAACTGCAAACAGGATTCAAACACAGGCTGCAAATTCATCAAGAAAGTATATGATAAATCAATCAATGTCAAATGTGGAAGCCAGCATAATGAGGAGAGCCCGTCAAGACCAATGGATGGGCATGACATCAAGATCAGTGACTCAATGAGTGGGCATGAAGTAGCCGTGGCGGACAAGCAATCATCCTGTAGTTGGCTGGTAAATCAAAGCATGAGTGTCAGCTCGAGCACATATAAGTGAACATCACAAATATATGTATATATGTAGGAACAAGAGTATCACCTACAAAAGGAAGCATCCAGAGATGTCAACCGAGGACAATTGATGGATGCTTGAGACAAAACGCCACAACCTTTTAGCTCTAGACCTGACATGTATGGTGCATCAATCTGAAGAACACTCAACTTGGGGCATATGCCCAGATTTAGTGATCGAAGACCAACCTGCATCAAGTGCTTCAGTTTAGAATGAGCATGAAGACCCACAAAATGTTGCGATGTTTAAAAGCATCAATGGCATTTAGAACTTGTAATCATTTAGGAAGGTGAAATCTAAATTAGATTGCACCATCTAATAATACTAATTTTTCAAACAATTGGCAATAAATGAAAATCTACAGCATACGAGATGCATTTTCAATGAGGAAAAGCAGTTATCATTCATTTCTAACAAATCGCATGCACTTTGACAGATGTCATTGCGGATTGTCAACCAACGCCTTTTCAACAGGTCGACCAATTGATTGAGCATGAATATGCAGAGTAGCAGCTTGGATTGTACTGAATCATTTAGTCACGCTGTATGGCACATGCTGGCATCCAGTAAAACCTGGATTAAATGAGACCTGTGAAAATCCACACTAGCTAATAATTTCTGCTTTACCACAACAATGTAGCATATTATTTATCCTTCAAAAAAATGTAGCATTTACGGAGCATTTTTCAGTTTATAAATAGGTTCAACACATCTGACCATTCTTCTATAACCCAGATCTATCATCTTAAGCCATATCTCACCATCGTTAAATTTTTTTATTTTTTTAAAAAAAATGGAAAGGACAATGTGATTTATACTATCCTGTAAACAAAAGATGAGATTCAAAGAAAAAAACAATGAGACGGCATATGATGATGTCCTTGAAAGTATTCCACAGGCACCATTGAGTAGAGAAGCTATCTTGGTATCATGTTACGTATCACACCCTTGGGATACGGATACGTATCGGTTATTGCATGGGATATATCGGTTGTATCGCGGAATGTAACGTTGTTGTTGGCAACATGGGGAAACATCAGGAAATTGGTCGAATTTTTCAATGAAACTTCAGTGATTGTTAAAAAAGACATCAATACACACTTATAAATCAAAACATTACAAAAAAATAAATAAATAAATAATAAAAAATCCACATAATAAATTTTCTTTGTATGGGCTCCTAATCTATGCGCCATCTAATTGAATTGATGCAAATATATTCATATAATTTATAGATGTAAGAAGACATGCGGAAACACAAGCAATACATTCAGAAGCAAAAGAAGAATCACTTGATCAAGTTACATACATGTTTGATTTTATGTTTGGACACAAATTGCAACCGATTTGCGACAAATTGAGAAATTTTGATTTTTTTTTTTCATTTTTCCACAACTCGGCCCATCTCCTCCAAATCTTGAAATCAAAACTCACAATTCATGATTTTTCATGCAAAACATTAAAAAAAAAAATCATGCAAAACATATAAAATCATGGATTGCTAACAATTTGGCACTGATTTAAAATGATTTACAGAAGAAGAAAAAAATGATCGAAAATTTTTAAAAAAAATGCTCACCGGATCGAACATTTGGGATATATCTTACTACTTGTGTTTCGTATCGCACAGATGATATACGAGATATATCGTGGGATATATCGGCCGATATCGTCGATACTTTAAACACCGGTCGTTAGTAATTGAGATGATGAATAGAATCCATATTGATAGTTGTGTCTATCTGCCATCCATCTATTTTTCTCGTGTACCCACTATGCAATGTGATGTTTGGTCCTTCCATCGTTGCTTATGGTGGATCATGGGAGAATGTAGATGGTTATCCTCCATCTTGATAGTTGTGATGTCTATATGTCATCCATCCATTTCTCTTATGCCCGTCGTGTAGTCTAATATACTTCAACCACCCCTCCCCGCTTGAGAACCTTTAACATCTCATTCTCGAATTTCTACATGAAAAACATGTGCATATAAAGCTGGCTCAGGTTGGATTTGGTTGGGCTAAAATGACTCAAGCCCAAGCCCCACCCAAAAAATGATTGGGCCACACATGCAAGGCCCTAGCCCAGCCTATTGCTAAGCTAGTAGGTCCAAGCCCAGCCCAAAACCAAGTCAAGCTAGTAGGTCAGGCTTGTCGGTCAGGCAAGAGGTAATCTGCCTAGCCCAAAACCAGGCCACCCCTTAATGATAGGGCCCCCAAAGAGGTAATCTGCTTAGTGTTGGAAAAGAATGGATCCCAAGAAGACATTAACATGATTTTTAGTTTTTTTTTTAGAAGCAACGGGATTATATTAAAAAAGAAGGAGAGAACAAAAGGGGGACTGCTGAGGTAGCAGAACCAAAGCTACAAGCCTAAGAACAAAAAATTAAAATCCCTAAGACCAGGAACATTAGCCGCCCATTCAATTAATAATTTTTTTGCCATTAAACCCACAACTTGCGCCAAAGACTGAGAGCTGTTGAAGCATCTGTCGTTTCTCTCCTTCCAAACCACCCAACAGATAGCGAGGATTGTCATTCTCCACACCCGGGATCTAAGTTTGCCCAGCTTGAAACCGTGCCAGTACGCAAGCATAGAGGAGGCAGAGGTCGGAATCCACCCGTTGACATTAAATCTGTTAAAGAAATCCAGCCGAATTTGGGAGATGAAGGGCAGTGGATCAGCAGGTGGTCAACTAATTCCTCATTGTCCACACGGCATAGACAAATGTTAACTAACTGCATTCCTTTCTTCTTCAGATTGTCTATCGTTAGTATCCGATTCTTAGCCGTCAGCCAGCCAAAACAGATATACTTGACATGATTTAAGGAAATGTATGAGGGAGTGGAAACAAATGTGAGGACCCAATTATTGTCGAGTAACATCGTGAGATTGCGTTGAGCCCATACCTTTTGAAGGGGTCCTAGGTGTATGTTCTTTGCATATGACATAGTTTTGGTTGACAAAACGAGGGAGGGTGTAAGCGCACAGCTAGAATAATGAAGAAATGCTTAAGAATCTAAAGGTTTTAAAATTAATCGGACTAAAATAGAGTATATGGAATGCAAATTGCAGTAAGAATGGGTGCGGAAATGAGTAATTAGTTCAGTTGTGACCTTTGACCAAAAAGTACCTTAAAATGACAATTTTTTATCTTGGTCGTAGACACCCCACTTTAAGGGTGGGCCAGATCAACAATTTAAATCAAATTCGATAGAGATTTGAATGGATTTTGATGATTCATGGTGATGAGGACCATTGGGTGGCCCAGTTGTAAATTGTAATTTTTGAGGGTTTATTTTATTAGTGGGTGGTTTAATTTTAACTGCCCATGGGATGACACTTTTTTTTTTGTGAAAAATGCACCGTCCAGCATACCAAACTGCCCAAATTAATCCGCCTCCAAAGGTTGTGCCTGCCATTGCCCGGCAGAAAGATAATTCTCGAATTGCGATATCACTCTCATTTTAAATTGGATTTTTTATGATTCTTGGGTTGATCGCGTAGTACTCTAAAAGATCCACACATGTATGGTTGATATTCTTTTATCACATTTGTGGATTTCTGAGTAATGAGCCCCACAATTAAAAGGTGCCATACAACTCAGATTTGAAATTTCACTTCAGACTTCCGGGTTTGATTTCTCTAAGAATGGATTGGTGTTTTGCTTGATCTCTAGTACCATCATGTAGGTCTTCGAACAAGCTTTCCAACGGTACCAAGATCTCATGATTTGGATGTCTGTGATGAGTAGTGTGGTCCGTGAGATGGATGGTTCAGAATATTTCAGCATACCTTCCTTCTACAGAAATCCCATTTCAAATTTAAGTTGTTTAAATTCAATTTCCCCTCCATGTTGTAGACCCTAGTGCTGTTAGTTGAGTTGGTTTTGGATTTTACACTTGGTGCAAGAATTATTGAATTGCTATGCTTAAGAGTGAATTTACCAAATTAACCTCTTTTTTAAGATGAAATATTATTAAGGCCAGGGGCTGAAAACAGAAACAGAAAACAAAGGAAAAAACAGCAACAAAAGAGGCCAAGAAAAAGAAAAGAGGAGACTCAAGGAGCCCACTCCCTGATATACATAGCAACCCTGCCCTCAACCACATCACTAGAACCCCTCTAAATACAAAAACAGCATGTATTCCTTTCCATCCAAATTGCCCAGAAAGTCGCCATCAAGGCACTTCTCCACTTCTTTCCAAAAGAGCCACTGGAATCGACATGCCAACTACGAAGAAGAGCTTCAACCGTGGCTAGCATGACCCAAGATAAGCCTGCTGATCTAAAGATCCCAGACCAGATGATTCGAGAGAAAGAACGGTGAATGAATAAGTGGTCCACCGTCTCCTCTGCCTGAAGGCATACAGGGCACCCATTAGGAATGATAAAAGATCTTTTGCGTAAGTTGTCAATAGTAAGAACTCTGTTATGGCCTGCCAGCCACACAAAGGCAGCCCCTTGGGAGGGGCTTCGTAGGACCAAACATGGGAAGTGTGGCTGATCTCCCCATCAACTTGGGGAGGCGACAAGATGGAATGCAAAGATCGAAAAAAGAAGGCACCACTCCTGGAAAATCTCCAAAGCAGAGTCCTCCACTCCTGGCGAGGGCTCGATCCCCTGCAAAAAGGAGAGCAGAGACAATAAATTGCCATACTCCACTTCATTCAAATTTCTTCTACCCTTCATTAAGGCCGGAAAAGAATCCTTAAGTGGAGCACTGCCACACCAGACATCTTTCCAAAAACGAACCTAGTCCCGTCCCCAATAGCAAAGGACAGACCATTGGCCATCAGCTGGGAAATCCCACCTATAGCTTTCCACAAATAGGAGGCCCTATAGAGGAGTCCCTGATCCACCAACCAGAAGAGGAAATCCCGTACTTAGCTGCAACAACCTTCCTCCACAAACTAGACTCCTCTACCCCAAATCTCCACACCCATTTGCCTAGGAGGGAAGAGTAGACAACATCCAAACGCTTGATGCCATGCCAGCTCCTCCTTCCGAAGAATGCTTACTGACATCATCCCATTTCAAGAGATGGAATTTTCTAGAAACCGACCCACCATTCCATAGGAAATCCCTTCTGATTTATCGATGTGTGATAGAACAGATTTAGGGCATCTGAATAGAGAGAGGAAGTAAATGGAGAGATTAGAGAGGGAAGCTTTAAATAGCATCACATGGCCCCCTAAGGATATGAGCTTGGTTAAATTAGCCTCATTTGATTCCGACAATTTGAAAAGATACTTCTCCAACTGATTTCCCTCCATGATCGTGCAAATAAATCCTATCCTTGCAACAAGCAAGAATGAGGATTTTGCCAACTCATTTTGTAAATTCAATTTTCCCTCCATTTTGTGGTTTCATTGCTATTAAATTGTGTTGGTTATGGATGTTTAGGCACTTGGTGCAAGAATAATGGAATTACCATGCTTAAAGAGTGAATTTAGCAAATTAGCCTCATTTGCTTCCAACAATTTGAAAAGATTCTTTTCTAACTGATTTCCCTCCATGCTAGTGCAATTAAAATTCTATCCTTGCAAGGAAGAATGAGGATTCTGCCAGCTCATTTTGAGTTTATCCTTTCTAATGCTTTGAATATTCCATGAATTTGCAGCAATACCACTACGAGAGTCTATAAATAGATCTTTCATTTGCTGGAAAAGGAATTGGAAAACTTCAGTCTTGTTTTAGAGCTGTGCATTTGTTTTGCAAATTGTGGCCCACCTGACTAGTGGATCAACCCCAAATTCTTGGGCTAGGGCATCAATACAGTGGTGTCTTATGGATGGATAGGATCTCGACCTACGTGCCATGACAGCAAAGGTGTAGTATGTGCATGAGTTGTATTTCACATGTGCGGGCTTAACAAATCTCATCTCTGGAGAAGCCGGACAGACACGGTTTTCCTATAACCCCCACCTGTAGTGTTGTGGGGCCCACTGCGATGACCATGTGACATCGACTCTGTCCATCCATTCAGCCATATAATGTTAGGGTATGACTCCAAAAAAGAGGTAAATCCAAGACTTTAAGTGGGCGGTGCCACAATAAAGTGGGGATTCAACCCTCAATCACTGAAACCTTTGTGGGGAAATTGTTTTTCTTATGCATGTTTACCAGACATGCTTTTTCACACGAGCAATTCTCAAGGAATTGTTTCTTGAGAATCAATTATTCTGTTGCTAGAAGCATTGCCAAACAGGCCCAGGGTCTGGACCCAAGATCTCTCTCTCTCTCTCTCTCTCTCTCTCTCTCTCTCTCTCTCTCTCTCTCTCTCTCTCTCGTGCAATTAACCAAACTTCCAACAAGAAAGGATTTTTGATTTTATGAGTGCTTTTTGTAAGTTTGTAGAAGCAGAAACAATTGTAGGAATGGGGGGCTAGGTGCTACACCAAAAAAAAAAAAAAAAAGGATCAAACACACTTAAAGCCTTAAAAAGTGATTTTACAATCAAAATCACAACTTGCGCCAAGTAAATAAGTGACGGCATAAGCATAGCATAACCCCTTCTTCCTACATAACCAGATCCCTAACACCAGAATTCTCAAGTAGATCAGATTTTCAAAGTCATTTTTCTACATAATCTGAAATTTCTAACTCAACACACGCACACCAATTGAATGAGCAAGTGGCAACTCCATATTGTGAATTGAAGTGTAGTGTACACTACATATCACACTGCATCAATAATTCATGGGAGCAGAGAGATTGAGAAGGATGTTGCTGAAAGAACTTAGACTTGGATAGATGAATTGGAGAATTTTTTTAAGAGAACTGAAAATTTATTAACAAACCACCCCAAGAAGGGAGTGCCAAGAATTGGAAATGTGCCTTCGGAGTAATGTTATAGCCACATACCAATCAAAGTGAAGGGGAGATTTTATATAACAGCTTCAAATCCAGACATGCTTTATAGGGCAGAATATAGTGCAATCAAAAAACATGTTCATACGATGAATGAAGCTAAAATGAGGATGTTGAGATGGATGACTGGCAAGATGGGGAAGGGTAGAATTAAAAATGATAACATTCAAGGGGACTCAAGAGTAGCACCGACAGGTAATAAAATGATGGAAAGTAGAGTTAGATTGCTCGTCTGCATGCATCGAAGACCAAGAACTATACCGGTTAGGAGCAAGTTGATTCAAATTGAAGGCTCTAAAAGAGGAACGGAAAGGCCTAAGGACATGGATGGAGATGGTACGGGAAAAACAAAACAAAAAAACAAAAAAACAAAAAAAAAAAAAACAAACTGATGAACAATGGTTTAACAGAGGATATGGTTCTTGGTAGAGTGGAATGGATAGAACAGCATTCATGTAGCCAACCTTAACCAGTTGGGATCGTTGTTGTCGAATCGCATATGCAATCGCATAATCACATATGCAATCGCATTTTTTTATTTTTTATTTTTTGAAAAATTTATATATATATATGGGAAATATTCAAAAAAATGTAAAAAAAAATAATAATAAGAAACTGAGGAGAACTTTTCTAAGTTAATAGATAACTAATTTTACATATTTAAAATACATTTGAGAGAGATAAAATCAATTAAACAATGAATTAAACATCAAGCCATCCACATTTAACAATATAGTTAACAAGAAGTAACAACAAAATCAACAAGCTATTTATTTATTATGGTAGAAAATCAACAAGCTATCTTCCTTGAAACTTAAAAGTGCTTGAATCTTGATCTTCCAACTTCCATGAGAGAGGGAATGTAAGAGAGAGAGAGAGAGAGAGAGAGAGATCACTTGGAAGTAGGAAATACAAGAAAGAGGGAGATTAAGACCACTTGTAATTAAGAAATGTAAGAGAAAAATAGAGTAAGAGAGTTTTGGAGTGAGAATATTGCAAATGGAGGAGATTTGGAAGCCTTTTTATAGACAAAATGTTATTTTTTTTGCAAAAAATAAAAATAAAAATAAAAATTCAATGTGTCATGGCCAATATGCGATCACATATGCTGTATGCGATCGCATATTTTTGCATATGCAACATATGCGATCGCATATGTGCCGGATCGCATATGCGATCTGCATATGGATATGCGCATATGCGATCGCACATGACAAATAAGGCTTAGATGATGATGATTGAGGAATGAGATCCTTCTTTGTTTTCCAATTTTATGTTGCATTTGACTACTTAAACCAGAAGACAGACCTGAAAAAATATTTACACAAACGAAAATCCTCTATGTTTAACATTTTTCCCAACTTTACCCGGAGGTACTACAGAAGCATTATCCAAAATATCAAATGTGTGGTTAATTATTCTACTCAAAATGTGCAGAGATGGTGATACAATATTACATGCAATGGATGACAACATACAAGTTACATCGACTAAAACAGCATAACATTTAATTGTAGTTGACAGTTACATCAAGCTGAGGATAGATATATGTCCAAACACTTACATTCTCCAACCAGGAAAGAAATTAATTTATTAATTTTAAATTGTTGAATAAAATGGAAAAAAAAAAAAAAATTAATATTAGCTAACAGGGAAACAAACCAATAGATATCAGTCTATCATAGTATGCAAAACAAAGGATCTTCATCAATTGCACAAACCATGTAATAAGTAAGGTTATATCTCAGAGGGGAAAGAAACACAGTATCACTTACAGGGCAAAATGATGCTCTTTCAAGATGATCACAACCATCCAGATGAACTTGATCAAGATAAGGACAAGAAAGTTCAAGAGAAGTCATGGCACGACAACCAACCAGTGACAGACTGACCAAAGTACTACTGTTGAATTCCACTCTTGTCAGACTCTGAGCCAAAAAAAAAAAAAAAACAAGGGACACAGCTAAGCAAAATAATCGTCACCACAAACATATGAACAAGTGACAGTATTAAGCAGTAAAAAACTCTGATCAGACAGCAATTCAGTAAGCAACAATCATATAGATCTCAAACTTTTAGCTCTAAAAGCTCCTACAATGTGTTTCAGTCCTCATTAAAAGGAGGACAAAAAATCAAAATTGACCTTTTGAAGACCAAACTAAGTGAAAAGAAATCAATTGATTATAGCGGATGCAACTAAAGAAAATGATGGAAAGAAAAAAAAAAAAAATTACCAAATAAAAACAAAGGTTCTAATTAAAATGAGTGTCATGACAGAGACACGAAGTTTGAACGTCGTACACTAATTATTAAATAAATGTCATTGGAAACTCGCAATTAAAGAACATGGGCTCACAACACACCACACATTTACATACCACAGTACAGGCTACAAACTATAAAAAGGTAGCATGTTTTCCAACATATGGGTGCCAACTGCCAATAAAAAGGCAACACTATCGACATTCATGATTTCATTTGTTATCTTCCATGTTGATTCTCTTGATAAAGAAGCATTTAGATCAGCTCTTTGGCAATCTCTACCCCTGTTGCAATGTGTTCTCTTCCAGTAAATTATAAACGAAGGTAACAATCAAAAAATTACATAAATGGCATTGAGGGCAACACCATGGACCTCTCGAACCAATGGTGTGAAGTAATATTCACAGAGATCAGCATGCTTCTCCACTTTTTGAGGTGTAAGCCTTGTGGGCTGTGGCTCTCATGACATATTCCTAATATGACCAACCTCAAAACATATCTCGAATACACTTCGAAGAGATAAAAAGACGTGTCGAAAGGTGGAAAACAGACAACAATGTAAGGTGCATGTGTATAGTCTATTCTACACAACATTAGAGTCTGGCATTTTACAATACTGTTCAAAAGGTAAAAAGAAAAGGGCCAAAGAAAATATATGAGAACCAGAAATAGGTAGGGGTGTCAACGGGCCGGGTTAGGGCCAGGCCAAGCTCAGTCCAAGCCCAGCCCGGCTTGTTAAACATAAGCCTGAACCTGACTGGGCCCATGATGAGCCAAAATAGTCGAGCCCCAGCCCAGCCTGGCATATTTATGCAGAGCCCGGCCTGAGCCTGAGCCCAAACCCTCTCAAAAGAAAAAGAAAAAAAAAACAGAAGAAACGAAGAGGAAGAAACAGTGTTGCATCATGAAGCGACGGAGGAATTTGGAGCATACATCATCAGTAATGGCTACAGCAAGTGGTGTGAATGGAGAAGATTTGGTGGTTAGGATTAGGGTTAGGGTTTGGAGCAAGTAGGATTCGGAGGGGTTTTGAATGGGTTTCGGATTTCAGTTCGTTTTGGGGGGGAATATGAGAGGAGTTCCGATTTTGTTTGGAGTTTGGGAGAAATGAAAGAGAAGGGTTCGGATTGCGATTTGATTTGGGTCAGCTTGATTTTGGGAGAAATATGAGAGAGAATTTGATTTGGATCAGTTTGATTTTGGGGGAAATATGAGAGAGGGAGGGAGGAGGAGAGGGGGGGGAGAGGGGGAGAGAGATTAGATGAGAAGGTTGGAGGCGAGAGAGATCCAGTGAGGGAGAAGAATGGCCGCTGGAGCATGGAGGTGAGAAAGAGAGAGGAGAAGAAGGAATCTGTGGAAGAATCGCAAAACCCTTGGGCCAGGCCGGCAGGACTTTGGAAGGCCAAGTCCAAGCCTGGGCCAATTAAGAAACAGGCTGGACTTTTAGGCCTGAACCCAGCCCTCGGGCCTAATACTCTAGCCCAAGCCCGCCCCGAGGCAGGCCAGGCCCAAAAGCCCATCGGGCCTACCCAGTCCATTGATAGCCCTAGAAATAGGTGATGCCATCAACATAGTTTCGAAGATCATGTATTGGCACTAAATTTCCGAACATATGCAATTTCAATAATAATTAGCACATAGCAAACAATAAACAGTACATCAGCATGGATGAAATTGATATAGTTCACAACCTCACAGTTGTCAAGAACCAGTGATCTAAGCATCCGGCAGCCGCCACCATCACTAAAAACTTCACAAATAGAGTTTGTCAAAGATTCACACTCTGTAAGATCCACTTCTTGCAGGCTGTGACATTGCAGTGACACTGTGGTCAGACTTTCTTGCTTTTGCAATACCAGTTTCTGCAATGAAAAAGCACCCCATAAGTCCAAAAGTATTACATAACAAACAGGACAAGTGGGAAACACCAAGGAAGAAATATAGCTTTTTCAGATAATCCACACCTGAAGTGAATTTGATGTGATGTTGATGCGATGGAGTGCAGGGCAATTAGAAACAGTTATGGATGAAAGCACGGGGCTTCTCAGATTTAAATCAACAAATCTGCAGAAAGTGCAGTTATATGCTAATCAAAATTCAGCATATGGACCACATAAAGATACACTATCCAGAAAGAGAGACGAGGGCAAAGAATTGTACTTGCGGCAGTGTACAAGACTGATATTCTGCAAATGTGGCAGATCCAAGGAGACAGATGTCAACAGTCCACAGCAATCAAGATCCAGGTCCTACAATCAGCTTTGCAGTGGTGGAGAACTAAGTATGGAAGCTAAAACAAATAAACCCCACTTAGATGAAACCAAATTCCTAAGGACAACGAATATTCTAACCTCCAGCATATAACTATGAGATACTGAAGCCATCGAAGCCGAAGTTATACCCTCACAGTTATGAAGCTTCAGATCTGTCAACATTGGTAGTCTCACAGACTTCCAAGATGGGCATGTAATCATGTAAGTTGAAGCAAAATAAAAAAGATCGATACAGTGAAGAAGGCCTAAAAATCACAGGACAGACCTCAAGTGAAATATTTGGACAGTAAGATGCATCGAGAACACGAAGATTAGGACATGAAAGGGCTATATCACGTAGTGTCTCATCACTGACACACGAACAAGTTGACATATCCAAAGATGCCAACAAAGGGCATGATGTTGCTGCCAAACGAATTCCAGCATCTGAAAGTTTGTGACAGGCAGCTATATCCAATTTGAGTAATTGGGGGCAATTGAGTATGGCATTTGCCATGGTACTGCGCTTCAGTGACAAAGTTTCAAGCTTAGGGCACCTGCAAAGAAAATTACCATGGTTCAGCCCTTCTGGCCAATAAACAACAAAACAACTGCATGTGAGAAGCATAATTTAGACTTCCAAACTTTGCAAGATTTTCACCTGACTGAAATACGGAGCACACGACACCTTATAATTTGAAGATGACGCAACTTATCATGGAACACAGATACTTCTTGACTACCGTTACCAAGAGATGCATCACTAATACTCAAATGGTTCAACGCATGACAATTGGCTACGGCATGGAAAAATGCATCACTCAGTTGCCCTTTACCCAGTATCAAAACCTCAATATTCCTGGAGATCAACAAGCCATATGAGTAACACACCTTAGAGGACGATGAAGCAACAGATGTATATTGCTCAAAAATATGTTAGAAAGAAGGCAATTACCGTAGGGAGACCATTGCTTCCATAACAAGCACGTCAATAGCAGGAGCACCCAAAATATTTACTTCAGTAGCATTCGGGTACCGGTGGCACATATCAGCAACTGCAAAGACAAAGAACCAGTAAATATTTTTCTGCAATTTGCAGTTTTCAATTATTGAACTTAAAAACCGTATGAAGTTAGATCCAAAAGGCTTTCCTTACTGCAATTTCTATACTGAATTCATTTTCTTAAATATATCTTTATTTTCAATCAAATAAAAAAAAACCCAGGTCCCCAACACACTTATTCACCATGAAAGAGGCATGGCTAGAAGACATACATTGCAGTGAGGAGATGTTTCGATTTTCAAAATTCAAGCACCTCCAAAAGTCTTCATGAGAACTAGCTGATCGCCATTGCCTACAGACTCTAGCAGCTCGACAGAGATCTATATGTTTCAAGAAGGAGAAAACCTGCAATCACATTAAAGTAAATAAACGCCGAAGCAATCACAGTTTGAAGCAATTAATAACAGTAATTCTTTTATGAGATAAGCTTGAACATACCATGTGTAACAAGTCATCCGTAAGATCCATCCTAACTTCTAAATCTTCCATGTTGGAAATGTTAAACCCATCTCCATCATCATCCACTTCTTCAGTAGAGTCCATAGCCTTTCTGGCATCAGGATCATTTGACATCAAGTTATGGTAAAGGACCATCTCATTTTCAGATGGAACACTCAAATGACAAAGATTGTGGTCTCCCTCGGCAAGGGAAGCAGATGCATCAGTGCCTGAAGTTGTAGCAACATAACGGCATGCTCTGTCAAAAGAGTCATGCACATAATTAGTAGTTTCGAAATAAACAATAATATGTATATGGAAAATTACAAGAAAGCATTCTTTAAAAAAATCCTGAACCAAGTTTACAAGAAATGATCAGGCATAACTAAAGCAAACGCAAAGGATTACTATGCTGAGTACCACAAATGACAAATTCAGAATTAATGAAGCAAAAATGCTACAAGAAGTGGATAACAAATGCAATTCCTACAAATAAAAGTAAATCCAAGGTTTCCTACAAAATGCGTTGCAAAGCAGACAACATTTAATATCAAAAATACCCCTTCTTTAGAGGTGGCTTGTAAACAACTATGAGTTTCATGCCAATGTTGTTAAATTACATAAGCGATTGTATGCCATCCAACCTGTGTGATCGCTTATGCGATTGCACAATCGCATAAGAAATCACACAGTTTTTTCGTTTTTTTTTTTTTTTTTTAAATATAAAAAGAAAAAAAAAAATCAACAAAAATTGGGAAATTTATGTTCTTTTCAAAAAGACTTAACTACTCCCATCAATTTTCAAACTAATTTGTGTAATATTACCTATACTAAGTTATTAATAATTAAAAATTAACAACTCAACAACTTATTAATAAAAGCTTGATACTTTTATTGATAAACAAAATCTACAAAGTACAAACTATAGATTTACTATATACATTGTTCTCTCTCCCATTGTGGCACATCACCACCGTCAGATAGAGCTGGGCATTGGTCCGGATCGGATCGGATTGGGTCCAACTCGATCCAATCCGAAATCTCAATGGCCTGACCCGAACTCGATCCAATCCGGGACCGAGTCCAGGTCACCTGACTCGGACCGATCCGATGCATGGTTGGCCTGACACGAACCGAGTCCGACTCGGTCAGGGAAATCGAGTCAGATCGGGTTGGGTACGATTTAGATTGTATGAATTTAATCCAACTGTTTCATGTGGTGTGGTCCACTTCAGCCTTCAATATACCGCCTTTTTGTGCTCAAGGCCTAAAATGATATGTCAAAATGGATGAACGGCTTAGATAAAACATATACATCAAGGTGGGCCCCACATGGCTCTGAAAGAACTGTCCGTCTACCGTATCCATGCTTTTACCGGACATTTTCTAGTGTTGACGTGCACTGCACGAAAGTGCAGTGACGTGCTTTTCACGCAAGTGCAGCTGTGCAGACTGCATTGCTAACTTGATCATGGGGTATGTGTTATATCCAAACCGTCCATCCATTTGGCGAGCTCGTCTTAAGGCTTGAGACGAAAATTAAGACAGATCTAACTATCAAGTGGACCACACAAATTGTTTAACGGTGAAAAGCATTCTCTGCTACTATTTGTGGTGTGGTCCAGATGATCTTTGGATATTATTCATTTTTTGGATAATGCTCTATAATGATCTCTAAAAATATATGAACGGTGTAGATATAATAAATACATCACTGTGGGGCCCATATAACTTTGATCTCCTTTGAACCGTTCGTACAACTCGGAGCTCGTATCCTCTTTTGGCTGGTGGAGCTTTCCAAAGAAAACCAATTGAGAGCGTATCCCCTTTTCTGGCTGGTGGAGCTTTCTTCCCATTCACTCACTCCCCCCATTATGGAGATGGTTCAACATGCTTACCGCCTACAACAATGGGATCAAAATAAATTGCCTCTTTACATTCGATGGGTATTGCATGACCAATTAATTTTCAGGGGACACCACAAGGAGCGTCCTTTTAAGCATCGGAGAGCGGAAGAGTTCTATGAGGAAAAAACTTGAATAACATTGCATTCCTTAAACTTGATACTCATAGCCACAATCATATTGCAGCAGGCAATATTGCAATCCATGATCCACGGCCACCCTCTCAGGCGCATTTGGAAGAACTCAAGAATCAGGACCGAGCAGACTCAATTTCCAAAGACGATTCATCAGAAATGTTGGCAGTGTGATGGTTCATACGCATTCAGACATTGTATGCATGGCATATGTACAACTCAAAATAAACCATTCAAATCACAAGATCCACTTTATATAGATCGCATTGCTAAAATTAGATGAACTGGACAATTCGAACTAATGGGATTTGTTTATTGAACTGACCCATTAACTATATTCCATTTCGGCTATCCATTAGATGTTTCATTAGATGTCCACCAATTGACCAGTAAGGGCATCAGTCCACTCCAATTTCTTGGCTTATCACCCATCCGGGGGGGGGGGGGGGGGGGGTGGGTAGGCAAATTGATATTACGCTCATCTTGGAATTGTGATTTCATGGTGGAAATGCAGGAAACTGAAAACTCTCGTTTTTGGGTTTTGCTTTCCAGGCCATCACAAACACTCAACAGAGTTTAAAACCAAGTGACCCAAATGACACATTCATCCAAATGACGATTCAGGGGTACTTACCAATGCACAAGAAAACATCTATTCTCAAAGTGAAACACCCATGCAAGCCAGGACTAAAACCAAAGAACAAGACTCCACACAATCACCCATCAAGGTTCACTTATTCACTAAACTGCCACTCAACCTGCCTATAGATGCAGAATTGCATAAGAAGAGAGAGAATCAAAATGAAAAAACGTCAAGAACTCACTCGAAATTGAAAAGAACCTTTGCCCTCTTATGCTGAAAATCTTCCTCTGAACCGCACCCGCTGGCCTCTCCACATTCTTGAAAGTAGCGGGAGCACCCGATCGCATGCTCGCGCTCGGCACCACCGATCTCTCCGTCATCCCCCTTCGTGGCACCCACAGCGACCGTCTCGGGAACAGGCTCCTCCCCACCGTCCGATCCCCGGCACGCGCCTTTGGGGTTCTCGTCTCCCATGCCAGAATCTCAGCCTCCTGCGCAGGACAGAAAAAGCAGTAGCCGCAGCGCCGAAAGGGTGGGATCTGTAACCCTAGATCGAGGGATCGGAATATCTCAACCGTACGGATCCAATGGTGACTGCTCTGAAATCAAAACCCTAGAAATTTCTTTTTCTTGGGGGAATTTCTGATAGATTTTCCAGAGATCGGATCTACTCTCCCTCTCTCTCGCTCCTCCTCTCACATAAGGGCTGAAATGAGCGAGGAACGGTACATAATACGGCATGTCGGAAGGGGGTGCGGCCCTGGCTAAAATGAGCGGGTGGAGGCTGTGCACTTCGTGTGCACCGTAGTATGGTGCACACCACATTGATCTGGAATGTCCATCCAGCTCAAACCATATCCATGGTTGGGATTTATCAGGCGAGATGGTTCTTGATAAACTCGTGGATGGAACCCACAAAATGGCAGGTCCGGACGGTCAATGATATGGATCGTTCATTTCAGGACCTTTGCCTCGATGGATTGGATGGCTCCACGGATGTTAGACTAAGCAGAGGTAGGTGGATCCCTGATTGCGGGTCCCACATTGGTATATTTTCCTTACATCCACGCCGTCCATACGTTTTTAAAGATCATTTTAAGACTTGAACCCAAAAATGAACCAGATCCAAATCTCAGGTGGACCACACAACAGAAAACAGTGGTGATTGACAATTGAAAACTTATTGTGAGATAGAAGAATTGTGGATAAAGCTGATATTTGTGTAGTCACTTCATCCATGTCTTTTTGACATTATCAACAGGTTGGATTGAAAATAAAAATTCCTGTAGCCCAAGATGTTTGTAATGGTAGGTAATCAATCACCTTTTCCCGTGGTGTGGTCACCCTAAGACTAGGGTATTATTCTTCTTTTTTTTGTTCATTCTCTAATATGATTTTTCAAAGCTGATGGACGGCGTGGATGTAAATCATATGCATCACGGTGGGCCCTACAGTCAGGGATCCGCAGACCTATCCACCAAAGCCGCGCCCACCGACTTCCTTTACAGGGCCATCATGATATTTGTGTTATATCGACACTGTCCATTTGTTTGGCCTGCTATTTAGGACACGAGCTCAAATATGAGAGAGACCTAAATGGGCCACACCGCAAAAAGAGTGAGGACACTATTGAAAACCGACTGATGCTCTGTGGGCCCCACCATGATCTAACTTCGTTTATCCATGCTGTCCATCCATTTCAGATCATTATTTTAGGTCACGATCCAAAAAATAAAGTAGATAAAAATCTCAAGTGGACCACACCACAGGAAAACAGTGGTTATTAAATGCCCACCACTAAAAACTTCCTAAGGCCGATTGTAATGTTTATTTGCCGTGAAAATCGTTGATGAGGTCATACGGATGTCTTTTTTTTTTTAAGATAACAAAAATATCAGATTGATTCAAAACTTTTGTGGGCCCTGGAAGATTTTAACGGTGGACATTCAATCACCACTGTTCCCCGTGGTGTGGCCCAACTTTCATTTGGATCTGCTTCATTTTTGGGCCCATACCCTAGACTGAACTGGAAAAATGAATGGACGGCATGTATAAAACACATGTATCATGGTAGGGCCCACGGAGCACTGCCCAGTGTAACTATGCAATCTCCGTCCACAAAGCTTTTTGATAATGCTGATATTTGTATTTTCCCTTTGGCCAGATGGAAATCACCTTACGAAGGTTTTGGCCAGCACATAAAGATATCGGTGGGCCTCACGAAGGTTTCGATCAGGGCGTGACCGTCCATTGTTTCTTTGGCTTTGGCTCACTTGAGCTTTGGATCTTCTCTTGTTTGGGCGTATTTCCTAAAATGAGTTATGGCCCCACCAAGCTTGGGGCGACGGGGGATTCTTGTACGTTGCGCCTATGGTGGGGTGTGCCATATCTGAGCCACACACTCTTTACATCTGCCCTAGACTTGGACGTGGTCTGGCTGGTGAGTAGTGACCCCTGTACCAGCTAGCTAGCTTGTGCTAAAGCTAAGTGGGCCCACCATGATTTATCTGTTTTATCCACGCGGTTCATCCATTTTGCGTGTTGCACAAAAATAATTTGGTTCCAAATCTCATGTGGACCATACTATAGAAATTGTGGGGATTGAATGCCTGCTTTTAAAAGCTTTTAGGCTGTAAAAGCTTTGGCTAAAACTGATATCTGTGTTTTACCTCCGTGTGGCTTTATCAGACTGTTTGAAGGCAAATAAACATTTCAACTAACCCTAAGGGCCCGTTTCACCAGGTGGATTGGAAGGGAGTGAATGGTATTGGGGTGGATGGCGTGGATTTATAGGTAATGATGGTGTTGTCAGCGGATTGTCTTGAGATCCACGGGATTGCTATGTCCCAAGATTGATACATCCAGTCTGTTTGGCACGCCAGGCCAATCCGGAGATTAAAGCTTCAGATCCCTTCTAATCCCATGAACCAAACACGTCGCAAGCTAATTTGAACGGATTAGGATGGATTGGATGGGATTTAAAGGTAATGATGGTGTTGTCAGTGGATTGTCTGAAGATCCAGCGGATTTGGATCAGATCACCTACACTGTTTGGCACGCCTGGCCATTCCCGGGATTTACCATCCAATCCCTTCCACTACCATCTAATTCCTTCCAATCCAACCGGCCAAACGGGCCCTAATAGTCCACCAATTCCTTCAGCGTAGTCCACCTGAGATTTGGGTCTGCCGCATTTTTAGCTCATTACTTAAAATATTTGGGTAAAATGATAGACAGGGCGAATAAAATAAATACATCATGGTGAGTCTAACATTGACATGAGATAACTGGATGGTGTTAGGACCACGTGACATTGACATTAAAGTATATCCACAGCTCAAGTGAAGCATACCACATAAATAGTAGATGTATTGATTTCCTCAATTGAATCATTTATTTATAAGGCCAACAATAATATTTATTTATCATCCAACCTGTTCATAAGATCAAACATACATTGGATGAAGGGATAATACAAATATCAGCTTGATATAAAACTTCTATGGCTCCCAAGGACTTTTAAACTGTAGATGTTCATTTCACGCTGTTTCCGTTGGTGTGGTCCATTAGCTTTGGATAGACTTCATGTTTAGAGTAAGGCTCTACAATTATCTATTAAAATGGATGTACGGAATGGATAAATTGAAGAATGGCGTTGGGCCTCACAGAGTTTACTCAGCACGCTACGAAGCAAAGTACATGTTTACAGTATTTTTCCGGCCGTCCATTCATTTTGTAAATTGTGGCCTACAACAGCCTGTAGACCAGCCCCCAATGGCAAGTTTGGATATGGGCCATATGTGCCAGTGCCATATTGGCATGCGTGCTTGCACGCGGATGTTTCGCCGTACACTTGGAATGCCATGCGCTTCTGCTGTACGGAATCATGCCTGATGCCTCTATGGAGTGTGAAGGTCTGAAGGAACAGGAAGCATATGGTACTCTTTGTGTGCAGATGGCAGATGTTACGTAATTAACATTCGCATGCATCCAACTGATCATATGGCAGGCACGTGTACTGATCCATACCGTCCAAAATCAAGTGATGAATGGATCAAATTATACTAATCAGACATTCGCATCTGCGTTTTCCTGTAAATTTGAGGTACTATCTTTTTGATGGTGTATCTGATTGTAAATAGTTGGATGGCTATGATCATTTGATCTTCTTATTTCGTGTCTTTGTCTAAACCATAGAAAAATCTGCGATTTGGAGGTCTGTATATACATACCTTTTTCACGGTCCAGATTCATTCTGAGATCTTCCATGCTATTTTGTACACGCGCGTGCGAGGTGAATGAACAGTACAATGGGAGGGCGGGGCACCATACTCACGCGGTAATCTTCTGCGGTAGCACGGGCAGCCCATTCTCCATGGGCGCGGATTGGGTGCTACCCCGCCAAGAGGGACGCGGATTGCGTCCTACCGTCGCCCGGACGGTAATCCGTCCAGGCAGGGCTCTGTGGGGCCCACCGTGATGCAAGTGTTTTATCCACGCTGTTAATCCCTTTTATCAGATCGTTTTAAGGTATTATGTTAAAAATGAAGCAGGTCCAAATCTCCGGTAGACCACACCAAAGGAACCTGCAGTGATAATGACACCACCATTGAAACCTTTCTAAGGGCCACCGTGATGTTTTTTTACCATCCAGACTATTCATAAGGTCATGTAGACGTGGATGAAGTGAAAAAACAAATATCAGCTTGATCCGAAACTTCTCCAGCTCCCAAGAAGTTTTTAATGATGGAGGTTCAATCCCCACTTTGTGCTTCAATTGATCAATGGACCTGCCTCATTTTCTGTACAATACATTTAAATGATCTGACAAAGACAATGAACGGTGTGGATGAAAAAATTACATCATTGCGGGCCCAGACATAGCCAGAGACGGACGGTCTTCTCAAGGGCAACCGTGGGGTATGTTATGATTTGTATGTTTTCTCCACGCCGGCAATGTATTTTGACAATCATTTTAAGGCATGAGCCCAATAATAAGGTAGATAGGCTCAAGTGCACCACACCACAGCAGTGGGGATTGAACTCTAGGGCTCACGGTAATGTTTATTTGTCATATAACCTGATGACAGGGTCACAAGGACCTGGACAAGGGACAATATAAATATCAAGTTCATTCATAATTTGGCCATTACGAAATTTTCAACATTAGGTTTTTAACCTGTAACACCCCCAGGGTTGAAGACAGTGTGGAAGTTTTGTGAGTTTTTTCATCTATCAGTTTTGGTTTTGATTTAATTTAAATATAAAGTTGCCTCGGAGGTAAAAGTGCGTTTGTTTTAGAGTCTCCGTTAGCCAGGATACAATTTAAGAATCAATGATTGGCAATCACCCGTGCAATCACTTGGAAGATGCGAAATCACAGGATTTTTCTATCCGATTGACTCATACGTTAGTATGTGCCATAGAGTCTCAGTAAGGGCCTCATTTACGTAAAAGGACAAAGTTAGCTACCATTTTTTACTACTGTGTGATGCACAATCTCTACTTTACAATACTGTTCAATTTTTAGGAAAATTCGAGAGGACTTTCGGCATCATTGTATTTAGATGTGCTTTGCAGAGATTAAGACTCCGAACAGACCAAGAGAGAAAATAATATGGCATCTAACCTTACTGCGCATAACTTAAAACCCCCAGTATGTAATAAGGAAATGAACGGAACTTAGTATTACTCTGTAAGGTTTAAGACCCAACGTAGATAAGTAAAACGAAAAGTAGGTAGTTAGAATCAAGAATTTGACTAAATAAAATAAAATTGTAAGTGCATGTGTTGTTGGTGTTATGGTATGTGCAGAATTGAATATGGTTTGATTCAATATGTGAGAAGAAAAGGAAGTAATCAAGCATCATTTTCGGTCAAACAGTATGGATAGATATCTTGAATCTTAACCCTATTCGTTAACTGATCAATATCTTCTCCGACTTTGACTTTGATTGACAAAGCGATCTAGCATGGAATAATTTCCAAAGGTAGTGAAGGGTCACATGGACATTGAGTATGTGCAAGATATTTTTCTTAAAAAAAAAAGCGCACGCCGCAATTAAAATTAGCTCTAGGTAATTAGCATAACTTTTGCGTCGCGTGTAACGCCACAAATTTAAGGATAGAGCATGAACTTGATCTCTAATATTTCGGGTGTCACTTATGCTTTGCGAAAGCATTAATTAACTGTACTTTCAACTTGATATCCAGGCGATCAAAAAACTAAACTAAATAGTAAAATATACTTTAAAAAATAAATAAATGAATTTAAAGCAAATAACAATCCCAAAATATACAATATGCATCCATTCAAAGCACAGGGTCAACAACTAGGACTTAATATACAGTTTCAAAATAAACAAAAAATGTGTTATGACCATAATTTATCCAACAAAAGAATATTATCCGGTAAGTACAATTGCAAAGCGGGCTAGCTACAACTATCCATTGGAAAGTTGAAAGTAGGAGAACTTCTCCTTTGGATCCACTTACGTGTCCTCTAATGTATCCGCCTCAATAACCCTTGTGTTTACAGCAATGTTTGGTTGGTGTTTTAAAATATCGTCATAAAGTAAGAGTGAATAATCAACTAAGTGGTTCTATTTTATTCAAAGTTGTACATATTATCAACTCAATCAATGCAGGTAATGATAACATGAGTAAGCAAACACTTCTTATATAATCTTGTTAGGTGTATAAATGTTGTAATGACATAATGCACGAGCCTTACAATCCATCACTCTCTCAACGAGCGACTTCAATGCCTATTCACAAATACCAACACTCCTTTATCACGTGACTCCGACTTTATTCGTAAACTACTCATCCCAGTGTAATGTGGCTCACCGCCAGCATTACCAATGAGAGTGAATGATATGAATGATTAGCCAAGTAATTATTAGGTATAATTCATTTAGCATATTGGAAAAGCTAGGGTACCACGATTATATCACGGGTCTCATCCAAATCATAAGGCTCATAGCGACCGTGGCGACTACTCACCCATCTCTATTAATTCGTTTATGGGTTCATCACCCCATTCAATTACACATGATAAGCGAGTTGCTTTCATCGTTGCTCAATGGTCACTACGGGGAGACTGTCACCCTAGAGTGGGCTGATAATTCAAATACGATGTCTCATACCAACATGTTCGAATCACAAGTCTTATGGGATAATAATGCTAACAGTTATAAGTACACTCATTCAAGGGAACAATGGTATCTTAGATTTGTAAACACCCCACCCCAGGCTGATAAAGTAATTGAGTTTGAACCAACGGATAGTCAACCTAAACCCTAACCCTAGAGGCTTAAACTCCGGGAACCTCAATCCTATACCCCAACCCTAAAAGCCAAAGCCTTGCAATAATTATAAGAAAATTGAGCTCCCCCCCCCCCATTTCTTATTTCAAGCATCCACTAAATCCATAGCATTCAACAAGGATCAAGCATCCCCATCATCCCTTAGGGCCTTAGTCATATAGTCATCCCTTTACCAAGGAAGAGTGAGAGTGAGAGATAAAGAGTCCAACCCTAGTATAGCTTAGCTTAGCCAAAAACTTGAGTCTCCTATAACACCCAAGTCCCAATATTAACCACTCGATATAGCCTTTATGATACTCCTATTCATCCAACCGTTCAAAGCTTCAGTTAGATGAATCAAGTTCATAACATTTGAATTGTTCGACACCCAATTCCATTATCAACCTCCTTACTCATCAAATACATCAACATTCCATCATTTTCTCATATCTAACTAGTGAGCATGTGCTCTGCAGCTTGTCGATATAAATGGAACTGGCCCACCAGAAACTTAGCCAGTTAGGCGTCATTTTGTAATAAACATAAGCATTACATCGCAGTCCATCATTTTCTCGTATCTAACTGGCAGACGTATGCTCTATGGCTTACCGAAATAATCGGAACTGGCCTATAACAAACTTAGTCAGTTAGCCATCATTTTATCATAAGCATCAATACAACATCAAGCATCTTACATATCACATTTCGACATACTCTGCACCTTGCACTCGGTCGGTTCATACATATGCTATGTGCTTGCCGATATAATCGGATCATGCCTATAAAAAAAAAAAAAACTGGATTGATTAGCCATCATTATTATCGCATTATATTTCGATCTTTTGTATGTGAGAATGTATGCTCTGCGGCTTGCCAATATAATTAGATCATACCTATAAAATTTTCGGATCAATTAGCCATCATCATCATTACATTATATTTTAATATTTTATGTGTAAGAACTAACCACATTTCTCTAAAATTAGTCAGATATTGTGAAGTAAATAATGTACACCTGTATGGGCAAAGTGGGGACCTAACACCTTATCTCTCTGTAACCGTGGTCCCTTACTCAAAATATATGGAATGCAGACTCAATAGTCATATTAGGGCTGAGGATATTCGGGTTTTCAATCTAAAACGTTGCTAAATGGTTTAACCGACCATAAATTCGAAATAATTGGTTCCTGACGACTTTGGTCAAATATAACACCCTCTTAACTCCCAATGAAGCCCTCGAGTGAGGCAACCTGTGGAAAAGTGAGCCGATCCCCTACCCAGGATCCTTGTCGTCAACAAGATTCAATCAATCACCATCACACATTGTGAACACAGTATGATCAGTCATGCATTATACTGATCTGATTGACACGGGGAACCCCGACATAACCGACATTGGGTGCAAAGCATCCCACGTAGTTGAATATTATCGGTCGTTAGTGTTCAACCTCTGTCGATCGAACAAGCCTGAAGTTATCAACACTCCCAACTTTGAGATTTCCAGAGAGGCAAAGACTCACATAAACATCGAGCATGTGCAAATTAAAAAGAGAAAGCGCATGCCACATCTAAGACCAACTCCGAAAAATCAACATATATAACTTTTGCGTCGCGTCAATGTAATGCCCCAAAACCCGATACCCGAGTACGAAACTCAAATCTCAAAGTCGGGAGTGTTAACTGAATAATGAATGAACTCTTTGATTTCAACTCTTTAATGTCTCAATTTTTACATAAGTATATTACCCCTGTTGTAGAGACCTGAGTATCACACATAGAAAAACCACACGTAGATATACTTATAACGTTACCACGTAGTTGGATTATCATTTACACAGTTTGAGTAGCGCTCGTTCACGTAGCAGTCAGTAGAAAAAATAAATAAGGGTAACTATCATACAAGAAAATGGCAGGGCTGATATCCAAAATGTACACTTCAAAAAGCTCCATCAATTGGGGACTATACAAACCGTGTAATAACAAAATGTACTGGATAAAGAACTAGTGGACTACTGATTGAACTCATAGAGCTTAGCCATGCTATCAAAATGATCTTCTACTCCTACCTCCTCCCTAAACTCTACTAGAGCATCCTCGAGTGGGCCCTCCACCTCAGCTAATCCTGCATCATATGTTAGATGTCAAATGTGAAGGCATCAATGGCCAATATAGTTATGAACTCCCATCAAGATTACACGCTCACATGATTGCCAAGTATAGTTTCCAAATGCAAGCGATAATTCACAGTATTCAAATCAAACACGTTAATATCAACTACGAATGAAGCATAATAACATAACAAGTATTTCACCCAATGAGTTTTTATTTTAATGCATCAATGCATGAAATGCACTCTAGACACGCGGGTGCACATCCAGATGGTAAAAAGGATGCTCGGTGGAAACTAGCCACTTAAAAAAATACGCTAAAGTATGCCTAGTGAGAACTAGCCACCTAGAAAAAAATATGCTAAGGTATGCCTAGTGAGAACTAACCACCTGGAAAAATTACGCCAAGGTATACCTAATGAGAACTAGCCACCTAGAAAAAATATGCTAAGGTATGCCTAAGGAGAACTAGCCCGAGACGAACCAACTGTATGCGATACACTATGATCCTTAAAAAAAATACTCGAAGGTACACCCAAGAAGACCTGAGAACCCCATGCCTTGTATTGGCCGTATGGAAAAGTCCACATGGCATGTATGTATGATTAACCCAATCATTATTAAGCCAATTTACAAGCAATCCTGTTATGATAGGTCCATTCGACTAATGACCCTTCTAAATTAATAGCGGCATGATAAATTGAATGATCATTTCCATCAAAGGCTTAATTAGGGACACATAAATGATTTAACCCAAAAGCCACTTAGGCAGATAAAGTTCGTCAATGGACATAACAAGGGTCCCCCCCCCCCCCTAAAAAAAAAAAAAAAAAAAAAAAAACTTAATAGGCACAGAGTATTAGAAGATGGAGTTTATTTATCAAATTCAAATAACTTCCATAAGGCATGCCACTAGTTCAAGGTGTACTTTCATCGTTTAATAAAAGCGAACATACAAAACACATACATAATTCATAAAAGTGACGACCCAAGCCATGTAAACCATTTACAAGGTAGCAATGCAAACCGCATTTCTATGGATCTAAGCATATTATTGATCCAACACATGTCACTTATAGACAACATGTAAGATTTTATATTCAAGTAAATTATGCAAAATCTCGCATGCAAATATGGATCCCAAGGGGTTGGTTGATGTGATTCTACCGGTTAATTTTGACTTAACCAGTCGATCAGGGGCGCTCGGTCGAAGATCTAAGCTGATCAGCCATGTGGGCTGATTGGATAGTGGATATGAGGGTTCAAATTGAATATGGCCCAAGCGCTGATTCGTTTGGCCTGACACTAGGGACCCGATGGACGATGGATCTAATGATTTGAACCCTATGATAGAATTGGTAAGGTTTGATTTTGTTTATAACAATGTTTGTGAATTTTGAGTTTCTAGCTCAAGGTTTTACTCGTAGTCTATAAGCCTCTTTTGTTGCGCAGCACGCCAACAACGCAGTGAGCCTAGATCCAATCTAAGGCCTCACCCACAAACGATAGACAGGAAGAAATATAAACTAGAAATATATCAAAGCAATCCAAAACAAACCACAAGACAAGATATACGTGGAAAAACCCCAAACTAGGGTAAAAAACCACGGATGCAAAATTCCACTATGAAGTGAAACGAAGATTACAAGGCAATATACTAACCTCTCTCTTGGAAGTACAGAGAAAATCCATTGCCCACACCTTAGAATAATTTCTTAGAATTCACCTTAACCTAGAATAGCCCTAGGGACCCCAATTTATAATTTTGGCAACTTCCCTTTCCGCATCCCAGTTGCGAAAGGACTTGCGACACGAAATCCGCAAAACTCTTTTCGCATCCCAGTTGCGAAAGGACTTGCGACACGAAATTCGCGCAACCTCGACTGGTCGTGGGCGGCCCCAGATGTGGCTCCACTTCTCAACATCTTTCGGGTTAAAACACGTGTATGCACATGCAAATGTATGTTTATTTGAAAATTTTCATAATGATGCCCTGGGACATCCAAAGTCCAAGTATTGGAGGGCCAAGGTGTCACAGTCAATCCCCCAACACCTTAGCCCTCTTTAGACCTTCTCTCACTCTTTTCATCTCTCTCTCTCTCTCTCTCTCTCTCTCTCTCTCTCTCTCTCTCTCTCTCTGTTACAGGGGCTATTTAAATAGGCAATAGAGGCTCGTCCAGACACTTTCCCGATGAATCAGAGAATGGCACATGCTTTCATGGTGAATCAGAATAGCCCTACACACCATTCACCCATAACTGGTTTTGCGCATAACTAGTCGTTTCATGGCCGTATCGACATATAAACGGTCTTTGGAAGACCGACTACATATAACCGGTCTTTCAAGGTCTGGTTTTAGGTTTCTTACTTAAAAAATAAATACAATAGAAAATGGATCGGAGGGTGCTATGGGGACCATGCTACTTTGCTATCTTGCCTCGTGTAGGCCCCGACGTCAACCAATCCGACTTGATGGGTCTATGGGAGGTTGCCTTTAGCCGTATAGATGCTTTGACTAGGGCCCATATGAAGTCAATGGGTAGGATTCAATCCAATTTAACGTGGGGTGTCTACACAATCATGGTGGCTTCCTATGGTTTGGTCCACTCGAGCCTTCAACCTACCTCCTTATTGGGCTCATGCCCTAAATTGATATATAAAATGGATGGATGGCGTAGATAAAACATATATATCATGGTAGGCCCCATAGAGCCCCTGACAGACAAGCTATCTCTAGCTAGGTCCCAGCGGGGGTAGTACCCAATCCGCATCCATTCACTATCCCATGAGCCAGCCTCAGGTGCAAGGGAGCTGATTAGGTACAACCTTGCCTTCACCAAAGACCGCACAACCCTTACCATGGGCCCCACCTTGATGTATTTATTCTATATCCACGCCAGCCATCTGTTTTCACTGTATCATTTTAGGGCATGAACCAAAAAAATGAAACAAATCCAAATCTCATTGTTTCTTACGATGATTGGCAATTTAAAACTTATTGTGGGCCACAAAAGTCCTAGATCAAGTTGATATTTTTCCCTACGTCCAGGTTTTTGTGAGCTTATCAACAGGTTGGATGGCAAATAAAATTTGCAGAAACATTACAGACCTTGGGAAGTTTTTAATGGTGGGGCGTTCAATCACTGTTATTTCATGTTGCATGGTCCGCCTGAGATTTGGATTTGTTTTCATCTTTTGCCTCATGCCTTTAAATAATATGGAAAAACATATGGACGACATGATTACAATGGATATAGGATACATATATAAAGGTAGGCCCCATGGCGAGGGCGGCCTGGTCTTGGGTAAGGCCAGGTGCACCTATTCCACTCCCACAGTATCTATTTAATAATTGAAACATAAGTAGAACCAATGAGTGTTATTGAACTACAATGGGTGAGTGGTCACCACCCATGCGTGCCTTCAATTGTTTTTTTTTTTTTTTTTGTCCCTTTTATAGTCACCGTTTACTTGATGATTAGACTAGGCCAATGTGTTGAACCAAGTCATCCATGGGCCCAACCCATGGATGAGGTTTACTTCCCAAGCCTTGGTCTTGTAGTGGTGATCACCTAACCATTGCCTCCCATGCTAGGCAATCTCCAGACCGTTTATCAAGTGGGCCTGGCCTTGTATATGATCTACCTAAAAATCAAATATTTTGCTCATTAAGTGAGCCATATTCCATGAGAAGAAAATAGCTTGGGAAATTTTGGCTTGTTCCTAACCATACATTTATTTACTATGCTCTACTCAATAAAACAACTTAACCTTTTCAGGCAAGGGATTAACTCAATATGATTCAATTAATGGATGCCCTACCCATAGTACCCATTTTATCTATTGGTGTCCATGTGGGCTGTTGGCATGCACGAGAGATTTCTCACACGCACGCATGGGCTCGAGAAGGCTCTCCTCTCGGTCTCTTTGAATAACAAATATTGCAATGGACGATATTTAAGGCATGTTTGGGAGTTTGGATTTGGAATTAGCCTACTGTGTTTGGCACCTGGATTCAGAATCCCTTGTAATCTAAAAGTAGCTATGTATAATATATTTACATGGTTTTGAATTTAATTACTAAATCAACTTTAATATCTCTAATTAGTGTGTGTATGTAATGTTCAACACAGTGGTTGTAATAAGCCCGTTGAATTATATATTATGCTCGAAAATGATGAAATTCTAAGTATTGGATGGGCCACAAGCACGAGATCACATCCAAGTGACTAACTAATGATTTTAACCCCTGATTTACATGGACAATGTTTTGATGGCATGGATCATCTTATTAAAATAATTATAGTGATGCAGTTGATAATATGATTGTTTTGGTATATCGTTAGCGGGCCATGTGCCGAATAAATTAGTAGTATGGTAACACACATGTTACACATGCAACTTTATGAAGGATTTTATATGTAATCAGGATTTTATCATAGGATACGTCATGACCGAGCTATCAAGTCATCTTTCAATGATTCAAATCATTTATATGATGGACCTAACCCTACATTGACAAAAAAAAAAAAAAAAAAAAAGCCTTAAATCATCTTGCTAATGCATCGAGTGTCTTAGTTATTTTCTCACAAGGAAAGGAAATGAATACAATAAAAATATTTCTCTATATGGATGTTATTACCACTATTCAAGTTACCCTGTCGATATAGAGTATATGAATGGATTCCAATGAATCTCAATGCCATGGGAGAGTTGCAAAGGTCACTTGGCGATTGATGTTTTATATCCGAACATATGGTTCTTGCCTCGTGGAAGGAGTGGATTTCGCGTGTACAATGTGGTGGGCTCATAGAGCTCTGGTGTTTTATGCAATCACCCTAAACGGTGGAGATGATGTGGGATTGTTGTAATCAAAATTCATGGGATAGGAGATTTTTTTTGGTCTATCGTGAATCGACGACAGGCCACATGAGAGGGGATGGAATGTGCCAGAAATCTCGACGGATGACACATACGCGCACGTTGAATCTGGGATATTTATGAAGGAGCTAGTAAAATGCAAACATGTCGTGGAGGAGCTCTCTATTTGTTACAAACATGTCCTCTATAATTTTTATTTGGAATTAAATGAGAAATTGTTGTGAAATATTTTGAAAATTAAATGCGAAATTGTTGTGAAATAAACTGAAAAATAAAAATTAAAGAAAATTATCTCTTTTTAGCACCAGGTTGAATCATGTATCAATACGTTGTCCTTAAAGCATGATTCGTCATATTATCAATCATTGATGAGTTACAGGTGAATTGCTTTCAGGATAAGACAAGTCTTCTATCTATATCTTGTGTGTATAAATCATGAATGGTCTGCTTATGAACTTTTCAACACTGTTAATTGTCTGCCAAACTATATTAGCGGACGTCTAGCAATATTCTTAGAATGCGAAAGATTTCAATCAGATTTGATGGTTTGGATGAGATTTGTTGGAGTTGATTGTTTTAGACTGGAATGGTTCAGATTATATAGGCACTAAGGGAGTGGACCATTGCTAGGTGGTCATCAATTGTTCAGAACGTTTGAAAAATGTTTATAACCATTGATATTGATTTTGGGCCATTTCAGATCGTTAGATCATTAAAGCCCATCCATTTGTGGACCGTTATGGCTTTTAAGGCCATTAGTCATTCTCAAAACGACTGGTCGTTTCGGATCTATAGATTTGACCGTTCTATGTAGCCTATAAAACTCATGCTTATCTCACACCCCTCGCACCCTCTCGCGAGGGAGCGACTACTCTGCATGCAAAACGCCGATGCCCGAACACGTGCGTGTTTCCAGTGTTATGCACTGGAACACGCAACTCATGCATCCAAACCTTTAAATTTCAAAGTAAGAATACTACACACACCTCAACATATAAAACATGAAACATCTTTTATCTTTTTCGACATGGGACTAATAAAACTACACTTTTCATTGGAAAATTTATAATCATTTTGGCGGGAAAATAAAATTTTGAAATATTTTAATTTTTTCAAAAAATCAAAATTTCAACAAAAATGTGAAAGACAACAATAGCCTCTTTTGGATTCACGGGAGTTGTGGCCTGTGGCCCGACTATGTGACCACTGGCCACCATTTTGAAACACAGTGATGATTCATCTGACACCCCTCGCACCGTTTCGCGAGGGAGCGACTACTCTACGTGTAAAACACCCGTGCTCGAGCGCATGCGTGCTTCCAGTATTATGCACTGGAACACACAACTCGTGCATCCAAACCTCTAAATTTCAAAGTAAGAATACTACACACACCTCAACATATAAAGCACAAAACATCTTTTTCCTTTTTTGACGCAGGACTAAATAAAACTACACTTTTCATTTGAAAATTTATAATCATTTTGATGGGAAAACGAAAATTTGAAATTTTTTTTTTTTTTTTCAAAAACCAAAATTTCAACAGAAATGTAAAAGACAACAGTAACCTCTTTTGGGTTTGTGGGAGCTATGGCCTATGGTCCGGCTATGTGATCATTGGCCACCATTTTGAAACACAGTGATGATTCATCTGACACCCCTCGTACCGTCTCGCAAGAGAGTGACTATTCTGCGTGCAAAACGCCCATGCCCGAGCGCGTGCGTGCTTCCAGTGTTATGCACTGGAACACGTGACTCGTGCATTCAAGCCTATAAATTTCAAAGTAAGAATACTACACACACCTCAACATATAAAACACTCTTTTTCAACTTGAGACTAAATAAAACTACACTTTTCATTTGAAATTTTATAATTGTTTTGGTGGGAAAACGAAAATTTAAAATATTTTAATTTTTTCAAAAACCAAAAATTCAACAGAAATATGAAAGACAACAATAGCGTCTTTTGGGTTCATGGGAGATGTGGCATGTGGCCCAGCTATGTGATCATTGACCACCATTTTGAAACACAATGATGATTCATCTGACATGTGTTGCTATATGGACGGTAAAAATCATCGGCATATAAATAACTTGAAAATCACGCAATTTTATTATCATAACTTTTTCACCTTTTCTTGTTGAAATTGGATAGTTGATTATTTTATTTACAACTATTGTCTCGATAGTGATCAATTGGTAGCAGGTCGCTCGTGGTAGACATTAGCCGATTGCGTCCGATGGTTGGACAATAAGTCATTTGACCAGGGCACCTATGGGGCCCACTGTGTGTATATGTTTATCAATGCCATCCATCCATATTCTCAGGTCATTTTAAGGCATGTGCCAAAAATGAAGCATATCTAACGCTCAAGTGGACCAAACCAAACAACGACCTTAGTAGCATTAAATGCAAGAGTCATCTATAGTGTTGCCCACTTGAGTATTGGATCTACATTATTATTGAGCTTATACATTAAAATGACATGAGAAAATGGATGAATGTCGTGATTAAACAGATACATCATGATGCGTTGATTTGGATACAATCTGCCTTTCAACACTGAAGTCATGAGTTTGAGTGACCATGTGTGAATGTAAGTGTGTCAAAAAAAAAGTGGCGAGCTCATTGATTATTATAATTTTCGGGTAACACACCATACAAAGTGAGCTCCATGATCGGAGGGCTAGCTAGGTTGGTGACACATGCCTGGCCTTGATCGTTGAGTCAACAACTTGTAAGAAAACGGTGGTGAACTATCACATTCATCATATATGCTTACCTCCACTTGTATTATCTAATCGAAGCTTTCTTACCACACTCGTTCAGTATTTTAATTTTTTTTCATCACCCGGGTCTACTTTGAAATTGAGCTCAGATATGAAAATAAGGTAGAAAAGGGAACATATACAGCTATAATAAAACACGTACATCATGGTGAGGCCCACAGAGCACCAACCAATACCTGTTGGAGGGGTCACCATCGAATCCAAGTGCAGTGGAGGTTAGATCAAGGTGGAATGCACGTAGCACCCAACCCCACTCGGGACACTGTTTAGCTCGTGATCCTAACACCAGCTACATAGATGGCGCCAAACATCTGTGTGCTCCAATATAATGTACTTGTTTTATCCACGCCATCCATTCACTTTGTGCCTTTAGGACATGTACTCAAAGGATATTAACACTTGCAAAGTTGCAATTTGATGTAGAGTGGGTCGCGGATATTTTCATGGCCAAGATGGATAAAAAAAGACCCAGTTGACGACATAAGTGATCCGGACCGTCGGACCTTAAATGGAGCGTATTTTGGGTAGAACAAATTACTTTAGCCACCCAACCTGACTATTTCAGGTTGCGCAAGTTGGATTTATGAAATACCATCAAATCGACATTCATTTCCCTTTTTAATTCAATTTTTACTATAAATAATAAGTTTTAATTTGATTATAACTTTTCATCCATCTGTTGTGCTTTAAGAGTTGCGCCCAATGTGAAAAGTGCTTAGAATAATTAAGAGAATAGTTTGGTAAGGCTAAATAGGACACTTACTTATTTTGACCAAAAATCTTGTGCAGTAGTGATGCCATCAAGAACATCTATAAATAGTAAGTTTACTATTGCGAATTATAGGAGTTTTAGTTGTAGTTTGATACTGATTTCTCTCCCATTGCTTGGTATTCCTATTCAAATGGTTGTTAACTCGTTTAATTCATTAATTAATCATTGTTATTTTGCCTATTTATTTTCTCTTTTATTTTTATTTATTTATTATTATTACACTTCATTTTTAGCCACCACGACCGTCTATACATTGTTGGACCGAATTCTACCGCACAAGTTTACTATTGCAAATTCTATTGTGCACATCACGGCCATCTATACAATTTCTTTTCTCTTTTATTGTGGATTCAAAAAGTTCTGTGAGATGAGTCCAAGGAAGCTCCATGAATTTGGAGTAGTTATCCTTGAGGAGGTAGTGATCGACCTCATCAAGTTCATCCCTGCGTCACAGTTGAAAACTTCTTGGTGGACACTATAATTGCTTATTCACCATCCAAGCTATTCATAAAGTAAAAAAATTTCTGATGATAATACTGTAATTCTTAATGTTTTCAGTGTTATGGCCCATGTAAGATTTGAATTGTCTCGTTTATGGAATCATACATTGAAATGAGCTGACAAAATAAATGGCTGACGTGGATATAACACATACATCATGATATGCCCATGGAGGTTTGACATCAACTATACTGCTGGTGCTGGACTCAGCAGCCAAACCGCTTCCGCCTGCTCAACGCAATCTAGCGTCCGATCAAGAGCAGGAACTTAGCCAAGGCCAGGCTGCGTGTGCAATAAAGCTCATGTACCCCGCCACATGGCACATGGGTGCCAGATCCAGTCCATCCATTAGGTTGGCCTGATCCACCTTCTACATGCCTTCCAAATATATATCTGTCCACTCAGCATGTGGGCCGCAATATTGGAAACAAGTGAGTGGGTTAGAATACTTAGTCAAATTCACCAGAACCGTACATCTTCTTTGCTAACTATGGCCCACCCAGATAGTGTATCAACATGATTCTTGAGACAGGGAATCAATATAATGGTATCGTTCTAATGGGTGGATTGGATCCAGGACCACTCGTGCCATCTTGGCACGTGTCTGGCGTGTGGATGAGCTTGATTGCACACGCGTGTGGGTCTAGAGAAACTCAAAGGAGTCGTACCTTTCGTCAAAGACCGTAGGAAAATCAAGATGCCCAATGCACATTTCTTCAATTAACACTCATTCAACACTCTCCTAGGAGCTGACAGATCTCTTCAACAATCTTCACCTCCAAAAACTCGTCTCCGAGAATACTGTGAGTGGAATCTGGCATTTTTTTTTTTTTTGTTTAAATTCGATTCCTTCAGTCCGATCTTAGACTTCAGTTCACTTTGCTCGATCGATGCCTGTTCTACATTTGAATTCTATTCGATTCGCGCTAGAAATATAGGGTTTTGGATGAACCTAGAGTTGATGAAATTGATTCTAGTTTTTTTTTTTTTTTTTTTTTTTTTTCCTTCCTGCGGTTTTGTTATTTGATTGATTGGTGACTGTTAAAACTTCGAGGAGGAGCTTTCCCATCCGAGCGAAAGAACTGTGGATCGTTTTCGGAATGAAAAGCTAGGGTCTTGGATGGATCTAGTTTTTTATTTTTATGTGGGGTTATTTGTTTCAGTGCGGTTGTTTTCTTCGATTGGATGGTTTAATGGCAGGTGGTTTTGGGTCTTGCGCCCTCCCATGGTGGGCCGCTCTAGATGAATAATCTGACAAAAAAAAAAGAAAGAAAGGAAAAAAATGGGACGTTAACGATATTAGCCATCTGATTGTTCTCCAGCAAATGTATGGATAAAATGTATACGGCCAATGGGCTTTATGATACAGAAATAAGTCCACCGATCAGACGACTGGGATTGTTCAATGGCAGAGGTTACTGGCATCCACACTCATTGTGGACCCATCCAGATGAACAGCTGATGCCAAAAAAGAAAAAAGAAAAAAAAGGAAGAATCTTAGGGGTCGTTTGGCACCGTGGATTGGAGGTGACTTGAGGGGGTTTCAAATCCCCTGGCTGTTTTGGCAGCATAAAGTAACTGGGGGTTTCAAATCCAGGGGGTTTCCAATCCCCTCTTTGAGGGGGTTTGTAATCCACGGTGAGAGCTTGGATTACACCTAAAATCATTTCAATAGTTGCAGGTGTAACATGTGTGTCACCATACACTATCATTCTATTGGGCACATGACCCACTAATGATGATCAGCATCGTCCAAACATTGTCCATGTAAATCAATGATTAAAAATCGTTGGTTAGTCACTCAGACATGATCTTGTGCTTGTGGCCCATCCGAGACTTGGAATTTCATCGTTTTCGGGCAAAGCATATATTTCAGCGGGCTTATCACAACCATTGTGTCAAAAATTACATATCTCACTGATTAGAGATATTACAGTTGATTTAGTAATTAAATTCAAACCCCTGTAAATATACCATGGATGGGTACTTTTGGATTAAAGTTGATTCACGCTCTAGGGTGCCAAACACACTGGGAGGATTGCAAATCCAGGGGGTTCCGAATCCAGGGGGTTCCAAATCCACGCTCCCAAATAGGCCAGCCATCTTATTGTTTGCTTGCAAAGTGCAAATGAATGGATAAGAATATATACTCCCAGTGGTCTTTATGCGAAAGTAATAAGTCCAATTAGATGGCTGAGATTGTTCAATGGAAGAGATTTTTGGCCATTGCACACCTGTGGAAGAACCCATCAGATGAATGATTTGGATCTCTGAATGATGGCACCCATTGTATGAAGCTGGCCACATCGAAAATGCTGCTAGTTCGGGCTGAGCATGGTGATTAAATGACAGCTTATGTCCTTACTCCTTAGCAGGTGCTTTTCTAACATTTGAATGAACTATGGTTTTACATGAATGTAATAACTAATAAGGCCTAGTTTGGATTCAAGATATTCAGAAATTAGATTATTTAGAAAACCTAGATTTGCTGTAATCCTGTTTTTGATAATCTTATTTTCTAAAGTCTAGTTTTGGAAATGCCATACCCCTAAGACTTGGGTGTATTTTTTGTTGCTAAATGCCTAGGAAAACAGATGTGCCATATTTATTATACAAGAGAGGTCCAAGTAATGATCCATCTGCTCATCATGTGGGGCCAACCTTTGATTAGCAATCCCTTCAAAAAATTCGTTGATCGGATGGTCCATTGGCTAGAAAAATGGGTGCCTATATTAACTAGAATAGAGTTTTAGTCATTGATATGAACCTATTATCATGTCGGCACTACCTTTGATTGTCAATTTCTTTCAAAAGTCACTTCGATATGATGGCCATAACCATATGATCAATGCCTACGAAAATGCGCAGCCCATATTTACTACCACAGAGATTCAATTAATGTTCCATGCCATCCATCATGTGGGGCCAACCTTTGATTAGCAATCACTTTAAAAAATACGTTGATTAGATGATCCTAACCCTATAATCAACTGCTAGAAGAATGATGGCCCATATTCATTAGAAGGTCCAATCATTCTTATGAACTGTCCATCATGGCGGTCCTACCTTTGATCGTTAATACCTCTCAAAAATCATCCGATGGTCATAACTATCCGAGTAATGATCCTTGCTGTCTATCATGTGGGGCCAATCTTTGATTAACAATCCATCTCAAAGGTCTCTTCGATGTAATGATCCTAACCTTCCAATCATGGGTAGAAAATTGATGGTCTATATTGATCGTAATAGAAGTCCGATCAGTGATTTGAATTGAAATCCATTCCTGCTTCATAAAATTTTTTTTTTTTTTTTTTCCAAACCTTGACATAGAAACAATGTTGTAAGAAAAATAGATAAAATGCCGTGTCATCCAAACAACATTTCTAGATAAAAATTAGATTTCTAGAACTAAGTTCTCAAAATCTGCTTTCCATAGAAAATTTCCAGGTAGCCAAATAACTCCTTATTTTTGAAATACCAATATATATATTTTTTAAATTACTTCGATGCATTGTGGAGAGAAAAAAATGGCACAGGGAGAAGATTTTTATTTATTATTTTTGTTTACTTCTATAGAGGTTTTGATGATATTTATTCAGACCCAGATCATATGGTTTGCTTATTTTTAGGACACTCATGTCAATTTTCCCCTATATGGATGGGAAAGAAAAGAAAGAAACAAAATGGTTGATGGAGAACATGGTTTTCTTAGATTTTTCTAGAAGTTCCTTAGACTTTTTAAAAAAAAAAATAAAAAAATTTAATTTTTTTATTTTTTAAATAAAGTTTTTTGTTCAGACCCATATTGTAATTTTCACTTATTATCTAGATGCCCACATTGATTTTTCCTGCTGCAGTGTATCGTTGACTGGAAACCGAAGGCTAGGTAAGGGGATGGATGGTATTAACTATTTTATTATAGATTTGTAGATATTATTAAGTTTTTTTTATACAGTCCCAAGCTTGTCTTTAAGATATCCACATTAAACTTTTGATTCTATGGGTTGCAGAGGTAAGGATGGCAGAGGGAGACGAGAGATGGTGTGTTGTGACAGGTGGTAGGGGTTTTGCCGCACGGCATTTGGTGGAAATGCTCATCCGATCTGGAGAATGGTTGGTTCGGATTGCTGATCTGGCCCCCTCGATCAAGCTTGATCCATCTGAAGAGGAGGGAGTCCTGGGGGACGCTCTTCGATCGGGAAGAGCAATGTATGTTTCTGCAGATCTTCGAAACAAGGCCCAAGTGGCTAAAGGTACCTAAACCGAATAATTCAAATCACCCTCTTCTCCCTTTTGTATTATATCATATGCACAAGGGCCAGATCAATGTAGATATCAGTTTTTTGAAAAAACCAATAAGTATGGAACTATGGATCTATTTGCTAGATTTGTCATATCAGTTGTATCATCCCTATGTATTTATCATTCAATGTTTTGAACCACTCAGGGATACCCAAATACTTCTTGCTTAGCTTACCAATAGTAAACAGAGTGTACTGTACCCATTTTACTGATACAATCTAGATGGATAATTATGTATGCTTATGAATTACATTAATGATGCTTGTACTGGATAGTCGGAGGCAGATGCTTGTGAATGGTTAGAATACAGTTGTTGATGTGAGATGATATGGATAGCCGTAATGAACAGTGCCCAGATACTTGTTTATGCTTAGCTTACCATGAGGATTTGCTATCTCCAACATGTGTCAACTTTGAAAATGTGCGGGACATTTGATCGGTGCATTTGGTGGTTTCCACTGAAAATGATGTTGTGCAAAGTTCAGGCAGGTCCATTCATTGGGTGGGCTTTCCAGTACAAAAAGAACGGACAGTTCAAAGAAAACTTGCTACAGTCCCAATGAGAGGAACAACCTGATTTTTGCATATGTTCATCTTCAGGCAGATGTTATTCACTGCTCAGATGTCTCACACCCTAGACAGTTGGACACATGTGATGCGTGTAAAGGTGCATCTGGGGCTAGCAAACCTCTGCCTGCAGTATCAACATGATGCAACATCAATGGTGATGATATCTTAGTACAATATATGCTTTGCTTACCGATTTCAACATGATGTGTTAAATGCTACCCATACATTTATATATGCTGAGCGTACTGACATCTACGAGACAAATAGTATATTGCTTAAACACTTGTATGAATCTGGTTAGCTTAGCAGTCAGCTTGATATAGCACTGAAGTGGCACCATATACTTTATGGATACTTGTGGGGTATGGTTTACTAGATCCCATTGTATTGAACTCCTTATTTTGTGAACATTGAACAGTTCCCTCATGGTGTCAATTTGGTGGATGGCATACCATATCCATTATTCTTTTTTTTTTGAAAGGACCATATCCATTATTCTTGGATTTTGGGCAACGCAGAGTCATGTGCCCTCTCTCGCAAAGTTGGTATCTGTATCTGTGAACATAGCGTATGATATCACTTGGGCGTTTATGTTCTTTACATGGTTTCCATCAATATTTATGGTGTGATTAGTGAACTTGCTTTAGTTGGGAATGCGTTTTTTGTTTGGAATGTATGGGATTTTCTTATCACATTGTTGCTTGACGAGTGATTTAAGAATAACTGATAGTACAAATGTTATTGTCATCACAAGAGTTGATTTATTTGGTATGAAGGATATGAGAACTAGCAGAGAAAATTGTGCAGATGCGCATTATTTTCCTTTGCCATCACACACACACGTGGCATTTATAGGAGAATGGAAAATCAATGATCATGCATAGTCTTACTCCACATCTGTTTTACACCAAATGAAGAATATCTGAGGGGTTGCCACCTAGTATCGCAAGGATTGCTTTAATTGATCATCCTTTGCTAGATGTTTGCTTCAAATGCCAGGTTTAGAGGATCATCATCATCATCATCTAAGCTTTATCCTAAGTAATTGCTGGGTTTTGGAGGATAATGATGCCAAAACCTTCCATAGACAAGATTGTGTAATTGTTAGGTGATCTGCCAAGTTTATACTTGTGTAGGTTTTTGGGTGTAATCTCATCAAGCGGGAAGTAAGAACCATTCAGGTTGATCCCTTTTCCTGGTGAGATGGGAGAAGAGGGTTGATCCTGGTGAAGAATCGAAAGGAGGCAAGGGAGGAGAAAGCTTGCGAGGGATTTATCACGAAGCAAAGGAATATCTATAGATGTTCGCGGACTGTTTCTCGGAGGAATGGTGGGAATCCAACCTCCATTGTGCATTTAGGGAATTTGGGAAAGTGATGGAAGTATCGATGACTTGTAGGCTGACTCAATTACTTGACTATCACTCGCCCAAATTTCTGCTTTGTGGGGTGGGCGTTGTTAGCCAATTCATGCAAACTCCTCGTTGTTCACATCTCACGGCTTTATACCTTGTACTTCGGTATCTAAAATAAGCCCCAGGTCTTGGTTGTCGCTTTCGGTCACATGGTCATCTTAATTTTTTTGGCTATTCCGTTGTCGATTGTGTAGGTAGTACTTATGATTGCCGCTCTACATCCAACTTTTGTACATTCCTAGGTGGCAAATTTATCACATAGAAGAGCAAGAAACAACCAGTTATTGCTTGGTCCTTGGCTGAAGCAGAATATCATACTATGGCTCATGCGACGTGTGAGTTCGTGTGGCTTTACACATTCTTGAAGAACTTGACCATCCTCCTTCGGCTCCTATTTCTCTTCATTGTGACAACTAAGCGGCCATCCATATTGCTTGTAACCCGGTTTTCCATGAGCGCACTGAGCATATTGAGGCGGATTGTCACTTTATTTGGGAGAAAGTTGCCTCTAAGGAAATCATCACTCCTTTTCTTCGATCCGGGGATTAACTTGCTAATGCTCTTACAAATTCTCTGAGTCGAGATGCTCTTCATCGTGTTAGTGACAAGTTGGGCATGATCAACATCTATGCTTCAACTTGAAGGGGAGTCTAGAGAGTGTTAGTGTATAGTGTGTGTGGTTAGTGACTCTATTAATGTAAATGCATGTGCACACTTTCCTCTTCTCCTGCAGTGTATTATATGCTCTATTCTAATAAAACATCGTGTGTTAGGGCATGTTGGCTAATACACAACATTTCCCCAAACTCTCTTCTTTCTCTTCTTCTCTCTCACTCTTCTCCTCTTTTCTCTACACCCTAATCATCAAATCATCTTCTACTTGCCTCTCCCGAAGTTGGGGCTTTTGGATGGCTTAAAGGTTGAAAGAGAGTCTTGATGATCAACAATATTCAAAAACGCTCCATGGTTATCCCTAACATGTGCCTTGTGTGCAAGCCTGGCGCCGAGACGGTTTACCACCTATTCGTTCACCTTTTACTAGCGTCATTTGGGCTTTTAGTCTTGCTAAGTTTATTTTGTTTTTTCTATGCCCTATGATGTGGGAGACCTCATTATGGCTTGGCATAGGGTAGCTCACTGCAAAAATGCTCAAGCCATGTGGAGGCTTTGTTTGCTTGCCAGCTTATGGTCAATTTGCTGCGAAAGGAATAGAAGATGCTTCTGTAATGAAAGTAAGGGGGTCGATTGGGTTGCCAGCAATGTTTGGTTTTTTGTTGTTGAGTGGGCGGTGTGCAAGGGCTGGATGGGGCAATTGTAATTTCTTTTCCTTGTGTTTTGTTTGTGCGTTTTTGTAGCTTTTTCGGGCACTATCTCAGCTCCTTTTTAATGAAGTTTATTGTCATCTCTCATTTAAAAAAAGGAAAAAAGAAAAAAGAAAAAAGAAAAAGGAAAAAAAAAAGAAACACTTTTCTAAGGCAAAGTTTCAACTCATGTGAAAACTAATTGGGTGGATTTTTTGTACCTGGCCCCTCGTGGTATAGACAATAGAGATATAGTGTCAGGTTTAGGCAAGTTCGGGTTGCGTGAGGCCCTAACACAAACCCAACCCCGCCTGAGGTCAGGTTGGGATTTCCAGCCCTAGCCCAGCCTGAGTTCCTGATTTCAACCCAACCCAACCCCACCTGACCTAAAGTTCAGCCTGAGTCCCCCACCCAAGTTTCACTCCTACTGTCAGTATTGTACACTACCAACTCTAGAAAGACCCAATTAGTTAACATATGTCGTGGGCTATATTAGATTGATGGGATCAGGGGAATACTGTAACTGTACAAATAAGAAAAGATGTATTTAGATTTCTTGCTGGTATCCACATTGACATGCTTAACACCCATTTTTCAATAAAATGGAGTCCCCTTCTACATAGATTTCCACCTTCTGACGCTATACAATTCTGTTGTTTTGATATGACCTTTTCTTCTGCTCTGCAGCATGTCAAGGGGCAGAAGCTGTTTTCCACATGGCAGCTCCTGATTCCTCCATCAACAGCTACCAGCTTCATTATTCTGTTAATGTCGAAGGTGAGTGTGTGCTAATTGACTTGGCGTAAGAATTGCATGCTGATGTATGCTAACTTGATGATATGGTGTTTATTTCATGTCAATGTGGTTTTGTAGGAACTAAGAATGTTATCGATGCTTGTATTGAGTGCAAAGTAACGAGGCTCGTCTACACGAGCTCTCCAAGCGTGGTCTTTGATGGTGTTCATGGAATACATAATGGGGACGAGTCAATGCCTTATCCTGATAAGGTATTGCGTGCATATAGATTATTTCATGATATTTTTTGAGGAATTATAGGATGCTGTGGCTTGGAAAACTTATGGTGGTGAATGTATGGTTTGTTGAGGACCTTGAGGCACATCAACTTGGGGTCGATTGTTCAATAATATAGACTGATATGATGGGCCCTATGGTGGATGGGTCATACACCAGATCTTCACCCTTCAATCAGTACCCTACAAATAGATGGTTAAGACACATCACAACGATAGTGGACATTCAACAGAGAAAAGGCTGAAGATTGGATGGCTGAGATATTCTATTCTAGGAGATTACTTGGCACCCCCATCCACTGTGTGGTCCATCTGATCAACATTCTGGATAGATGATCCATGGGCATCACAACCTACAAATAGATGGTTAAGACACACTACAACACTAGTGGACATTCAACAGAGAAAAGGCTGAATATTGGATGGCTGAGATCTTCTATTCTAGTAGATTACTTGGCACCCCCATCCACTGCGTGGTCCATCTGATCAACAGTCTGGATAGATGAACCATGGGTACCACAAATAGAATAACATGATTCTATAAACTATACATTTGCTGGCGTTTAGGACCCTATAATTCCTCTTGTTATCTCTCAAAAAAGTTTTTTTTTTTTTTTTTCGTATGTTGATTATTTCATAAATTTTCTTTTTCTGCCTTTTTCCTTCCTTGCATGTTTAGTTTTTCTGATATAATAGGCATAGGCTTGATCTCTGTTTCCTCTGAGCTTTGCTCTTTCTTCATCTCAACTGTTTTTCAGCATAATGATTCTTATTCAGCAACTAAAGCTGAAGCAGAAGCTTTGGTCATAAAGTCAAACGGTAAGAACGGGCTTTTGACATGCTGTATCCGTCCAAGTAGCATTTTTGGTCCTGGTGATAAGTTGATGGTGCCATCCGTAGTTGCAGCTGCAAGGGCTGGGAAGTCTAAGGTAAAATGTGTTTCAACTTTGGGAATATTTTATTTGTCCATAATATTCTGTTTTCCGGCATGCATATTTGGCCCTTTTGCAGTAGCCTCTGTTGGAATATGATATGCATCTCCATCTTTGACGCATCTTATACCAGAGGAAATATATAATCCTTGGGGTTTGAGTTGGCACTGAGGGGCCTATCTATCAGCAATTGAGACAAAAATATCCCTTAATGCTTTAGCAACCTAAACCTAATTAATCTTAAATATGGACCCTTGATTTAATCTTATCTTGGACATCCAACCTTAAGCAATGACCAAAACAGCTCAAAAGAATAAAATAACCAAAATAGGCAGAAATAGCCCATTTAAATGTTGTAACTTGTAAAGATCTTCCATGGAGCTAGCTATTTCTAATCTCGAAAGGATATTCTGTTGTAAATTATGCCTCTCATGGGGCAACACTGAAATGTTGGCCCGGAATTCCAACGGGTCCAAAATCTCTTCTTGATATGGGATTTTTGAAGTGAAATTTTTGACCATGCTGAGTGCTTTTTGTTCATGGTCACTTCAGAGGTGGTTTGGTCCCCTCCCCGGAAGTAGTCTGGAAGTTGAACTTTTAATGGTGAATTGATTGGACCATCTAGCTCCTTAGGTAAATGCTGGCAGCTGGGTTCTAACTTCTAAGATACGAGAAAGATTGGAGCTGCATGGTTTTTTCAGGGCTAGATCTCTCAGGTAGTGCTATTTTGGTGATGGCTATGTCTTTAACGGAGCTGATTCTCATCTTCTCATAAGGTGGGAAAAATATGGAAACCAAAAGGCGGGATTTAGCTTTGTATTTAATGAAATTAGAGTCCCCACTTCTGGGCTAAACGTATCATTTACCCAAGTAGGTAGAAGAGCGGCAGATTGCCTAGTTGCTGTGGCTGCTAAAGAAGGCGTTGGTTATTGGCCCTTTGTATTTGGGAATTCATTCCCCTTTCTTTAGATATGTAAATCAATCATTATCTTCTCAAAGAAATGAGGCATCAACTGCTAATTGCTTATTAAATTGTTCTTAATAGAGGAGAAATCCATGTCACAATAGGATTGACTCAACTAATAAAATCTTGTAGATTTAATTTTTAATTTTAAATTGTAAATATCTCTTGTACATCTATAACTACCTAATATGTATCAGTCTATTAACATGAATGCCCTTTACCCTCTCATTTCAAGGTTTTGAGAGAGATTCCAAATATGTAGAATTCTTTATGGTATCAGAGCCATAGAGAGAAATCTTCTCCTTATTCGTCAAAACCACTCACATCTCATCTCAACCAACCGTTCCCCTTCACCGATTGAATAGGCTCTCTCGTCCGATTGACACGGTGCACTCGACAAATCGAATCGGTGCCGTTTGATGTTGCTTTCTTCTTGAACCAAATCTATGATTTGGTGCCACCACCTTCTACGATTACAACTCACACCTATCGACAACCGCTACTACATATCATCTTCTCGATCAAATTGGTGCCATCCACTGCCGCCATCTTCCATTGAAAAATCGATACGTACGGAATCGGGAGAACCCGATTAAGTCGGGCCTCTCCACCACCGAATGACTTGGGAGAACACAATCGAGTTAGACTTGACCCAATTGAGTCGGGCCTCTCTGCCACCGATCGAAGTAGGAATCGAGAGAACCCGATTGAGTCTGGTCTCTCCATCATCGATCGAATCGGGATCAACGTTGGCCCCCTCCGTAGCTGACCACATCGTGGATTGAAGTTGTTTGATTGAATCAGACATCTCACTGCACCTCGCCTTCTTCCAATCAAATCGAGCATTGAAGCCACGTTAGTTTGCTCCTCCTGTGCTTTCAATATCCAAAGCTCTACGACATACAATTTGACTTAATAGAGAAGAGAAATCCACGTCATAGCAGGATTAACTCAACTAATCAAATATTATAGATTTGATTCAAATTTTGAATTGTAATTATCTTTTGTACAACTCATCAGTAACTACCTAATCTATATCAATCTATTAGTACGAATGCTATTACCCTCTCATTTCATGCTTTTGAGAGGGATTTGTAATTTGCAAAATTCTTTAGTTCTTGGGGTCCTTACGTGTTATTGTTGCTTTCATCTTCTTCATCATCATCCTCATCATTGAAGCCTTATTCCAACTAATTGGGGTGGGCTACGTGAATAATTCCATCATTCCATTCTATCAAGGGGCCATAACATCAATTAAGACCAAGGTCATCTAGTCTTTTTGTAGCCCTAGCATGAGGTTGGAATGTCATATTATTCGGATTCATGTTGAAAGTTATAACATAAGTTTGGCACTTGCTAGTGTTTACCGTATTGTTGGGAAACACTGAGAATTGGTCAAATTTTTTAATGGAACTTTAGGAATTGTTAAAAAAGACATTAATACACACTTTTAAATCATAACATCACAAAAACGTGTGCACATAATAGGTTTCCTTTGTATAGGGCCTTAAGCTATGCACTGTCTGACTGAATTGATGCAACTATATTTGAAGTAAATTCATATAATTAAAAAATTTAAGAAGACATTTACGGAAACACAACCAATACATTGAAAACCAAAAGAAGAACTACAAATTAAGAAATATGCCCGTGAATGATGCGCGTGAATGTGGCTCAGACCCACATAGAGTTGTGCGGTGGCTCAAAATCATCATCTCCATCCTTAAATCTAAAAATGCAGTCAATTATACAAAAGAAATTCTGGAAAAAAATATTTTTTAATATATATATATATATATATAAAATAATACTTTTTTTTTTTTTTCCAAAAAATCACTAAAACTACATGAATCAATAGATCATGCCTCATACATGTTTGATTTTGTGTTTGGACAATAACATTGCAACTAATTTGGGAGCACTTGTGGAAATTTTGAATTTTCCTCAAAATTTTCCAAATCAGACAACCTACCCTCAAATCTCGAAATTAGAGTGCATGTAATGATTTCATCAAACACTCCTAAATAATATGAAATTAGACATAATTGAATGCTGATAGAGGTAGAATTTCGGAAAAAATATATTTTTTAATAAATTTTTATTAATTTTTTTCCTGAAAAATCCAAAAACTACATGAATCAGTTGATCAAGCCTCATACATGTTTGATTTCCTGTTTGGAAAGTAAGATTGCAACTAATTTGGGAGATTGCATATCCAATTTTCCCATAATTGGACCACCTACCCTCAAATCTTGAAATAGAAGATTCAAATCCTTGATTTTCCATGCAAAATATGAAGAATAAAGAATTTCTAACCTTTTGGCACTGCTTTTGTGTGATTTAAAGAAAAAAAAAGAAGGATGGAAATGCAAAATCACTCACCGAATGAAAACTGACCCCAAACTTGCAAAAATCTTTTTTCCGGTTTGAAATATATGTTTTTCTCCCAAAAGATTGCAATGGATGGACTGAAATGCACCCATAACGTGTTTAGATTAGAGAAGAAAGAAGGAAATGATGGAAAACTGAAGTTTGGAGAGTTTTTTTGAAAGAGGGTTGCAGTTATTGTCGGTGTAGATGATATCTGTCGATACCAAGTAAATTTACTTAAAGAAAAAGCGTGATATCTTGCAATATAATCTATACATTGTGATACATTGCCTGATACCAAGGATTTTTTGTACTCCAGGCCAGTTTCGTATCTTTGACTGGGATACCGATAATATCAGCTGATATATTGGCTGATATTATCGATACTGTAATCATTGGTTCCGACTGCCAACCTGTCACCCTCCTTTGTCTAGCCGGGGACTGGCAATGAGAGCATAAAATTTCCACAGGTGCAATGTAATAGACTATTTGCTTAGGTTGATTACAATCAATGTTCGAAATATTGGTATTGTGTTACGTATCGCACCCTTGGGATACAGATATGTTTTGGTTATCGCACGGGATATGTCATTCGTATCGGGTAATTTATCGCACTGTTTGGGAAACATGGGGAAATATTGGAAAAAAGGTTGAATTTTTAAACGAAACTTCAAGGATTGTTAAAAAAGACCTTAACACACTTTTAAATCATAACATCTCAAAAAAGAAGTGCACATAATAGGCTTCTTTTGTATAGGGTCTTGAGCTATACGTCGTCTGACTGAACTGATACAACAATATTTAAATTGAATGCATACCATTTAGAGTGTATGTGATGATCATTTCATCAAACACTCCTAAATACTTTGAAATTAGTTTCAATTGATAGCTGGTTGAAGGGAGGGAAGTTAAATTTTTTTTTTTTAAAAAATAAATTTATTATTATTAATTTTTAAATAAAAAATGATTTTTATTTTCTGAAAATTGACAAGGAATTAACAAATTAGTAGTAGATCAGCCCTCGTACATGCTTGATTTCATGTTTAGAGTGCAACATTGCAAGCGATTTGGGAGAAATTGGGAAAATTTTGATTTTTTCCCAAATCGGACCTCCTACACTCAAATTTCGAAATTAGAGTGTATGTGATGATCATTTCATTAAATGCTTCAAAATTAGTCTCAATTGACAGCTGGTTGAAGGAAAATTTCAAAAAAAAAAAACTTGGAGAATATGAAGAACCAATGGATATTGAAATCAAAGCTCCAACTCCATGATTGTTCATGCAAAACATGAAGAACCAATGGATTTGTAACCATTTGACACCGATTACCATAATTTTAGCATGAAAAAGGAATAAAAAATTGAAAATGCTCACCAAATCGAACATGTGGGATATATTGACACTACCTTTGCATTTCATATCGCATAGGTGGGATACAAGATATATTGCCCGATATCGTCGATATTGAAAATATTGATTACAATCAAGCGCCATCTAAGAGTCTATTACATAGGTTGATTACAATCAACAAGTTTTATTGTGCTTTAATATTTTTGTTATTTTACTATCATGGTGTTGTTGATGCATGCTTCCTCGTTTCTAGACAACATAATAAGCCTGTGGCATTTGTATTAGCATCTGATAGTCACTTTTCCTTGTTTCTTTTTTCTTCTCCAGTATATCATTGGTGATGGCAATAACATGTACGATTTCACGTATGTTGAAAATGTGGCACATGCCCATGTATGCGCTGAGAAAGCTCTAGCTTCAGAAGATGCGGGTGCAGTGCGAGCAGCTGGTCAGGTACTGTTTTCCTCTTATTTATTTATTTTTTAAATTGCTTTCATGTTCTATCAGTGTTAAAAAAATTCTCACCAATGGATACATTTTAGGGGCCTCTTGTTTGAAGGGGTAGAAAACTTGTCAAGGATCCAAGTGTATGGCACACGTCAAAGATTTGGGCCATTCATCACGTTATTGTCAAAATCATTATCATGTCACAAATTGTAGTAATGGTCAAATCACAGATCAAAATGTAAATCATAAGATTTATTTATTTATTTATTATTTATTTTTTGTTTTGTTTTTGTTTTTGTTTTTGTCCAGTTTCTTAAAATTGAAAAATATGAAAACTAGAAGTAAATTAGAAAGAAAAGTTAAAATTCATCAATCATCCATTTCCGATGGATATGCACCAAGAAAAGTAATACATAACATGATATTGGCAATTGAGAACTTGTATATGGTTACATATCTTGACAGTGTTAAAGGATTCCTATCTTTCCTTTATTTTGTCTTTCAAGAAATTAACCTTCAAAACATAGAAGAGTTCTTCAATAACTTAAGTTCTTTGTACCTTTCTTGAGTGCGGAACCGAAAGTATTCAATAATGGTAACAGTGCCATAATGGCCAGTCTTGTGGTCATTATGATACGGGCTGTAACAGCCATTACGCCTTGTAATGTCAATTTTTTTAAAGGGGCGAAAATGTATCAGCCCTGTATGGGACTGTTATGCCCCGTAACGGCTCCTTACACGTCCTTAACAACCATTACAGGGCTGTTTCTGCTTTTTTTTTTTTCAGAACGGGCGTTGCAGCGCGTATCACACAATGGCTCCCATCATTACTGTGACGTAACAGCCATTATGCAACCATTTTTGAATACCATGGTAAAATCCTGTTGGAAAAGTGGCATTCGATTCTGTTGATTGACATCCATCTTTATTTCTTTGCTTTTGAGTTTTGAATATTAGAATCCTTAAATCTCCTCTCTCTCTCAAAAGCAAGGTGTGCTGTATCGGTATCGGTTGGCGTAACGATGACCTCCAAAACCGATACGGATACGGGGGCGTAACGGCGATACGGGGGCGTAACGGCCCGTAACGGCGCAAAAATTTTTTTTTGCCAAAAAAATATAAAAAAATATGGATTAAATCCGGAATATTCTAAGCATTCCAAATATGCATTCATTTATAAATTGGAACATGTTTATGGTGGTGTAACGGTCCACTCTTTGGTGAGAAGTTGTATCGGACTGTCTGATGAATTTATGAACCAAATAACCTGAATTTGACTACAAAATTCATATATTTAATTTTCTAACTATCTACTATCAATGATAGATATATTAGAATGAATGTAATATGAAAATATCTTACATTAGGTGTTTGCAATTATTTTTGAGGAATTTCTCGAACACCTTGACAAGGAGATAAAACTCTTGGTGAATACATGCGTAAATAGAAAAAAATATTAAAAAATTATTAAATGGCACCCCAAATCTGAAAAATGCACATTAACATATTCTACTATGATTAACACATCATATGGCATGATTAAAACAGCAAAACAACCATTAAAAATTGATTTTTCAAATTTAAAAAAAAAATGGTCAAAATTCATGTGTAAATAGAAAAAAATATTAAAAAAATATTAAATGGCACCCCAAATCTGTAAAATGCACATTAATATGTTCTACTATGATTAACACATTAAATGGCATGATTAAAACACTAAAACAACCATTAAAAATTGATTTTTCGAATTAAAAAAAAAAGGGTCAAAATTCATGCATAAATAGAAAAAAATATAAAAAAAAATTAAATGGCACCCCAAATCTGTAAAATGCACATTAATATGTTCTACTATGATTAACACATCAAATGGCATGATTAAAACAGCAAAACAACCATTAAAAATTGATTTTTCGAATTTTGAAAAAAAGGGTCAAAATTCATGCGTAAATAGAAAAAAATATTAAAAAAAAATTAAATGGCACCCCAAATCTGTAAAATGCACATTAATATGTTCTACTATGATTAACACATCATATGGCATGATTAAAACAGCAAAACAACCATTAAAAATTGATTTTTCGAATTAAAAAAAAAAGGGTCAAAATACATGCGTAAATAGAAAAAAATATTAAAAAAATATTAAATGGCACCCCAAATCTGAAAAATGCACATTAACATGTTCTACTATGATTAACACATCATATGACATGATTAAAACAGCAAAACATATTTAAAAAAGTATAAATACCTATTTTTGACGAATTCAGAATTTCTGAAAAATGGCCCACCGAGCTTCGATTCAACAAAATCCGTAATATAATGTGTTTTTATCTCAAATGCCCAGCCAAGGTGGTCGAAATTGGTAGTAGAAGGAGTGAGAAGCAGTTTGGAAGCAAGAAATTTGAAAAAAAACAGCAAAAAAGGAGCTTAAAACGAAAATTTTTTTTACCGTTTTTTGACCGTTACGGGTGGCCCGTTACGGGTCGACCGTTACGCCCGTAACGGACCGATACGGGCCCGTATCGGCCGATACGGGTGCAAAAAAACGTAACGGCCGATACGACCCCGTATCGCGTAACGGCCACCGCCGTTACCGATACGTATCGGCCGATACGCCCGTATCGTAACGGATACGGGACACCTTGCTCAAAAGAGGAAAACAGGATTTTTTAATAGGGGAGGTTCTTTAACATGTTTTAAAAGCAAAAGGATAAGGGACAAGAGGAGAAAATATATAAAAAAAATGGAAAAAAATGATTTTATATAATTTTCAGCAGAACGATTTTATGGTTCAATACGATAGTCAAGAAATTCATGTAGATTTGTGATTTGGGGCTATGCTTTGTATCATAAATGCATATGATACAATTCGAATCTTGTAAATGTGTATGTGATTTGGGGCTTTGAATTGTAAATTGTACAATTTTGACAACGGTTGGTAAGGTACACTACGAACATGCCAAGGACTAAAAATAATGTTGGTCTACTGATCAGGCAGGTCAAAATTGCATGAGAAAAATAGGCCGTTAGTTAAAAAGTCCCAACATCCAAATTCAACGTGCAATTGTTGCTCACTTGATTAGTGTGCTAAGCTGATTTTTGTTATATGGCATGTTCATAATGCGCATTGCCTGATGAACGGCCAGAATCTTTGACATGCATGCTGTCTTCCTAGATCACTAACATGTGTTCGCCCCCATCATTGAACCCCCCCACCCCACCAAGGGGAAAAAAGAAGAGCAAAATCTTTCTAGTAAACTTGGTTTGGTGAGGCTCCCAGTACCATGACTGGAATCCTTTTCTTATCATTGATTTTGCTAATATGTTATAAAAGAGTGAAATGAAAAACTTAAAAGGTATCATGACCCACATGCATGAACGACTACTGTACATGTGGCACACATGTTCCTCAATCCAAGCCATCCAACACACTGAATGAATGATCCTAAAGCCTGATTGTGGCCATGGAATAGACAGGTAAAATGAAATAATTCAATGGTCGAAAGTCAACAAACGTCTGACAAATGGAGGTTAGGATCGTCTAATCAGTTAGATGTTGGGGATGGGTTCCATCTGCAGCGGATCCCATGATTTGGGTTGGTTATATTGAATTGCATTCTTTATGGGAGCACTCAAAGTGGAAGGGAAATTTTAGAGGAAGGCCATCCATGCTTTATGGGACAGAATGTTGGGCAGTTAAGGAACAACATATACACAGGTTGAGTATAGCTGAAATGAAGATGTTGAGATGGATTAGTGGCAAGACGAGGAAGGTTAGAAGTAGAAATGAATGCATTCAAGGGAACTTGGGAGTAGTACCGATAGGTAATAAGATGAAGGAAAGTGGACTTTGATGGTTTGGTCATGCGCAACAGAGACCAAGAACTGTGCTAGTTAGTAGTGAGTTGGTGCAAGTTGAAGGCTATACAAGGGCAAGGGAAGGCCCAAAAGGACATGACTGGAGGTGGTAAGAAAAGTCTTGATGACCTATGATCTAACTGAAGTTATGACCCTTGATAGAATGGAATGGCAGAACAATATTAATGTACCGAATCCCAAATATATGGGAGAGGGTTTAGATGAAGAAGAAGAAGATTGAGTTGCACGCATGCCACACATACTGTGGCTTTATGCTATGGATGGTCATATTCTGCCAGAGTATCAATGGCTTTTTTTTTTTTTTTTTAATTATAAAAATTTAAATGTATGCCATTTTATATGTCTTTGCCAATTCCTGAATCAAAGCCGAATTTTCGAACATTACTTCCATTGATCAGTGTGTTTTAACATGATGCTCTTGCAGGCATATTTTGTAACTAATATGGAACCGATTAAATTTTGGGAGTTCATGTCATTGATTCTTGAAGGTCTTGGCTATGAAAGGTACTCTCGGTATCCTGCACTCTCTCTCTCTCACACACACACACACACAAAGTACCCTATGCTAGACCCAAATATCTAATCTAGTTATTAAGAACTCAATTTCCATGTCCTTGGAATTCATGTATGACATCTACACTCTTCATATATCGTATCCTACCGTGGGTAGGCTGGATGCCACAAATCATACCAATAAGGTGATCCTTGCTGTTGTTTGGATGCCTTTTTTTGGTCCATCAAGCATCTGCAATTGCCAATTGGTTGGACTTTTCGCAACTGCCTAATTCTAAAATCCTTTAAGAATCCTCCAATCGGTACCTAGGATGACACCGTTGGTGTAATTTTTGTGGTAGGCCCATCCACTGTATGGCCTGATAGAAGGTCTGCATCTTGTACATGTGCGGATATTGAATGCTTGGTAATTACAATAAATCAATAGCAGTATATCCTCTCTCTCTCTCTCTAACTGGTAATCTCTCTCTCTCTCTCTCTCTCTCTCTCAAATTGGTATTTTATCATTTGATATACTGGCATGCAAATTAGATTCCTAAGCTGACATCTATATTGTCGTGAGACTAGAATTTCAAGTTCCACTCTTTCACATGTGCCAGTGTGGCATAATGTGTGAGATTCAGGCTGTTCATTGGTTGGAGCCCACTCTGTAGATGTCATGATAGAAGAGCATCCAGTTATCGGTCTGCCACAAGTGTACAAATAAAAGCACAGTTGAAGGGCTTTGTCCATAATAAGTCCACATTTGATGCTTACATATTTCTCAACTTACGATTGCACTGATCTGATTTCTGGGACATGGCTGACATGTGGGAGGCCTGCCTGATGAATGGTCCAGATCTTGCACCTGTATGCTCCATTTGCATGCATCAGGAGATTGGGATTCAAAGTCCCGTTATCAGCGTTAGCAGGGCTCTAAAGGCTACGTGCAGTTAATATATAGTAAGAGGCCGGTTCCTCTACGATTGTTGTAGAGTAAGTGTAATGCATGTGAAACTTATTCGTATGCGTCTAAAACTTATTCACAAACATCTAAAGCTTACTCACATGCCCATAAAGCTTGTTCTATGTTTTTGGGTATTGTCCTTTATTTTCTATGGTCTGACCCACCTGATGATTGGATCGGCCTGCCTTTTTGAGGCATCTAATTTTCATGGTGGGTTGGCCTTACTGGGCGGGTTGGATGCCATACACACACCACAGTGGGTCCCACATGCTGCTAGTTTCATGAAATTCTCATCTACAGCAAATTGGCCTTTATATAGTATTCAATTCACATCACCTTTGTGGCTAAGATTACTCAATTTGCAGGCCAAGAATCAAAATCCCTGCCCCTGTTATGATGCCAGTAGCATACATGGTGGAATGGGTGTACAAGATGCTAGCACCTTACGGGATGCGTGTACCTCAGCTGATACCTTCAAGAATCAGACTTCTTTCCTGTAACAGAACTTTCAGTTGTGCAAAGGCAAAGGACCAGCTTGGTTATATGCCTATCGTATCACTTAAGGTTTGTTCCTACATATAATCCGCCTTGTTGTGTGATTAGCTATATGGTAAGTACACTCCACTACCTTTGGAAAGGAGCTACACCACATGCGTTTTCAACCATTTCTTGGTGGCGACTCATCCACTGTACATGTGGCATATACATGCATCAATCTACTACACTGCCCAAAATTTGCCCCCCCCCTTGTGGATTCGATGTATCACAAAATTGCATCAATTGGACAATCTTAACCATCAAATTGGTGGCTATCAGGTGGATGGTTGAGAAGAAATTGTTCTGCTATCCAAATTCAATGGATGATATTAGATGGTAAGGGTTTTTTTTTTTTTTTTTTCTTTTTTCTTTTTTTTTTTGATCCGTGTGATTTTTTGTTACTGGACCCATGATTTATTTGGTGTGTATGTTGGATGAGTCACTGCGTTTATAAGATGGTGGAAAGCGGGCATGGTAGTCTACCGACTCTACCCCTTTCAAAATTGCCATGCCGGATGCATTGGAAACAAGATCACATGAATATAAGAAGAAGATAACTATTTTCTTTCCTTTTTGGTACTATTTATATTGTTTCAACATAGTTATTTTCCTAAATATGTTTCTCTGTTATTTAAACATAGGGATAGGAAGAACCATAAACTCAAATGACATGAGAGACCATAAATACTTTCGTTGGATTAGGGCCTGTTTGTTTCAATGTAAGTACATGTAATTGTATGGTACAGGCATCATAATTACATCCATTCTCTGTTTGGAAGGAGAGGAATTACTCTAGAAAAACTCAACACAATTTCGTCATCGAAACTTTGTGGGCCCCACCATGATGTTTGAGTTATATCTACACCGTTCATTCATTTTTTCAGATTATATTAGCACATGAGCCTAAAAATGGGGTAGATCCAAAGCTCATGTGAACCACACCAGAGAAAACAGTGGGTTCAATGGTGGCATCATTATTCCCACTAATTCTGATGATGTGGCCTACTTACGCTTTGAATCTGCCTCATTTTTTGGCTCATGCCTTAAAATGATCTGAAAAGATGAATGGACGGTGTGGATAAAACACATACATCATGTTGGGGCCCACATAGTCCGCCTCATTTTCTTAGTCAAGATCTACCAATAAGTGTAGATGCCAACATCAATACATTAATTGCTATTGACCTTTTTTTTTTAAAAAAAAATAAAAAATTATAGAGATAACTGCAAATATATAGAAGAAAAAGAAACTTACAAAAGGAAAAAAGGGAAAAAACGCAAAAGAAGCGAACTGCTGAGATAGCAGAACGCTCCTAGACACCAAGAAAAGACAAATCAACCCTCTTTAAACCCTTTACATTAACAGCCCATTCGATGACTAGCTTTTTAGCCTTAGAACCTACTATCCTACCTGAGGATGACCGATCATTGAAACACCTATCATTCCTTTCTTCCCACACCACCCACCAAATGGCAAGGATAGCCATACGCCAGATGATAGAGTTAATTTTTCCGAGCTTAAAACCATTCCAATCGGATAACATCTTCGTTGTAGACTCTGGCGTGCACCAACTGACCGAGAATTGCTGGCAGAAATCTTCAAGAATAGAGGAGATGAAAGGGCAATGAACCAGTAAATGGTTCACTGATTTAGCGTTACGCATACAACAGTGACAAACATTAACCGGTTGCAGGTCTCTCTTAGATAAGTTATCTATAGTGAGGATCCTATTACGGCTTGCCAGCCACCCGAAGCAAATATATTTAGGCGGGGCCTTGTACTTCTAGATGAAAGCGGAGACTTCACTCGTGAGCCGCGCGGTAGGATAGATTGCTGTGTAAAGAGACTTAACAGAAAATGAAGCTGTTTTCTCGAGAGGCCAAACGATACTCACAGAAAATGAAAATTGCTATTGACCTTTAGCATTGTAGTTAATAAATGCTAAATTAAAAATAAAAATAAAAATATAAGTAATTACATTGAAACAAGCAGGCCCTTAGGAAATCTGAAGTGAAAGAAGTGTTGAGAAAGATGAAAACAGGAAAGGTCCTCAGATCATATGGTACATCAATAAAGGTTTGGAAGTATATGGGAGATACTGGATTAGTTTGGTTGAAAAAGTTGTTCAACAAGAGTGTAAGATCAAAGAAAATGCTAGACTAATGGAGGCAAAGTACCATGATACCTATTTTTTTGAAAAGAACAAAACTTTATTGAAACAAAGCCAAAAAGGCTTGAAGCTATAACCCCCTCAAAACAAAAACAAAACAGCAACCCAATTAAGAGGAAAAGAAAATGACAATCTTTTAAAGCATCTATACAAGATATCCAATCCTCCAAACAATTGTCAGCCCTTCTAACCACTGAGGGCAAGGATGAGCTCACATTTTTGCAGCATCGCACGTTCCTTTCCCCCCAAATAGACCACAACCCAGCTAACAAAGATAATCTCCACAACGCTCACTGTTGCTTTCCAAGCTTCATTGCTAGGCAGAGAGCAACTCCTCCACATAACTTGATATCACCCACGAGATGTCAAAACCATTGAGGACCAAACCTAGCTAGAGGCCCAACAGTGAATGAACAAATGATCCACCAGCTCAGTGTCTCTCGTACGCGTAGTGCAAATATTCAGAATAATCATTGCCCTTTTTTGAAGATTTTTGATGGGATCAAACCTACGAGCCATGCTATGAAATTTGGGAGAGTGATTGACAAAGACTAAGGCATATAAGAAGAAGATACCAAGGGCATGGTAGTCTGGCCCTTCAAAAATTGCCATGCCAGATGCATTGGAAACAAGATCACATGAATAGAAGACGAAGATACTAATTTCATTCCTTTTTAGTACTAGTTATATTGTTTTGACATTATTATTTTCAGAAGTATTTAAAAATAAATTAATTATTTAAGCACAGGGATAGAAAGAACCATAAACTGAAATGATGTCAAAGACCATTGATACTTTTGTAGGATTGGGAAATCTAAAGTGAAAGAAGCATTGAGAAAGATGAAAATAGGAAAGGCCCCCTTGGACCAAGTGGTATACCAATAGAGGTTGGGAAGTGTGTGGGATATACTGGGTTAGTTTGGTCGACAAAGATGTTAAACAAGATTGTAAGATCGAAGAAAATGCTAGATGAATGGAGGAAAAGTACCATGATACCTATTCATAGGAATAAAGGAGACAGAGAGCTGCACTAATTATCGTGGGATTGAACTCATGAGCTGCACTAAGGCATGAGATGAATATATCAAAAAATTAGATTTGTTTCACGTTAGGGAGGTCCACCATTGAGGCTAATTTCCTACTCAGATAATTGATGGAGAAATACAGGGAGAGGAGAAAAGGATCTTCACATGGTCTTTGTTGACTTAGGGAAAGCTTACGGTATGGTCCTTAGAGAGTTAATTTGGCGGGTTTTGGGAAAGGAGTTTCAAGAGGATATATATGCTTAAGGATATGTATGAGGGAGTGGTAACAAATGGGAGGGCTACTAGTGGAGAGACAAGTGAGTTCCCAATTATTATAGGCTTGCACCAAGGTTTGGCATTGAGCCTGTACTTTTTTTTGCATTGGTTTTGATTGACAAGACGAGGGAGAGTGTAAGCACAAAGCTAGATTTATGGAGGGCTTTAAATTATGAAGGATTTAAAATTAGTAGGACCAATGTTTTCAGTATCTTGCAATATCACCAATACATCCCACGCGTATCGGTTATCTGAGCTGAGCGATATGAAACTCCAACTTTAATATCTGTTTTTTATGGCATTGTGTAATATATTGCGCGATATCGCGATATATCGTGATATTGTGCAATATATCCACTCTTCCTTTATAAATTCTTAATGTATCGTGCGATATATGGATACCGAGTGTGATATCGAAAGGGATAAAAGGAAATCAACTAATTTGTCTAGAAAATCCTCAAAAATGCACAAAAAGCGATTTTTTTTTTTTTTTTGCAAAAAAAAAAAAAACCTTCTTCCCAGTACCTTGTAAGGTGATTTCGACCAGTCCACTCTAGTTTGTTGGAAGAAAATTTTCAAAATTTCTCCAAGATCATGATCATAAGCTTCTTGGGGTTGGTATCTAAAATGTCCATATTTTCTAGTTTTGATTTTTTTTTTTTTTTTTTTTTGTTTTGTTTTTTTTTTTTCATTTTTATATGTTGTAAATAGTATCAAATGGTGAGAATTCCATTATTCTTTACATTTTGCATGAAAAATTATGGATTTGGAGCTTCAATTTTATGATTTGGGGGAGATAGGCCAAGTTATGGAAATTAGGGAAAAAATCTATTTTTTCCAAATTTTCCCAAATCAGTTGCAATCTTAATATCCAAACAAAAAATTAAACATGCATATAACTTGAGTTACACATTCTTGGTAGTTTTGGGATTTTTTTGAAAAAAAATATTTTTAATTAAAAATGCTAAAAAATAATTTTTTACTTTTCGAAATCCATAGGTATACTTGTAGTTTTCTACTTCTTATTTTGCTTTTGAATGTAATGCTTGTGTTTCCATACATATCTTCTTATATTTGTAAATATTATGAATTGACTTTGAATATAGTTACATCAGATTAGTCAGATAGTGCATAGATTAGGACCTTATTCAAGGGAAATCTATTATGTGCACTTAGTTTTTATGATTGTTTATTTTATTTTATTTTATTTTTATAATTTCTAAGTGTGTATTGATGTCTTTTTTAACATTTCCTGAAGTCTCATTGAAAAAATCGACCAATTTCCCAATGTTTCCCCATATTTCCCAACAATGATAAATTACGTGATACAACCGATATATCCTGTGTGATAATCGATATCTATCCGTTTCCCAAGGTTGTGATACATTATGCGATAACGATATAGAAAACATTGAGTAGGACTAAAACAGAGTATATGGAGTGCAATTTTAGTAATGATAGGAGTGGAAACAAGGAATTAGTTAGAATTGTTGACTAAGAAGTTTCCCAAAATGATCACGTTCCATATCTTGGGTTGATAATTCATAAGAGTGGAGAGATTGTGAAGGATGTTGCCCATAGAATTCAAGCTCGTTGGAAGAAGTGGAGATGTGTCTCTGGAGTTTTATGTGATCGTTTTTTTTTTTTAAAGCAATTGAGAAAATTCATTAAAAAAGAAAACAACATACAAAAGACTGCTGAGGTAGCAGCCAAGAAAACAACACTAAGAACCCAAAAAAAGAAAATCAAAATCCTTTAAGCCCATAATATTGGTAGCCCATTCAATGATCAGCTTCTTGGCATGAGTTCCCACTGATTTAGGCGATGTATGCAAGTCGTTAAACACTCTATCATTCCTTTCCCTCCAGATAGCCCACCAAATTGCAAAAATAGCCAATCTCCAAATCTTGGATATCACCTTGCCTATTTTATGACCATGCCAGACTCCAAGCAAAGATGCAGCAGAGTTCGGACAGCAGCCCATGAAATTGAATCTGGACCAGAAGTCCCAATATATGAGAGTAGTAAAAGGGCAGTGAACAAACAGATGATCGACTGTCTCTTCGCTACGCATGCAACAGCGGCAGATGTTGACGATCTGCATCCCACGCTTCCTGAGATTATCGATCGTGAGGATCCGATTCATGGCCAGCAGCCAACCGAAACTGATGAATTTTAGGGGGGGTAGCATATTTCCATATGAAAGGACTACTTGGCTGATTGGAGCCCGTAGAAGGGAGCATGGCCGCATATAAAGATTTTACAGAAAAATTGCCTGAACTATGACAATTCCAGAGGAGCTTATCAGGAGTAGACGTGTCCGGAGAAATTGAGGACAGATAATGGAGAAGGTCAATATAATTGTCAGTCTTCCAATCCCTGAGATTCCTTACACAATTAATTTCCCATCCTCCGCCTGCAGTGGAGAAGGAAAAATTGCCGGCAATTAAACTTTCCTTGTTGGCCACGATACCTTAAAATGACTGGAAATCTACTTTTCAATGTACTGTCGCCCAGCCAGTGATCTTCCCAGAACCGTATTCTTAGCCCATTGCCCAGGGAGTATCGTATGTGAGATAGCACCTTAGCTTTGTATCGAAGTATGCCTTTCCAGAGGAAGGACGCTCTATAATAAGAAGAGTCTTTTGTCCACCAATCACCTGCGGTGCAACCGTATTTGGCTTTAACAATAATATTCCACAAAGCTCCCGCTTCATTTCCCAGACGCCAAATCCACTTACCAAGGAGGGCTGCGTTCATAGTCTTGAGATTCTTAATATTTGCACCCCCGCTCTTAAAGTGAGAACAGACTTCCTTCCAGTCTGCGTTCATAGTCTTAATATTCTTAATATTTGCACCCCCACTCTTAAAGTGAGAACAGACGCGCCAGGAGTTTTAGGGATGAGAGTTTTATGTGAGAACAGACGTGCCAAATCCACTTACCAATTAGGGATGAGAGTTTTATGTGAGAACAGACGCACCAAAGTTTCCCACTTACCAGGAGTTTTAGGGATGAGAGTTTTATATGATCGTTGTGTACAACTCAAACTGAAAGGGAAACTTTGGAGGATAGTTATGAGACTAGCCATGCTTTATGGGACATGCCGTTGGGCAGTCAAGGAGCAACATGTTCATAGGATGCGTGTAACTGAAATAAGGATGTTGAGATGGATGGGTAGGAAGATGAGGACAGAATTAGAAATGAATGCATTTAGGGAACTTTGGAGTAGCACTAATAGGTAATTAGATGAGGGAAAGTAGACTTAGATGGTTTAGTCATGTACAACAGAGACCAAGAATCGCGCTGGTTAGGAGTGAGTTGGTACAAGTTGAAAGGACGTGGTTGAAGGTAGTAAGAAAAGACTTGATTGATTGAAAAAAAAAAAGAAAAGAAAAAAGAAAAGACTTGATACCTATGGTCTAACTGAAGTTATGGCCCTCGATAGAGTGCAATGGTAGAGCAGAACACGATTTATATAATTGACCAATCAGTTCGGATAAGGCTTAGATGATGATGATGAAGATGTTTTCCTATTATTTCTCCCAGGAGGGTCTGAAGAGGACGGTGGAGTCATACTCACATCTGAGAGCTGAACTACATGTTAAAAGAAGGGACACTGATCAGCCATCTAAAGCTTCTATATACCTTGGAAGTGGAAAGGGTATGGATTTAGTAATTTCTATCTTTTTAATCCATTCGCTTATAGAGTTTTGTGACATCTGCACTCATCTCCACGTGGTCAGATGCACCAATTGGCATGTGTGGGACATCTGAGCCATGAATCATGTGGGCTCCACCATGTAGATGTTCTGCCCCAAAAATCATGTCACTTACATTCATTAATATGGCCACATGTGTATGTTGAATGTGGAGGGTTGGCAGTTATTTACAGACAATCCATCATTTTTTTATAGATATACTGCCCACCTGATGAGTTGACTGGCCTGATTTTCGGGCCAGATCATCTGCATGCTGTGACCGCCTGATGCACTCTGTCCCAATACATGGTCTTGGTGGGGATTTGTCTAGAGAGTTGCTTGCGGGATTACTAAAGCTCTTTACTTGCATTTATTGAACTATTGCTGCTGCTGTTTTGTAGTTGCGGACACGCTTCTATGGAAAGATAAGAAGCAGACGCTCACGACATTGCTCGCGTTGATTGCCATTTATTATCACTTCTTTACACCTGGATACACGATCATAACAGCTATTGCGAAGATTCTCATGTGGGCAACTCTGTTCTTGTTCATCCAGAGCATTCTACCTGCAAAAGTGTATGTCACCTGTTACATTGTTTTTCTCTTCGATTATTTCAAATTAACCACTGTTTAAAGACTTCAACTGACCTGGATTTTGATTTCTTTAAAACTGAGTGGCTCAACTGAGTTGCTGTTGTGGGAAGAGTAAAGCTACTATGTTGGTGTTTAAAATAGGGAAAGTTTAGTGAAAAAAATTAGACTTCTGGCTGAATTGAGCTGAAAAACCAGCTGTGTCAAATTCATTAACTCGGCTGAGTACCTAGTTATTGAAAGTGTCGAGGAGAAGCTATTGCTGATCTCTGGGCTTGTTGATGTGAGGCTGGTGCTCGCCAGATTTGTCGGGTTTCCCATGAGCACAGGTGAGCAGGTTTTTCCCCATCATACCAATCAGCTTAGATGGTCGTATTCACCACCTTTGCATGCTCAGATTACTCACAACAAATCGGGAGAAATGGTCCCTATTCTATCGGTGATATATCCTTCAACAGGTAGAAGATACGATTAAGAGGGTAACAAGGGACTTTCATTGACTCAGTCAAAGAGACTCATTGGCTACTTTGCACGTGTGCCATCACACGTGCCAACAGTTATTAAATGGGACTTGATATCTGCACCCATCCTGATTAATTTGCATGATTCGTTTTCCATTTTCGGAATTGAATGGAAATGGGTGTATGCAAATCTTTAATTTCGGGGTGGGCCATCAATCCTCATTCTAGACTGTGGCTAAAATCAGGAGACTCTGTGCAGATTGGGATATAAACTCGAGAAAATTCCTGCTTCGTGGTTCCATTTCTCGGAAGAGAAGACACGGCGCATTGCTTTGTCTCTGGGGTCCACTTGGAATTCTGCGGTGGGTGTTCTAAAAGCTATTTGCAGGGGGAAGGACTGGACGCTATTCTTCAAGGTAATTACTGCCCACCACCTGTCTTTGTGCCTTGTGTTTGTTTCCCAAATCACCTTTTATTCCATCCAGCACGTACAAGTACAAATCTGTATTGGTATTGGACAATTCAAATACACTGTCAAGCATGTTGACACTGCTATTGGGAAGAATTTTAATTTATCTTGGGAATTGGTGTTTCCACACCCATAAATTTTTAGTTCCAATACCACAAGTAGTTTTTACAATTTCTAAATTTGGGTTTCCAGTGGGGAGCAGCAACTTTACAGGGTGGAGATAAATTCCCCTTTATTTTCCTTTTCCTTTGTTATTTTTATTAAGAGAAATACTTTGGTGGTCCCACAACACTATAAGTTATAGTGCTTCTAGTTGCATTGGGACACTTGGACAGTCCAATACACTGATCCATACTTCTCATTAGATCCAACCAACATTTCATGTGCTACCGTGTAAACATCTCATCAATTTGACAAGTACTAACCATTTGATCCAATGGCCTTTAACATGGCCAGTCAAGATTGTTTACACTGAAATAGGTTCAATCAACAATTCGATCTATCTATTTGTTAGTGTCCATCATGGGTTGCTTGTGATTCTAAAGAATCTATTTTGGAGAAAATAAATGATGCTTGGATAGGTAAATGGGTTTGGAGGTTTGGGGTGGAAGAAGACTATCTATGAGGGGAGGCAGTGGGTAGGAAGTGTGGGGTTGATGATGGGGGTTGGTGGGGTCGTTCTTCTTCATTATATAGGTCCTCGGTATGGAAAGGGGTTCCTCGGATTAGGAGCAAGGGGTGGGAAGGCATTAGTTTTTCTTTAGGGAACGGGTCCAAGATTAAGTTTTGGGATGATATTTGGGTGGGGGATCAGGCATTGGGGGAGGCTTTCCCATTGGTAGCTAGGCTGGCATCAGGGGTGGGGATTGTGGTGGCTTGTTGTTTCTTGATCAGAGGTGATGAAGTGATCTGGGCTCCACCGTGTGGGTGGAACTTGGCCGATGAAGAGGTTGAGGAATTTGTGAATCTGTTGTCCCTTCTTGCTCACGTGAGGCCGGTGTTATATCCGAATCGGATTCGATGGTGTGGTTGAAAGAGAGGTCGGGCAAAATTTCGGTTAGATCCTTTTATAAGATGCTGTAGGGAGGGGATATAATGGTGGGATTAGTCCAACAGCTTTTGTATGGCCCCATGGAGCGCTCTCTAAGGTGGTGGCCTTTGCATGGCTAGTTGGGTGTAGCAAGGTCCTTACAATTGATAATCTCAGGAAGAGGAATATGATTCTCCCTAATGTTTGCGTGATGTGCTGTCAAGACGAGGAGTCGGTTGTTCACTCCCCAAGTATAGGGTTGTGATGTAGTAATAAACCCGGTAAGACCGAGGTCGAATCCACAGGGACTGAAACCTGTACGTAATCTGAAACTAACTAGAACTAGAACTAGGATGAGATGAAATCTAAATCGAGTGTGATTTGAGGAATAATGGTGAAATATTTATCTAAAATTTAGAGAATTAAATTAAAGGGAAAGAAACTAGGGATTCAGAAATAGGAAACTAGGGATTCAGAGGATCCACTTGTACAGATCAGGGAGATCTTATGCCTGCTTTAAGAATTCAACTGGACTTAGAGTCTGACGCAGGACAGCCCTAATTATGATGCATGCTCATGAACATAATTAAACAGCGAAAATAAAAGGAATAAATGATCTAAAATTCTAGCAGTAATCATCATAACTAAGAAAATCATAAAGGAAACATGCAATGACGCGGGCCATCATCACAACCATGGAGTATGGAATTCAATTATTACTTAGGTTGGATCCGGCGAGGGATGAGACCTCCCGATCTTGCATGGTCACACCCAATCGATCAATGAAGATCACTAGTCCGAAGAACCAAGAAGTTTCTCGGATTAGGGATTTGAGAATTTGAGGGTTTAGGGTTTAGATCGATTCTCAAAGTTTTGATCGAAGAAGGATTAGCCAAAAAGAAAAGAGAAAGAAGGAAATAATTACCTTGAGGAAGTTGGAGGGGCACAAGAAGAAATTAGAAGAAGAAGATCAAGGGATGAGAAGAAGTACCATTAGAGAGAAGAGAAGAAGAGGGCAACCAAAGGGTTTGCTTTCATTCATCAATAGTTCAAATTCGGATTTAGGGCTTTAGCCCACTTAAATAAGCAAATAAAGACATAGAATTACTAAAATACCCCTAGAATAAGCAAATAAAGATATAAAATTACTAAAAGACCCCTAACTTAAGCAAAAACACGCCAATAACATAAGTGCGGGAAAGTTCGGGTGCTCGGTCTTCTTTCTCCAATCTTCCTTCACATGTGTCTTCCCTGAGTGGGGTCTTCTATATGTCCAATCACATGTGAAAGGTCTTCAGCTCCTCAATAGTCGCCTATCCACAAGGACGACACTTGTGATTGGCGCTTTCTTCGTTGGTACACCTTGAATGCGCTTGTGTCCGCATCAGAGTCCCATCTTCATCCAGTTGAAGAGTGTAATCATGGAATTTAAGACTGAACTTCCTCTGATATAGTTTTCAAGAGATGAAAGGTATATGAATTAGAATGGATTCCATCACCAAACCATGCCCAGGAGACAATGGTAAACAACAGAATTAAACTAATTACCAACTAATCAACATGCCATAGAGGTGAGGAAAGGGTACCGTCATCCAACCATGCCCAGGAGACGATGGTAAACAACAGGGCTTCCTGACGTCATAAACATTAAAAGGAAAAGGAAATACTCAAAGCCATTGCAGACCCATTGTAATTTCAGTCACAACAGACCATTAAAGACTAAAAATATTCCCATAATAATCAAACTAATATCAAATTCGGTTCATGAATTTAAATTAAAGGCAATTAATAGAATTCCCCATCTCACTACAAGCTTCACCTCTTAGCCCTAGCTAAGAGGTTTAGCCAGACATGATAAGGCTATAATCTCTGAAAAAATCCATAAAAGAAAAGAATTAAAGAAGAAGAAAAGAAATTAGAACCCGTGTCTGTTTCTCCGTCCTTCTCTTCACGTCAGCCGTAGATAGCACCCCAGCCGTGCCTCTGTCCAAGCTCCCCAGCTCTCAGCCGCTGCTCCCAGCCGTAGATGCCTCCTTCCATACCCTCTCTCTCTCTCCTTTTATAGAGCCTAGAAGGGTGGTGCTGTGGAGAGCTTGAAACGGTGCCGAAGGAGGTCGGCTGAGACGTGGAATTGTGCAATCCAATTCGCAGCAAAACACAGTGGAATCGTTCGCAGAAACAGCGTATACACAGCAATACGGCACTGAGAATCGGCCCGTGGACGTCCTTCACTCAAGATCCAAGCCATTCAACCACCATGGCTTCGGTCGGTTATCCCTTGGACTGTTTTTAGACGGTCAGGATAGGAGATTCGATCCTCTCCATGCTTGCAGAACGGCTCAGATCGGCCGGGTGCGCGCGGATTGCGTAAACAGAGCCCCACAACGTTGGCGCTGCTCTCTCTGTGGGGCCCACTTCCCCGGTTGTTTGAGAAATCCAAACCGTCCACCAGATTCCCCTCGAAAATTAGGTCGAAAATGGGCGGTTTTGGATCAGTTTTGGTGTGGCCCACGGGTTTCCTATTCAGCCGTCCATCATACGTTTGATAAAGATCTTCTTGTGTGAGCGAACATGGGTCTGGAAAATCCTCCTTTGTACGGTCGGTTTTCCCTCCTGGGACGATTGGACAGTCCGGATCCTCCATTGGATCAATGATGGTGGGCCACTAACACCCCCAGCGGACGCACTGCGTAACCGTCTGACGAAGGAGATTTCCTTCTTGCGAAGGCTTCGGTCAAACGTTGGTTTGACCGAAGCTCTGTTACCGTGCACGGCATGTGCAATAGTGTACGATGTACACTCAACTTTGGTGGGGTCCATGGTGATGATTCCGAGAAATCTGCGCCATCCATTCATTTTATCACTCTATTTAAGGGTTGAACCCAATATTTGAAGCATATCCAGAACCCAGGTGGGCCCCAAATCAAGATTTTATGAGCTGATCTGTCAGTTTAGCCACTTTTACAGGGATCCAATGGTTGAGACTTTACGTGTACGGTTAATTTAAGGTTCTCAGGCCGCGTATGAAGTTTCGACCCAAACGGATGGTGAGAACCCTGTGATCTTATATTTTGGCTGACTTTCAGGCCACTTGAACTTCAGTTTCTTGATTTTCTCAGATCTCTGGCGTGTACATCCGTCGATCTTGGTCCCCTGGAGTCCGTCCCTTGCCTTGGTGTCATCAGAGCGTTAATTCCATACTTTTAGCTGCCTATTTCGATCCCGGCTCACAAATACACCTTGCATTATAAACACGAGTAAAGCAGACCATTAAAGGATATCATGTTCGTAAAATCAGGTAATTACTAGGGTCTGATATGCAATATTTGACTCTCAACATCGGTCAATCACCTTTTCATCCATTGTGTGTTTGTGAGGCAGTTGTGGCAAAAGTTCTTCAACCTTTTTGGAAATTTGTGGGTCTCGCTGAACACCATTGGTCAGTTTTTCCTCTTATGTCACGGAGGGATGCATACGAATGCGGGTTGAAAAGTTTGTCAACTTGCGATGTTGGCCGGTCTATGGTTCCTATGGAGGGAAATGAATGATAGATGCTTCAAGAATTGTTCAAGGAGAGTAGAGGAAATCTTTCAGGTAGCAAAACGGAATGTAACAGAACGGGCAGTGGCCTCGGTGGCTGTAGTTCGGTTCCCGGAAAGCTGGGCTGTCTTGTAAGGCTTTCGGGTCGCTGTATAGTGTCTATGTTGTTGTATATTCTGGCTTTGGCCTTTTCTCTTAATAAAATTTTCTCGTTGTTCAAAAAAAAAAAAAACCCATCCCATCCATGGCTTGGAAAAGGGATGCCTACAGAAAATAAGGACAAATTGATGATGGATTCAATCATCTGATCAATGCTATTTTTGCATGGTATTCCATGAAGGTGTTTTAGAGTTAATAGACAGTTCAGATCGATCGATTGGACTGTCCAAGTGAACGAATGCAACTAGAAGTACTATAACTTACGGTACTTTGAAAGCACTGGAGCATTTCTCTTTTATTGAAGTGCAGTTTGCAATTAACTTTCAATTGTGAAGTTGCTAAATACTATTTCAAACTCAAATGGTATTTAGTAAAATTGTGCATATAAACACTACCTATATTTAATGGTTTTAATAGACTCAATGTGTAGACTGGTTTTCCTGCACTTGAAAAGATCATGTGCACCAAGAATCTATGCACGTCTCTGACCATTCATAGATGGTGGGTGTGAATCTCAGCACATTTTACAAGATGAGATTCGTGAAATCCTGTTTTAAAGTATGTGTCAGACGCTAGTGGGAGTCCTTGGAGTGGAAGATATGTGCCTTGAGTGCTTGAGTCTTGTGTACAAAAATGTGTGCTGAACATGGGCCCGATCTTTGAAGGACCAGAATTCTCTACAGCAGGAGGCGTGGATGCAGTTGCATCATGACATGTGGGGATCCACTTGAGACGCACTCTACGCATCAATGCCCTGCTTCCTTACATTTGTCTGTGTTGCGCACATGCATCTCACATGTGATGCCACGTGTCAGGGCAATCCTGTATCCACCCCTTCTGCTGTAGCCTGTGGTTATATCCTGTAGAGGATTCCAGTCCATCTTATAATTCTTAAATATAGCTGTACAGATGTGTCAACTAGGCTGTCAATGGGTACCTGGACTCATCGGTATCTGCTGGACATGACCCCTTTTTAATGGGTTCGGCTCCCATTTATTGGACCCACGAAGAAATTGGGTCTTGTTCAGGTCATGCTTTTTGGACCTGGTTAAAAATTGAGTCCAGTCAAGTTCAGGTCGGGTCTATTTGGGTCTAGCTCAGGTCCATTTAGTTTTAATAGTAAATTTTTACATATTTAATATAGTTTGATTATTCTCGCAAAAGAAATTAGATTTCCTAAGCCACACACATGTAAGAGAGCCCGTTTATACACCATGCATATATCAAAGTGGCACATGTGTGTGTAATCTAATCCATCTAGTGGGTGGGCCCAACGATGTCAATGCTCTTATTTGTCCCAAACTGATCTCGAAACCTAGATCCAAAGGCCTGGTGGGTACCCGACGGGTGCCTGAACCCAATCAGATCTGGGTCCGGGTCTCCAAGAACTATACCCAGAGCCGGCAATACCTGAACTGGGTTAGCCCAGGTACAGGTAAGCATAGGACTTCCACCGAACCCAAACTGTTACAGCCCCAATGTCAGCATGTTGGTTGTCTAGATCATCGTGTCCAACATATCAATCCCATCCGACCCCCAGGACACATCATAAAAAGTTGTTACTTCATGGAGGTCTATGCAATTGCATTTCTTTTGTGAGTTATTGATATTATTCACTACCTGTTGAATTTAACAGGTGGTTGTCATCCTTTTGATTCTCAACTTCCTTGGAAGAATTTCATTCCACAGCATTTTTGTCACAGGTAGAAGCATCTCTCTCTCTCTCTCTCTTTCTCTCTCTCTCTCAAGACATATATGATCCCAACTACGAAATGAAATACAGCAATGGTCTCTGTTCAACTGAAATGAAATACAGCAATGGTCTCTGTTCAACTGAAAAAAAGGCCGACGCATTTGTTTGGCTTGGATATTTCAATCTGGGAAATTTTTGGGGCATGGCCTTACATTGATGATGGGGCTCTTTATATCAAACTCCAGTGAGCCACTGAACTATGGACCCCACATGTACAAATTATGGACAGAGGATATATATGCTCCACGATCATATAGAATTCCTCCATGAGGTGTTACTTGAAACTGATATTTTCTATGCTTTGAATGCAGGAGTGCCCTTTGTCTTTGTAGCTTTCTATGTTTATGAGAAAAGGGAGGAAGAAATTGATGGGTTAGTCCATCAAGCTCTCTCGTTTGCATTGAAGCTGAAGTCTGATGTCATGAGAAAATTTGTGACCTCCAAGCAATCTGCTGCGGCTCAGTAATTGGATTTCTCCATGGGGCATGTGAGGTTCTCTAATCCCACGTGCACCTACCTCTCTCATGTACGCCTACGTGCAGGCTAACGTGTGGGACATCCAATCTTTCCATCAGTCGGGCCCCACTATAAAATGCCCCAATTCATAGTTCAGGCAGGCACACCCATTGGGTGGCCACGGGTCTAAAAGAAATAGATGCTGTCGGATGATATTCAGGTACTGTCACACACCCACTAGTGTGGGTACAGTTGTTGGGAGGGCTAGCCTATTTTTTTGGACCCATTTGTCGTCATGGTGGGGACTGACTTAGTTGGGATGTTGTAACAGGGGTTTGCACGTGGATGTAGGATTTGCAAACCTCTGGGTGGTGTTGTTAGCGTCTGGTCCCATCTGCAACCATGCTTTAACACAGTTTTAAATTCGGATGCGGTTGCAAATGCTTTAGATGTTGGTATTGAGTACAGAGTTGCTTACTGCTCAGTGTGACACATGTTTATCTTATCCGTCCGTTTGCTTGTGGTCTGTCATCGGTTCTGCCCAGTTTTTTGGACTGAGTTCTTTCCCCCACAATGTTTTCCAAACACATCCATTTCTCATTGTGTTATTCTTTTTATCTGAGACAGTTTAGATTTCTGATTATGGTGGTTATGTTGTGCATTTAACTTACCGGTCAAAAACCCATTTGCTACTATGCTGCTTTGTCAGTTTTGATGATGATCAATACCTGATGTGTTATTCTGTGGAGTTGAGATCTGAGAGAAGAAACCAACGATCCATGCAGGACGACCAAGCCGTGCATGTGCTGAGTCTTGCTGTATTGATGGCTCATCCAGAAACCAGGCTGGTAAACTCATCAGGCAGCCAGCCAGCCACATGCTGAATGTGGACCATTGACATTTTTTTGTACTGGTATTTTTGTACATAATTGGACTAGCTAATGAGTTCACCGGCCTGAATTTTGGGCCAGTCATCGTAATGGTGGGATCAGCCTTATCACCTGATGGCAACTACCTTTGTCATGCTGGCAGCTTCGATGCAGTAGAAACGGTTTTGTGAAGAGATAACCATCTTATCTTGTGAATCTTGTAATTTTTGTCTCTCAAATAATCTGTTTTATGCTAATCTCTTGTAACCATTTTAACTGTCCATTATCTGATCATTCTGGGCCAGGGCCACCACACTAAAGTTTGGATGGTTGGATAGACAATATATGCCATATCGACTGTGGATGCAAGCATTCGTAGGAATAATTGTGAAGGGAATTCTCTCATCTGCTCTTCATCAACGTTTTTGTCCCAGATGTGTGCAATATCTAAGCCATTTGTCAAGTGGGCATAGGTTTACCTTTACTAACCATTTTCTCATGCATTTGGTGGCGCACCTGATATGCAGACCAGGCTGATTAATTGCCTAGCCATGCGTGATGTGTGGCCCTTTATAAACCAGCCAGATCTCACATGCGTTTGGGAAGGTGGAATCAGGTGGATGGCCAATCAGCTTCTTTTAATAATCCATCAGTAGTTGCCGAAATCCACCGGATTGGATAGTTAAAGAGTTGTCTAAAAGCATGATTTTGGGCCGCACCTCATCCACAATAGTGCCCACTAAATGGAAGGTCAGGATTGCAATCATGACATAAGTTAACACTCAGGTCACACGTATGAGATTCAAACAATTCATCTATTATTTTTGTAGATGGTCCACCCAGTAATAGAATAATCGATTGTGCCTGATCATATAGATAGCTTCTCACTGAGAAACTTGAAACAATGCACTTTGTCCAGTCTGTACAAGTCAGTATAAGTCTTATCCTTAAATCACCTTGAACCTAATCTAAACCGACCTAGAGCTGGTCCGAGCCATCCAAACCTGAAAATAAGGTAGTTAAAACCACAGATTTTGGTGTTACTATTTTAATAACGCTAGAATGAAATTAAAATATGTAAGAGAGAGAGAGAGAGAGAGAGAGAGAGAGAGGGGGGGAGAGGAATTACTTGCACACCTAGGGGCATCCTAATTCATGAATTGCCTAGATATTGGTAATTCTAGTTGGGAAAGGACTTCCAACTTTTTAGAGTCCCTTCAAGCCTTCCAACTTTATTTCTAGAACTGCCTCTTTTTGTAATTATCGTGCTAGTGGGGACGCCATGGTCGATGCATACTTTATTTTTCGCCCATGGGTTCTAAGCCGGGTTTCTCGACATGCTGCACTAAGGGCCATTTAAGTGAACCGATTTAGGCATTTGTTGAACTTGATTGTGTTAATGTAACAGACAACCAAGCCCGGCCCATGTGCCATGCTAGTCTGTCCAAGAGTGGTTCGTCGCTGGGCTATCCCTAATCCTAATCAGAAGAGATGACTAGTATTTATCTTCAAATGGACCCACGATTACTGGCTAGGGGACCATTTATTTAATACGCCATCATATGTATGGACCATGGCCCAAAAGTCAAAAAGAGGAATAGAGACTGCCATCCGAATAGAATAAATGCCGTCATCCAAGCAGAAAATGAGCAGCGGTTGATATTCAATGACCATAATTCACACAATCCAACATTTGGGATTCTTGAGCCGGTGTGATGGCCCCACCAAAAATAGCATAACCTCTCTTATTATTTCATACCCAATCTTTAGTTTTGTAAATATCTAACTTTAAAAAAAGTCCTTTAGTCATTACAGTAAAACAACCTTCTGATCAAAGGCGGGCCTGACGATCCTGACCAAGGAACGGGTAGTCCGTGTACCCGACAACCGGATCTTGGGTATAAAATGTAGCCCGAATGTACCGATTTAGAGGCGCATTAACCTTAAACCTCAAAACCAGGTCTGGGTTCGAAATAAAGAGGCGACCGTATGAGACCAGGTCCGCATCGCCATTTGCCATAGCTTCCACTCCTAACTCGCGGGTGAACCCTCCACTACAAATGAACGTGCCCACGTACGCTCTCTTCCACGACCTCATTAGTCGCATCTCCTCATCCTCACTCCCATGCGGCCCCGATTCCGTCTGCCCATACGCTACGTACCGTGGCTGGGTCACGTGAAGGTATGCGAGCTTCTCCCCCACCTCGGCCTGGAGTTTGTTGAGCCTCTCAATCACGGCGAGGCCTAGGTTGTGTGGATTGGAATCCATTGCATCCAGGTGGTCGATCGCTGGCGATATGCGAATTCCAACCCGATCGGGACCAATGGCAGCAGTCACGGACTGGAGAACTTGCATCAAGAACTTGCAACGGTTCCCGATCGAGCCTCCATACTCATCGGTTCGGTCATTGATGCCGTCCTTGAGGAACTGGTCGATGAGGTAGCCATGCGCGCCGTGGATTTCGATACCATCGAAACCTGTGGATTAATGATAGTATTAAGGGTATGATCCATGTCCTGTTAATCTGGACCATCAAATCCATGGGCCAAAGTTAAATATTCCATCCATGAAACAATTTTTCAGTCCAAAATCTGTCCATTGAATGTTAGAAACATCTACTCTGTTTGTTTGGCCATGGATTGGATGGGCTTGGGCCGAGATTGATGCACATTTGCAGTGGAGATGGTCTATTCACTTGGCTCCATGTATGGTTCTGTTTATATGTGATAAACATCATCAAACTAGTGCATATGCCAATCAATCCAGGCCATCCAATTGATGGGCCATAACCAATGATGACACTAATTTAATCATTTTAATTTAATAATTTCTAAAAGTCATTCGATAGCAACAAAAATTCAGCCTTAGTCAAATTGAACTTTTATATGTGGTGGTTAATATATACCTGCTTGAATGGCATTTATGGCCGCTTGCCGGTAGTGACCGACGATCTCTGGGATTTCAGAGGTTTGGAGACGCCGTGGCCGTGGGTAGGTGCCGTAGGACCCGTCCGGCATGAGAATCTTCCACCGTTTAGAAATGGGGTTGTCTGTGGAAGAGATTGGAGAGGCGGTCCCACCAGGTTGATACACTGAAATAAAGTATACTAACTGTAATTAGCCACAGGATTAGTGCTTTCAATATCATTATAGAAATAACCATTAACCACTAGCAATGTTTCAAGGTCCTTACAGAATAAAAGATGATAACTTGGGTGCATCTCAACCGTACAAATGTCACCAATTAGGATCATCACGCAATTTTGGGCCCACTCTCGACGGATCACATCCCACAGTTTTCACAACCTAACCATCGATCTCTCCCTCTATGAATGTGAATCATCAACCCTCCATTGGTCATTTGACTAAATGGTTGGGACGTAGGGATTTTTGGACGATCCATCCAAGGTTGGGTCGCAATTTGGACGGTCCTGATAGGCGTTATGTGGCAGTGTATGGTTGAGATAGGCCCCATTATAGATAATCATACTCGCATTTGCGGCTGATGCAACACAAGCTTAGGAAACACGGCAGATGTGTATGAGATCCAGCTCACTAGTCTAGTAGATAGACCCCACCACAAATGGGCCACGCCAATCATGTAAATCAGATCCTAACCATTCAATTGAAAGGTTCTGTACAATAAATCCGGCCCAGAAATCAACTTTTTTTCTTGGAGCTCCATTTCATCATCAAACTCAGTGCTTAGTGTCCTGCGATCAACGTCACCTTTAGGCCATATCCAGGCCCGCTGGACTAATGGCTCAGATCTCCTACACGTGTTCCATCTATGCCTTAAAATTGTGCGAGTGGGATACAACGATCATTCCTACATTTCCCCTTTTTGTCTACATAATTGTAGATTGGATGTACAACATCAAAATCAATGGACAGCCAATTGCATGGCTCGTTCTACTGATGTGGGGTACCCAATGAGTGGATTTGCATGATTTTTGTTTTAGTTGATAATCATGGTGCGGCCCACCTTTCGGTCGGACTGGATTATCCACATGCATGACATGTTGGCAGGAAAGAATTCGGTATCGCTTCTCATTATCAGCTATGCAGATCCTCGTCTTAATCATATGGCCCACCTAAATGAGTGGACAGGACAATTTCATGGTGGACCTACCATCAGATGCAGCAAGTTGTATGGAAAAAAAAAAGAAGGGTCGAGGCTGTAGGTGAAAAGTCCACATCGAAATCATTTTCTAGACGTAACACTAGCAAACTGTGGCAACTCAACAAGTGGCATACATGAATGTCAATCCAGACCGTCCAAATTATAGCTGTTACATTATGGATGGAGCTTCGACCTAAAACTCACCCCCAAGAGGACGATCTTAACTGCTTTATTTCTGTCCACTAAATGGTCAGCTAAGTGAAAAATCAGATCTTCAAGATTTCTTTCTTAGTAAGTGCGACCTATGTACTGTCTCCATCCACGGTGAGGCCCACAACTTGGACGGCCTGGATTGACAGACACGTACGCCAAATCTGTGGTGTTAGTGGGCTATGAATCACCATACCGCTTGATACCCACGATTCCAAAAGCGGCTTGGAACCAATTCCCCTCATTTTCAACGGCCTTGATGACGACAGCTCAACAACTGAATGTGTCATATATGGTGGGCCCCATACCTTGATCTGATTGTTCATCATCTCATCTCTTGATGGACGCGGATTCCACCGTGATGTTTATGGGAAATCCACCACGTCCATCAGTTTTGCAAGATCATTTTAAGTGATGGCCCAAAAAATGATCTAAACCCAAAACTCGAGTGAGCCGTACATCAGGAAACGTGTATAGTTAAATTCCTACCGTTGAGGGTCCACCGTGATGTTTATATACCATCCATACCTTTCACAAGGTCATTCCTGCTAGGATGAACTGAAAACATAAAAATCAGCCGCATTCAAAACTTCTGTGGCCAGACGCATGTTTCAACGGTGGACGTTCAATCCTCTGCCTATCCGAGTTTTGGATTTCCGTCAGTTTTGGGTCCATGTCCTAACACGATCTTGCAAAAACTGATGGACGTATTGGATTTCCCATACACATCACGGTGGGCCCCACTTAACTTTACGTTGCAGGAAATTCCAGAGAGCATGTCAGCCAATCATACTCCATCCCATCATGAATCTACCAGTATTCGTTGTTTCCCCGATCTGATCCGTCGAATCCACGTCCTCGATCTGATGGCTATAAAAAACTTTCCACGTCCCTTATAATTAAAGTTGTAGTGCGTGGGACCCATTACCTTGGTTAGATGCACGGCCCACGTGCCATAGTTGGCAGAAAATGACACTTCCCTTGGCGTGGACAGCTTCCACCACCTTCTTCCAGGCATCGATCTGTTCTTGCGTGTAAATCCCTGGGACGTGTGGGAACCTTCAAAATACGATAATAACACCATTTAGACCTGACTGACGGTTTTTGATCAGCAATTTACGTGGGTGGCTAACCACCTTTTGGTAATCCAAGCCGTTCGTATGGTGGGGGTTCTATGTGGATGGGAGATGCCCCAAAAATACACATCCTTTCGATGATCCGAACCGTCTGATTGGGCCCATACTTTTCACATGGAATTTGGAGCGTTGGCTATAAATGCCCATTTGCAAGCCACAGATAGAATAATTACGGTTATTTATTAGGGGAGAAATCGGGGCACGATGGTCCATCCCATGATGAAGACAACCAAATGAACGGCTAAGAAACAGAGAGGTGGGTCCCACTTGTTCCAGCAATTGATGGATGTAACAAATACATATATTAGAAGAATATAATAGAGGAATGCTCACGCAAGAAGGTGCGCAGGTGAGCATTCCTCCAATGATTGCGTACTATCCATTCATTCGAGCAGTGAAGTGACGTCACCAAGTTCAGCGCGGAAGCGGATTAGATACTGACAAGGTCAGTAGCAAAATCGCTACTGAAGTGACGTCACCAAGTTTTGAGGACCCCACTATGATGCATGTGTTGTATCCATACCGTCCAACCATTTGTAGAGATCGTTTTATATGGCATGCCAAAAATAATTAGATAAATCTAAAGTTCAAGTGGACCCACCACAGAAAACCGTGGGATCAGTCACACCCATCGTTGAAACATTTATAGGGCCCACCATGATGTATTTTTTAAGACCCAACCTATTCGTAAGTTAACACAGAGATAGGTGAAGTGAAAACAAAAATATAAGCTTCATCGGAAACTTCTTTGGCTCTAAAGATTTTTTCAACAGCTCAGTTTAATTCACACATTTTCCTGTGGTGTGGTCCACTTGAACTTTGTATATGCTTCAATTTTGATCTCATGCCCTTAGAAGAGGCTGGTAAAACAGAAAGAGGGTATGGATAAGACACCTAAATCACGGTGGGCCCGCAGAGTTTACTAGCCTACTGAGTGAGTACGCAATCCGCTTCCCAGAGGCATAGACCGGACGCGGATTGGGTACTACCCCGTTCGTCCCAATGGTAGGGTAAGGACGGACAGCGGCTCTGAGGGGCCACCGTGATGTATGGTTTTTATCCACACCGTCCACCCATTTTTTCCATATCATTTTAGGGTACAGGTTAAAAAATTAGGCAGATCCGGCTCAAGTGGACCACACCACAGGAAGCAGCGGTGATAACGACACCTCGTTGAAATCTTCCTGGGCCCACCGTGATGGTTAATTGCCATCCAACCTGTTCACAATATCAGTTTGATGCAAAACTTCCGTGGAGCCTTAAATTTTTTTTTGAACGGTAGGTGTTAAAACTCCACTGTTGTCCACTTGAGCCTTGGAACCCCGCATTTTTTGGGTACAACCCCAAAATGATATGGAAAAATGAATGGACGGTGTGGATAAAACCCATACGCCACGGTGGCCCTCAGGGCCTGTTTGGGCGGTGGACTTAGGAGGGATTATGTGGGATGGGATTCACCTGGTTCTGTGCAAATTCCACTCCATGTTTCGGAAGAATGGAAAAAGCTTGGAATTACATTAAATGGAATTGCATTGGTCCCGTACCAAGTTGTGTAGTTCCCACCATGATGTGTGGGCTATATCCACACCGTCCACCCATTTATTGAGATTATTTTAGAGCATGGGCCAAAAAATCAGATAAATCTAAAGCTCAAGTGGACCTACCATAGAAAGCAACGGGCATTGAATACTTTTGAAAACTTCTCTGGGCCACATAAGTTTTGAATCTACCTCATTTTTAGGCCCATGCCATAAAATGAGGTTACAGCTAGGGAAGGGTGGGACGTGGGACTGGGACGGGTGGGTGGGGTAGTACCCAATGCGGACGTGCTTGGTGATGAGGTCTGCGAATTCCACACGCGAGTAGAGTAGCAAAATGGACACGTGGGCACACAAGCAAATGTGAAACACATGTACGAGACCTGAGCTTTTCATGAGGTTGGGAATAATTCTCAGATCTCGTGCCTAAAGAAACTCAGGTAATTTCACAATTCGGGTGAACCACAACATACAAAAGAAAATTGACGGTTAACATTTTTTCCCTCCACATTCATTTGTTTTGATATGCTCTGGCCCACCTGAGGTACGAAATGGCCTGAATTTTATGTTAGAGGGAGTCCCAGGTCTCCACACGTGTTCCATTACGACACGTGTACCCCCGCCCGCGTGTGGATGTACACGGCTCCACACGCGCGTGTAATTAGCAAACCACCACCGACATTGTCAGCACGGACGCCACTAACGTGGTGGGCCCTGATCGTCACTCGGTCACAGATTTTCTAATTGCACTTAGACGTGGATACGAGTGACACGTGTATAAGATCAGTCCAAGTCGACAGGCAATCTAAACACGCCAATACGAACATCAGGTGGGACACACGTGTAACGAATGTGAGCCATTGGTCAACTTCTCCGAAGCATTTTGCTTATTTCATCGTTACATGACCACATGATGACAATATAGGCGTGGGTTTTTTATATTCGGCATTTGCAATGGTGGGATTGCCTGATGAGCGGCTCAGATCATATGCAACGTTTTTATTTTCCGGCACACATGTGACTTGTGTGAAAGATCCAACCCGTGCAAAAGGTGCACTCGCATCGTAGATATCACATGGGACGAACGTCAGGATGCTCCATTCATCAGGTGGGCCACACCATCGAAATCAATGTACAGCCGATGGTCTGACTGAAAGTACTTTTGTGACCCACATGATGAGTGAATTTTTCCATTTTCCGTTCCATCTGATCTTCATGGTTTGGTCCACCGTTTTCACGGCTGGGATTTTCCGATGAAGAGATATAAACGGAAAACAAAAGCTGGAGGGAATTGACCTTTACATTTTGTACGGTTTTATTGTAAAAGATAGAAAGAAAGGGTGTATCTATCAAAATGCGGGGTTGTTATAAACGAAGCAGTGGAATTAAGAGTTGAATTACTAAATTACCCTGCACCGCTTGGGGAAATTACGGTTCCTTCGGTGATGAGGAATCCGCCTTCAGTAGCTCTCTGAACGTAGTATTCAATGTTGGCCGGCTGAGGAATTCCATTCAAAGCTCTGCATCTGGTCATGGGTGCCAGTACTATCCTGCTCACATGGTAAAAAAGGAGAAAAGGAGGGGTAAATCAGTAAAAGTCCCACACCCCGACAGTTCAACATTCCTCTTCCAATCAAGGAGCCGCGCAAGCGTACCTCGTGCACCGAGAGTCACGTGGGTGGAACTTTCATGAGATCCAACCCGTCCATCAGGTACGCGGGCTCATTTTCACTATAAAATCCGAAAATCATGACCGTCCATAACTCGCTGGGATGGGACGCCACCAGTAGTTTTGGATCTGGCCCACTGTGGTGTTTTATGCCATCCAATCCATTCATCTGATGTGCCTCATCAGGATGAAAGAATTTCCAAACGATCGTAGTATTCCAAAACTCATGTGGGCCATACCACGTGAACTTAGTAGTTATAGTTTTACGGAGTGGCCCACCTGAGCGTTGAATCAGCCTGATTTTAGGGATCAAGCGCAAGGAAGGGGTGATCCAACTGATGGACGGATTAGATTTCACGTTCAAGTCATTTCTTCCACGTGGAAGAATGTGACCCCGGTCGTTCCCACGCGATGTACGGAAACCTTTCCAGTCTAGAACGTCAATTACGGTGGCGGTTGGCTTGTCATGGCAACCATGTGAAATGACCAAAAAGTCCTTGAACTGAGGGCTTCCCGAGAGCGGCAACCGGCAAGTTCCCAGATCGCTGGCGTACAGCGACTGTATGTGAACTTTCACATACCGTGATTTCCCTGCGGCTAACGTGTCACGTGTATAAAATATCTGATCCGTGAAAATGGTGGGCCACACCATGATGATGATCTGATATGAAAATCTGGCCGATCCACACTCATTGAGAAGAACCACAAGTCGAAATCAACGGATGGCCCACCAAGTGACTGGTAATCATCATGATGTGGGCCACCTTTTGTACGGATCGGATATTCTAAACACGAGACACGTTGACAGGAGAGAAATGGCTACTGTATCTGTATGTGATCACTTCTCAAGCAAAAATTCCAAAAGACAATAGTAACCTTCGTTTGAGGACTCTGAATGGGAAAAAGAGGGGCAGTTTCGGTATAGCCGATTTTGGCTTTTGTGTCTGAAAAGACTGGAATCCAAGTCCTTGCAGTCAAGGACAGCCTTCAGACCTAAGGGGGCAAAAGAAAATTACGGAATTGCAAAGATGCCCTCCAAATGACAAAAATACCCTTCTTCCTCTATGTCTAGTAGGCAAAGAAGGGCAGTTTCAGTGGAATTTCTGCGATCGTCCGAAACAGCACCGATCGAAGTCCTTGTTCGTGAAAAACATACGCTCGCGAGGGTAAAAAGGGAAAAGGAGGCGCGAACAGACCTGTGAGAGAGGTTGAATCGCCCCATCTTGTAAGGGGAGAAGAGGCTGGGCTGCTGTAATGACGATTCTGCCATCGGAAGAGAGAGAGAGGAGAGAGAGAGAGAGAGAGAGAGAGTGGAGTTTTGGGATTTGGAACGCTCGTGAGTGGTGGTACTTTATATAAAGATAAAAGACTGATAGAAAGGAGAGGGAACTACAAGATTACTCGCGGGTAGGACTTCAAACCTGCACCTTCGTCACGTGCCAGAGTTACACACGTGTGAGAGGTCGGGGAGCTTGATTAGGTGGGCCCCATGGTTCATTTGCCCCGACCTGAAAGCCAGTCTCGTTTTGGCTACCAGATGGTCGGCGTGTATAAGAAGTCATGGCCGGTGACGTCGATTTACTGCGAGTTCGTTTTGCCACTGTCCCAACACATGATTAAGCGTGTGCCAACTGGGGTCCACATGCTAAGTCTTCTGTTGATCGGAACCGTCCATATTGTGGAATCTTTACTATACAGGAAACCATGTGAAACTTAAGCCGAATGGATGACTGTCACTATCGTTAGCAGTAGATGAGCTTAAAAGCTATGGAAAGAAAATTTTCAACGGCCTGCAAAAATCAAAGGTTAGAATCATCTCTGAACCCTGATCATGGTACAATAGCTTATTGATATAGTACCACTTCAAACCATCAGACCGTTTCTGAAAGTGGGCCCTAGTAGTGGCGACACATGCTGGATCCTCAGTCGCGACGGAGGCAAAATGCAAACATTTACTGCAGGGTACACGTTCGCGGTAGAAAATTAGGCGCGCAGCTTCCGTAGATATCCCTTACTGTGAGGCCACTGTGATGCCTTAAATCCATGCCGTCCATCCGTTCTGAAAGTTCATGTTAGAGTATGATACAAAAAATGAAGCAGATCCAAATCTCATGTGGACCATACAACACGAAAAAGTGGTGATTGACCATTAAAAACTTCATATAGGCCACAAAAGTTTTAGATCAAGCTGACATTTGTGTGGCCCATTTATCCATTTTTTATTTATTTATTTTTTATTTTTTATTTATTTTTATTTTTTAAAACCTTATCAACAGGTTGTATGGCAAATAAACATTCCGGCAGCCCTCAAAATTTTTAGTGGTGAGTATTCAATCACCATTTTTTCCCATGGTGTAGTCCACCTAAGATTTGGATCTCTTCATTTTTTTTTAAAGGATTATGGCATGAAATGAGATTTAAAAACGGATGGACATAATGGATTTAAGTTACATACATCAATGTAGGCCCATACTCAGGGATCCACCGATCTCAGTCATTCTGGGGATCTTCCAAAGCCGCGCCCAAAAATTAGCCCATCTGACATAGGGCTGAAAGTTGAGTGGGTTCAACCGATTGGCCGTGAATATCAACCCGGCATTAGGTTGGGCTTGGGCAAGATGTATCGTGTTCGGTCTCAAGCTTGAACTACATAGACACCAATTTGATAAAACTTGGGTCGAGCTCAAGTTAGGGTTTTGGGTTGCCAGGCCCAACCCGAACCCAATCAATATAAAAATTACTAATAAATTATAATTATGGATCATCTGTGTTAAAGACATAAGAAATTCCAGTGCAGTTGAGTCCCATTATTCCACGTCATTTCTGATGACTCAAGCTAACAAGATATGATAGATTTTTCTCTCCCAAATAAATTGGGTGCTACACAACACGACTTTTAAATGAGTAGTTGTCCAAGATTTTAGCTTGTTTGTTTAGTAAAAATAAAGTTATTTACAATATATAAGTAAATTATAATTAATAAAATCATAGAGATAAAAAGTAAAACGTATACTGAAATGTAATAAACTAATGCAATTATGAAAATATTAGCATGTATCCATCTGATCAGTTCGACCAAACTCACTTGGGTTGGACTTGGGTTGAGAATTCCCAATCGTGGGTTGGGTTGAGTTGGGTTGGGTTAGGTTAAGGTTGAGGTATAGGAACCTTTGGGTTGGGTTAGGGTTGAGGTAGAGGAACCTTAGGTTGGGCTAGGGTTGAGCACCAACCTGACCTAAGCAGCCGGACTTTCCGCCATAATCTGACGTGCTTATTGGTTGGCCCCGTGAGTTTGCCGAGTGGATTAGGTGACACCTGGCCTCACCGAAGACGGTGTGCCTTGATGTATTTATTTTCTATCCAGACTGTCCATCTATTTTTCCATATCCTTTTTGAGCTATTAACTCAGAAATGAAGCAGATTCAATTATCAGGTAACCATACCATAGAAAAAAGTAGTGATTAACTATTAATGGGCCTCAAAATTTCTGGATCAAGCTGGTGATTGTTTTTTCCCTTCGTCTAGGCTTCTGACCTCATCAACAGATTGGACGGAAAATAAACACTACGGAAACATTGAGGTACACCCTAAAATTCTTTTAATGGTAGGGGGTTCAATCACCGCTGTTTCCTAGATTATGGTCCATCTGACATTTGGATCTTCGTAATTCTTTGAATCATATCAAAAGGATCTGAAAAACGGATGAACGGTGTGGATACAAAATAAATACATCAAGGTGGGCCCCACAGTAAGGGCCGCACCGTCTTGGGTGAGGCCGGGGTCTCACATAATCCGCTCCCGAGTCCGCCTGCGAGTAGTTTTGCAATCATACTCGCTCGTGGATTTCAATGTACTTCACGCAAGAACAAGTGCCATGCTATTCACATGGCTTAATGGAGAATTACAGAGCGGTTTGGTGCTCCTCAGCATCACCTGAAATTTTCCGAAGTAGCAATCGTCAGTATCTCCACTGTACACGTGTGTTTACAGAATTAGTGGATTAGTTTTGACCGCTGGCATCATATACACGTGGAGCATTAGGCTGCATGGACTCAATGGACGGTGACCTTATAATCAATCGAGATGGATCTGAACGTTTCCGAATAACGGGATTTGTTGTTCCACGGTAAAACAAGGTGGGCCCCACAATGGATGGTCAGTGGGTCCCGCTCCTAGACGTTCTAATCACGTTAGTCGGGGGCAGCTGTATGGTTGGAGATAGGAAGCACTACGATTTAGAGTGGTCAGGAGGACTACCTACTTTCCCCTGTAATTGGAATAATTGTTCGAGTTCGTTTTTCCTCTGTCGCGACTGAGAATCTTGCGTGTGCCTCCACCCAGTAGGGTGTACATGGTGAGATGGTCCGATGATTTTAATGGTCCATTTTCTATTTACTATATCAATAAGGTATAATACCGTTGTGACGCTTAATATTGGTATCATTCTTAGATCTTTAGATTTGACTTTAGCCATTGAAAATTTACTTTTCAATGTTTCAATTTATCTATAGATATCAATGATAAAAATAAATTTTTTTACCTAAATTTCATAGAGTGTCCTAAATTCAACAATATTTACGGTTATGATCCTTGAAATACTCATCATGTAGGCCCCAGTGGACCGCAGCATACAGTAAATAGTACGTCGCGACGAAGACAAAACGAACTTGGATTCCTTGTAAGGCGGCTGCCCGCGTCCTGCATATTAAACTCGCATGAGTGCAAGCCCGTATAGGAAATCCACACGTGTAATACATCTGATCCTCTCCTCAAGAAATCCTAAAAATCTTGTTACTCGTAGAAAGAACTAGGATTATATGATCAAATATCTAGGCTACAAACACAATATTTGGACCAATGATTCAAATTCTTGTTACTTATGGCCCACCTGATGATAAATCTATCTTAATTTTTATGAATAGAATAAAATCCATGGGGATATACTGAGGAACGGAATCGATCTTCCATACATATTTCTTCCATCCACATGTGACGCGCATGCAACTTTCAAGGTGCAGTCGAGCATGCACATAGAGTTTCTCCAAACTGCAGACCACCTTCAAAGGTTCAAGGACTTTTCAACGCGACAATTTATCTCTACGATTTCTCGCGAAGTTGAACTTCTCGTTAGCGCGAGAAATTAAAATGTACATTGTGTACTCGCGCGCGTGTAACTGCGTAAAAGGTAGGTAGTCATCGGGACCGTTGAGTGAAATCTTAGTCCGCCAGATGGGCGATGCAAAGGTAGATCTCGCCACCGATGGCCCATAGATTAAGATAATCTCGATCATTCAAATTTGAACTTGAACGTAATTGCTGACCATTTTATAGTTTCTTTACCAATATATGGATTGAATGGTTAAGATCACCGTGGAAACTCATAGATTGCATGTGGGACCTGCTTATCGAACAGTTCCAATAGTCCATGGCCATGGGGCCATTTTAAATACAATATTTTTTTATTTTTTATTTCCTTTTTTAAGTGATGGAAAGTAGTGATTGTAGTTTGTCTAAAAGGACAAGCTACATATGATTGTTTAACTGAACTGAAAAAAATAGCAGTATTATCTGAAGAAAAGTGTAGTAAGGTGAACCACATTGCCTGTGCTCCGCCACCATAAAATTCCTTATGGACAGAACCCATGTGCGGTCACATTGATGTTTGTGAGAAATCAATTTCATCCATCCATTTCCACAACTTATGTTAGAATATTTTCCAAGCCAAAGTCAAGTGGGCCGCACTATAGAAAATAATGGAGACAAAAATGCCTTCATTTGAAACCTTCCTATGGTCCATCATGATGTTTATATACCATCCAAACGATTAATAAGCTCATTCTCACGAGGATGAACAAAAGAAAATGTCTAAAATTTATGTGGCCTCATGGATGTTTAAATGGTGGGGATTCAATTATCACTCTTTCATGTAATGGGGCTTACTTGAGTTTTGATTTTTTTTCATTTTTTAACAGACAAAAGCTTAGAAAATACATGAACAAGTAGCTAGGGGTGTACATGAACCAAGCTAGCTCGGTTAGCTCGCTCGACTCGACTCGAAAAAGCTCGATTCAACTCGGTTTGAAGCTGAGTTTGAGCTGAGTCGAACTGATTTTTTGAGCTTGAAAATGAGTTCGAGCCAAGTTCGAGCAGGCCCCAGCTCGACTCGACTTGAATCAAATCTAGCACGAATCGAACTCGGATCGAACTAGTTCGGTGACTCGGATACTTTGCCATTGATGATGCTCACCGACTGTTTGATAAAATGACTCAACGTAATGTGGCTGGTGGCAAGGTAGGTATGTACATGAAACAAATGCCTTTTTTTTTTTTTGTTTTTTGTTTTTTATGTTATTTAGAAGGTGTTTGAGAAAATACCTATAAAACCATTGGCTCTATTTGTAAAACAATGGGATTTTGAAGTTTCAGTTAGCGCCCGTTTGGACGGGTGGATTGGAAGGGATTGGATGGTATTGGAAGGGATTGGAAGTTAAATCCCGGGATTGGCCAGGCGTGCCAAATAGACGGGGTGATCTGATCCCGGGATATAGCAATCCCATGGATCTTAAGACAATCCACTGACAACACCATCATTACCTTTAAATCCCATCCAATCCACCCTAATCTGTTCAAATTTGCCTGGGACATGTTTGATTTGAAGGATTAGAAGGGATGGGAAAGTTTAATCCCGAGATTGGCCGGGCGTGCCAAACAAACTTGATATAGCAATCCGGGGATATATTAATCCCAAGGATCTTAAAACAAATTACTGACAACACCATCATTACCTTGAAATCCATGCCATCCACCCTAAAACCATTCAATCCCTTTCAATCCACCTGTCCAAACGGGTGCTTAAGGTGTTTGTGGAAATGTTTCAATGGTGAACTCGGCTCGATCTTGGCTCGAACTTGGCTTGAGTTGGCCCGAGCTACTGACCGAATCGAGCTGAGCCGAGTTTGAGCTGAGGTCAGCCATTGTTCGAGCCGAGTCGAGCTGAGGCCAGCTCGACTCGGTTCGACTTGATCTACACCCCTATGAACAAGATGTATTTCTCACAAACATCTACATGGGCCGACCTAGCTTTGTTATGACGGAACTTCCTATTGCTCGAGCACTGGAAATAAGTATAGCACGTTGGAAGTAAGCACAGCATGTATCCTTAAAAAAAGGTCTGGATTACCCAACTCACACCATCCATCAATCAATGAATTATAAGTCACCACATTTAGTTCTATCTTATCAAATATTATAATGAACTCAACCCAGACAGGACCCAAATCAGACCTAAGAAAACTATTTATTAGTTAATATAGGAAGGTCTACAGGGTCTTTTAAAACAAGCATACATGTATGATAAGTACCAGCCCTTTTGAAACCTTCGTGTGGCCCACCATGGCATGTAAGTACCATCCAACTCGTCTATTAGATGCACCCGGTTGTTAGTCCTAGATCCCAATATCTAGCCTAATCCGTCACATGTTTTAGAAATAAATTAATAAATGAAAACTCGACTCAATGTCTAATTGGGTTGGGTTGACTCGAGGCCTATGACTAGTCTTACTTAACTCTATTCAAATATAGTTGAAGTAATACTATTTATAATTTTCTTTAAAAAAAAAATATATACATATATATCAGTAAAATAGAAAAATAATGCAAGGACACGCAAGTGCATGTGCATGTTAATTGGCCTGTTGGTGGTGTTTTTACCTCTGTTAGAAGTCATGGATTCAAAACCCAAGCCAACATGACCACATAAGTAGTTGATTGGATGTGTCATGCCAAGTCAGGGCTGAGTTGGGCTCACAGACGAGTTTGATGGTGACTCGGCTCCAAAAGTATGTGTTGGGATTTTAGGAAAGTCATAAACCCAAAACTAATAATAATAATAATAAAAGACGAAGGAAAAGGAGAAAAAAAAATCATAAATTTTGACGACATTTCTGGTGAAACTCTCAATAAGCTACTGCGTAAACTCATTTCTAGAACCTTTGAATTTACCTAATATGGCTCAATTAACTCTTGAAATATAGTAATTTATATAACTAATATGATGAAGATTTAGAAATGGAAGGGGGCTTTGATGTAGAAATGGAAGAAGTGTTGGGATGCCTTGCACAAACCTTAGGATCTAGCCTCCCGAAACAAACCAGAATTATGAAAATAAAGCAATTAAATAAATCAAAGCATCAATCACACACCACACAAGAGATTTTTACGTGGAAAACCCTCAAAGAGGTAAAAACCACGGGACCTCGTCCAGATCAACAATCCACTATGAAGTAGAACGTTACAATCTTCTTCACTCACCGCAGGAGGGATAAACAATAAGAGAAATCAAGAAAACGGAGAGATCTAACCGATTACGAGGACATAGAAGCGCTGAGAGATGTAGATTGCAAAGTAGAGAACCTCCACGAGCAGAACCTCCCTTCTATAAGCTTCCTCTCTCTCTTTCTCCCTCTCTCTCACCTTTGATAGCCCTAAACCCTTTAGCAAATCTCTTGTAAAGCTTTAGGAAACTCTCTTGTTGTTTTCTTCACACAACATACCCTAGAAAAATCCTAGGGACCCCTTTTTATAGTTTTAGGAAACTCCTTTCCGCATCCTAGTTGCGAAAGGACTTTGCGCATCCCAGTTGCGAAAGGACTTGCGCATCCTAGTTGCGAAAGGACTTGCGCATCCCAGTTGCGAAAGGACTTGCGCATCGACGGGTCAAAAAAAAACCCATCAAGAAGGCTTTGGAAATAAGGTTTGAGAAGAAGAAGAGGGCTTTGATGAATATTTGAGAGGAATTGAAGGACTTGAGTAAGGGTTGTTGATGGGATGGGTTTCATGGATGAGGAGAGGGATTTGAAAGAAATGGGTTGTGGTTTTGGAATGAGGAAGAGAAGGGCTGGGAGAGGGGTCTTCAAGTGACCCCACACATGTTTAAAACACAAAAAGGGCCACCCATTGGCCGCCTGGGCGGGGGCCATTGTAACGTTTCTTATATATTAGTAATAAAATTATTATTTTTTTTTTGTAAGATTGCACGATGTCTCTATTTCTTGTAAATTTTCTTGTACTTTCGGTAACTAAATTATTTTTAAAATTATTATAATATTTTATCATTGAGTTTAAAGACATCTCGCAAAATTTCATCTCATTTGGAGTTGTGAATAAATTATTAAAATTCTAAGAGTAACAATGTCTGAAAAAAAAAAAAAAATTGGACAGTTGACAGAACAGCTTAATTTTAGCTATATTATAATTTTTATTTTATTTTTTTCTTATTTTTATATAAAACTAACTCATCAAGGTTCAATCTGACTTTTAAATCACCTAAATCGGAGTTATAACGAAGGAGGAGGAGAATGATTTTTTGAATTTGACCCAAAATTGCAGAAATTTCCGGCGGGGTCACGTCGGGCGGGGGGGTCCCGCCGACCCTCTGGATGTCCGGGCGGGGGCCCCGCCGGCTGGGCGGGGTCCCGCCGAGTCGCTGGAGCCCGGGCGGGGTCGGGCAGTCGTGCGGGCGGGGTCCGCCGGCCCTCTGTTTTCTGGGCGGGGTCGCCTTGCGACGGGCATATCTCACAAACCGGAATGAGTTATTCGACGTACCATATATGAATTTGGGGTAGGAGAAGCTGATCTACGTAATAGGCATAGTTATTTTGTGAGATTACTCATGGTTAGTGGTCAAAAATATATTTTATCTATATTTTCACTATTTCCAGTGAATTTTCATTCATTCTTAAGTATTTATCCTGGAATGGGTCAGAACTAACAAATTTGACCCTGAACTAACAAATTTGACCCAGAACTAGCTCATTCGGACTTGAACGTTGGCTTCGACCACCAAATCTTTCGATTTCAGGCTCGATCCTAATAATGTATTGGGGAAGCTTAAGAATTGAGTGATGACAGGTGGATACCTTAAGGAGCTATATTGAAAGGCAGAATTTCGAATTTAGGCCTGCTTGGCTAGCGGCACTAAGCTGTACTAAATGGGGTTGTAATGCTAACCCCACCCCGAGATTTGGGAATGACATGACTGGAGTAAGTGGGGAAGGGGATTCCATGGATCGGAAGGAAAGCCCGCGAATTACCTTTGATAGCATGCATCCCAAACCTGGTATTAGAAAACATGGGATGGAGGCAACCTAGGGACAATATCCTATACATGCATTCATTGCCACTCTTACAATTTCATTCTCTAAAACCCCACCTGACGCGGTGGCCAAACGGTCCCTTAGGGATTGGATGGACTGGGCCAACTAAATCTCCTAGTTAGTTCAATCGAATTTTGTCATCATCCTCCCCAAACTCCTTGTTCGGAAATGGGCCGAGGCACCATAGGACCCTCGGATTTCCTTCTCTCACTACCCATTCCTAACCCCTTGCAAGTCCTTTCTTTCGTCTAAAGTCGTTGGTTCGGGATCTGAGATGGTTCCTAGCGTTCTAAGTCTATATTGTGTCATCTAATCCGTATCTTCTCAAGTCAGCGGACGCGTTAGCGAGCTCATGACCCACGGCCCAAGGAATTCCAAACTATTGCTTTGATACCATCTGTAACGCCCCAAAAAATCGGGGGTCGTGCATACGCTCGACTCCCGAGTCCCCGAGTGTCACTTATCATCAATTTTATGGTTTTATGATTTATCAAGTTTAAATGCGAAGCATGGAATTAATCGAAACATGAGGCACATCCACAACTAGTCTACTGAACTGAAAGGAATCAATATATACAGGTTCAAAAGAATATAAATGGGCCGCATAAGGCGATGCCCAACCAAATTGCAAAAAAGAATCATACGCCAAAAGAATGGTGCGCTGAGCCCATGACTCAACGCTCCAGAATCCAGTCTCCTAAGCCGATGGAATAACCGCCCATCAACTGGAAGTAGGACAGCTCGTCCTCCTCATCGAGACTCACCCGCTTGGCTCCTCGAATTCAGCATCACCTGCAGCTACTGAAGTGTCTGGTTGGTGTTTTAAAACACCGTCCCAGAGTGGGAGTGAGTGATCAACTCAGTGGGTACTATTAGTCTTAAGTTTTAACAGGCAGCAGTTATAGCATGAATTTAATGAAAGGCAACATTCATAGATACTAAGCTAATCTTGATAATGCGTATGCATGGTGAATGATGTGATGCATGCCCTCACCACAACTCTCCCTCAAGCGACTCCATCTTACGATCACATATGACAACACTCCCTCAGAGCGACCTCGACTGCCGAGTCGCCACCCTAGCTAATGCGATGCAATGATATGTTAGCCAAGTTGTTTTATAATTCCGTTCATCCAGCAGGTTTTGAGAAACTGATTCACCCCACGTATCAATGCCCTCAACTAGTTGCGGTGCTGCTGAGACCCCTCAATGCGCAAGGCCAGGGCACCGCGATCCGTGATCCGTCGGGTTCCCCATCCCCGACACCAAGCACATGGGGAGTGCTGAGAGGAATGGATCGCTCGCGGTCACTACGAGGAGGCGTCACCCCAGCGTAGGCCGACACAGCTCGGACACAGTGTCCCCATTCCACCATGCCCGGCTCACGAGACGGTGGATCAATGTTCAGTTCGCTATCAGTGGGCTAACCACGGTGGTAGGGTGTGTCAGGTTCCATACATGTGTGAGCAATCAAGGTTAACAGACAAGATTGGTCAGTATTAGGCTATACCGCACAAGTTCAGGCAAACACGCAACAGACAACATCGGGTATGGGCGACCCATGTAGTCTAACTACTGCCGCCCATCCGCACTCGCCCAAACCCATGGCCTAGCCCCAGGATAGTCCTACCAACGGGACCACCCTCACTCTCCTCATTTCCTGACCAACCCAAGGGTTGACAACAGTCATGGCATATTATTCATCATTGTTATCTACTAGCATAACCGATATAATGCATACACATTCATCACACCCTTCTGAAATTCTTCTACAAGCAAGCTAACAACGCATTTGAATAAGGTGCTTGTATGTAGTGTGTGTTTGTGTGGAAGTGAAGCACTTCCCACATCTCATAGGACCAAAATGTGCAAACGTGAACGAGTCATACATGTTATGAGGATCAACATACATGGATCACCAAGACATGAGCATGTAAGCATTTGATTTTCTACCTAACCATGTGAGAGGCAAACAACATGTTATAAAGAACATTACACACAACTCCATCAAGACATGAACATACAACATTCATTGTAGCCAAGCATATGAGAGGCAAGATCAACATTAAAAGGGAACTAAACATGCAAATCCATACGATTCAACGAACATGAAATTCCTAGGTTTCCTCTAGATCCTCCAAACAACATCCCATACACACAAAATCATAAACTCAAATTATAATTGATGCTAGACCACCTAAGGATAATAGTCCGCACCTATGGATTGTTGGAGACTTGGAAAATGACCTAGAGATGCCGAACCCGGTGCCGATCGGCCGGCCGAATCCCTAAAGCAACATTTATATGTTAGAATCCTAAATAAATCCCTCCTCATCACAAGGGTTTCAACGAAAATGGGTGGTGGATCTTACCTAGATGATCAACGGAGTGAAAAGGGCGGTTGTGGATGAGGAATTCTCCTTTGAGAAGATGTAGGGAGTTGTGGGGGTTTGATTTCCTTGGGCCCACCTTGCTCTTCTTTCTTCACTCTCCCTTCCTCTCTCCTTCCTTTCTTCTTTCTCCCCTTTCTCTCTTCTCTCCCTCCCTTCTCTAGGGCAAAATCGTATGGAGAGGGGGTGCCCAAATAAGGCCTTTATATAGTGCCAGTTTTGGAGCAATTGACCCCGAATGTTGGGTCTTTACTATACTAACCCTATGGGAGGGTTTTTCTAGTTTATGGGGTGTACTAGTCGATATACACAGTAGGATAGTTAGTCCTAATGATGATCTACGTATGGACACAATCGGTCCGCCATTTCGATGCGCCGATCGACAGAAATGATTAGAAGTCTGTTCAACGGTCACCGATGGTCGATCAGGGCCGCGGCTATACGGATATGAGGAGGAAAATATCCTTACTCGATGTGTGAAGTTTGGTCACAAACCGACGGCCCGAAATCCTCAACTTTGCATAAGAGTGGACGATTCAAATCACTTAAGTTCCCACAAATTCCCAAACTAGCCTTCTAGAGCTCCCTATTGAAGTTGGGGTGGCCCTATCACCCATCCGGCCACCAAATTTGGGGTGTAGGTGTCTCACGGCCCGATGAGGGGCCATACAAAATTTGAGATCAAACGGATGAACGAATATGGGGTTTGAGTATAGGGTTCTGATCTTTAAATGGCCCTGGGAGGCCCATTCCGATTGTTGGGGCAGTTCTGGCGGCCCTCTGGCCATGAAATTTATAGGATAGGTGCTCCATGGCCCGATGAGGGGCCACGCAAAATTTGGGGACGATCGGATATGGGGTTTGGTCGTACGGGTCCGTTTCGCGATCAACGGTCATCGTGCCACGATTGGGGCCCAGATTTGGTTGATAGGCGTAGAAAAATACATTAAACCTTCACCGTAAATTTGGAAGAAATTCGATGGCTGGAAGGCCTGGTATCTCGATTTTATTTGCAAGTACCAGATCTCAAATCTAGCATTGGTGGGGTGCATTGGGCAAGCGCCAGATGGTACTTCTGGGTGTCCACTGGGTCCGCAGTCCGCGATGAACCACAAGCCCAGTGAGATCTATGATTTCCTAAACTTTTAGATTTTTCTGACCCTTCTCGGTCGCTGGATGGCCCACACAGGCCGTTGTTAAGTGTAAACAGCCATCTGGCTTGGTGGCCCGCACTCGGTCCGATCATGACCAGACTGGACCAGTCGTATATAAGCTAACGTTAAGTGCTAATGGTCAGTATGTGATAATATAGTTAATTAAAAAAAAAAATTTAAGGATTTTTTGGAAATCCAAAACAGTGAAAATTCGGGATGTTACACCTCAACTTTGCATAAGAGTGGACGACCCAATTCACTTAAGTTTCAACTTCTTACTTTAAGGTATTTGTACTTCTCATGCACTCGTCCTTTGACCCAAGTTGAGCGATTCTAGACAGTACCTAGGTTCGACTCCCGCGATGGACGTCAAGTCCCGAAAGACGGACATTATTCTACAGTTTTGGAACTAGTGGCCCACCAACGATTGGTTTAGAGCTTGTTCGGAAAATCGGGGCATTTTTGGAATGAATTAGGTATTGAGATTTCTCATGGGCAATGATTAGGGTTGTGATTAACTATGTTCATAGTGTGGCCTATTTATAGCTAGTGAAAATGGAGATTTGGTCATGATTACTCTAAACTGTCAGTTTTGGGCTAAAAGAGTAACGGGGTTGATTTGGTCTATTAGTCAAGATCCGAGCCTTATCCGACTCGACTTCGGTTAGATCTTTTAATTTAGTTATGATTGTCTTGATTAGTTAGCGATGGGTCGGTTAGATTTGGGTCCTATATGAGTAAATCATGGGGTTAAACTTAATGTTCAAGTGATCCGGCGGATTCGTTGGCTTCCTACGGTTGATTAATCAGACTTGTGCGGTTCTTTACTGGTACCACCCATGTATAAACTAACACTGAGTGTTAATGGTCAGTAAGTGAGAATATAAGTTAGTTACATACAAAAAAATTTAAGGATTTTTGGAAATCCAAAACAGTGAAAATCCAGGATGTTACATGGATCATCATGGCCCGTTCATTTTCTGGCTGTTGTGGCTTTCAAGACAGCTAGCCGTTTTCAGAAATGGCTGACCGTCTCGGATTAAAGATTCGACCGTTCTCAGTCGCCTATAAAACCCTGGCTCATTTCAGATCCATCGCACTTAGGCTCCTACTAAACCACTCGCACCGCGATTGCATCGTCTCACGACAGTTTGCGTAAGGTCGTGAGGGAGAGACTACTCTGCGATACGATGCGCACATGCGAAGTGCGCCAACTAGCGTCACTACAGCCACACTCCTACGTCGGTGCTCGTGCCCATGTCCGAGCACGAGCGCGCGCGTGCGTGTGTTCCAATGCTACGCACTGGAACATGCAACCCGATTGTTTTAATCTCCAAAGCTCTAAGTAAGAATATTACATACACATTCACATATAAACTCCAAAACTCTTTCTATAATTTCCGATGTGGGATAAAAGCACATACCGCACTTTTTCTATTTGAAATTCCTGAAAATCGTTTTGGGGGCAAAATCTTGAAATTTTGAAATATTTTTTCAAAAACCACAAATTTCAACATGTGTTAGACTATTAAAGAAACCAAGAGCATGCAATATAATACAAATACGTGGCAAAATATAAAAGGATATAGCTTATGTAATGGTCCAAGAAAGTACATGCAACCAAATAGCTAGTTGGTGGTAATATATTCAATGATATGATATGGCAGAATGCAATGGGTTGGGCTTAGCTAATGATGACCGAAAATATGAAGATATACAAACTCGTTTAAAAATAGAAGTATAATTAACTATCTTCACTGGAGAAGTAGTTGACTGTAGAAAAGTTATAAAATCTTGCAGCCAATTAATCCCAAAAAGAATGAGGAGATCGATTTCGAATATAGTTCTCCAGCAATTGCCTTACGTATAAATTTAGTAGAGAATGACAAGCTTGGAGCCCAATGCACTCTAACATAGCACTATTCTTTCAGTGTAATATTGCTTATCCTTCATCTATCATAAAGACTTGTATTAGTTTTGTTTAATCTAACTTATCCACTGTCAGCCAACTCAATGCTACAAACCGGCTTGGATAGATTAGATTAAAATTAGTCAGCTTGCTACCTTACATCTGCGGTCACATCGATGGACCTATGGGAAGATCTCTAAGTTTTGAATGGAATGCTAGCAGGGCACTCTGCTTGCATGCTTAAAGATTATGTCGACCATCTTGCTACGAAGCTTAGCCCGAGTAACGAACAAACTACTACTATGGTTGTCTTACTACAAAGCTCAATTTAGAACGATGAACAGGTTGTCGAATCACAATAATGTTGCCTGCGAAGTGAGGTCCCGAGCAATGACACAAATAGTCTTGCTTATGAAGTTTGGTTCCAAGTGAGGAACATATTATAACCCACCAAAAATAAAAATATTATAACCCACTAACTTTCTCACCTTTGAAGTACGTGAATGAGCAATGAACAATCGATCATCTAACCATGATTGTCTCGCCTATGAAACTCAGTTGTATTGGGGTAATGAGAGGATTGTTATTTCCAATGGTTATCTCCTCACAAAGCCCAGCCATATGACAAGCAGATAAAGATCTACCCGGCATCAGTTGTCTTGTCACGAAACTTGGTCTTGAGGAATATGCAGTCACCTCTAACAATTGTCATGCCACGAAGCCCACCGAGTGAGAGACTGACAACTATATCCCAGGAACCATGATTGTCTCGTTTAACGAAGCTTAATTGTGCAATGAACGGAAGTTGTTCTTGATGACCGTCTTACCTATGAAGCTAACTGAGGCGGCAAACTAGCCTTTGTGCCCGATGATTGTCTTGCCTACAAAACTTGATATCTCACCATATGATGATCGAACTGCCATTTAGTTAACTAAGTTTTAATCTTATTGTTGAATGGTCCAAGTTATCCACATGCTTAATTGAAAGTACTTTCATCCAAATAAAAGAAGAACTCATAGTAAGGACAAACCTCTTTTTGCAAACCGCTTTAACTATGTAATCTGTAATGGGATAGATGGACAATTCACACAAATTCAGTCTTAATCAATCTATTCCAGTGCATAGGGTTGTAAGGCGTTTGATTCCATTCAAGTTGTACTTGACTTTAGCATGTGCCCAACATGCACACGTATAGTTACACTAGCATAGGTGATTTGTCTTAAAATCACTCCTATGTTAGACATCCATATCAAAACACTTAAAGGTGGCAAACAAAATTAGTAATTAAATATAAACGGGGATAAATTATATAAAAAGTAATAGATAGATTTGGCTCATGAATTTTATTCATGAAACATAAGCCATCCTAATCTCAATACTTGGGTTGATCAATAACGATATAATATAGTGATATTTAATTGAACCATGTGCCGCTGTGAAAATAAAGTATATTAGATTGATTAACTTTCAGCTGCTCATGGCGAAGTATATCAGATTGATCTACTTTCAGCGGCTCATGGCCTACTCAAATTGGGCTCACGTTGGCAATCCCTACTTGGTAAGGGATTAGGTGTTACTATGCTAACACCTTCATGGGTGTTATTCTTACTGTGGGCCCACCTTAATGATTTTGCTGTATATCCACGCTGTCAAATACATTTAATTTCCAGCCGAGTTGAGGATGCTTTCAAAATATTAAGCAGATTCAAGTCTTAGGTGGACTACACCACAGGAAACGGTGGTGATTGAATAACTACTATTAAAACCTTCTTAAGGCCTATAATAATGCCCACCATAATGTTTCTTTTCCATCTAATCCATTCATCAGGTCAACCTGGATGAAGAGAAAATATAAATACCAGTTTGAACTAAAAAAAAACTTTCGTGGCCTAAAAAAGCTTTTACTCCCTGCTATTTTTAGGGGGCGGTCCTGAAACTTGGATCTACTTAAATTTTAGAATCACGTCCTAAAATAACATGAAGCGATGGACAGCGTGGATATATATATATATATATATATATATATATATATATATATATATACATATATAATATATATATATATATATATAATCATGAACGTGGCCCCAAACGGTAGGGGTAACACCTAAATTCCTAATCCGTTCCCTCCTAGGTGGTTCCTAAATCCACAGATCAGCATCCATGTTTCCACGTGTCGAGTAGAGATTGATTCTAACCACCGTATCTCCTCCTCGGGTCTTTGTAATCCGGAAGCGGCGGAAGCGGATTGGCTGGTGTACCACACACCAACTGTATCGCTGATGTATCGGCGTCAGCAAATTCTGTGGGTCCCATCATGAGGTATGTGTTATATCCAAACGGTCCATACATTTTGTGAGATAGTCGTAAGGCTTGAAACGAAAAATAAGACAGATATAACGATCAAGTGGACCACACTACAAAAAGCAGCTGGGGATTGAACGTCTGCCATTGAAACCCTTTTTGGGTTCACAGATATTTTGGATCAATACGATTTTTTTTTTTTTCCCTCTTAATCCAGGTCTTTTTGACCCTATGAACATATTGGATGGAAAATAAACATTATGGTGGGCCCTAAGAAATTTTTAACGGTGAAAATCATTATCTCTGCTGCTATTTGTGGAGTGGTCCATTTGAAATTTATATATAATTTATTTTTTGAATATTACTCTAAAATAATCTCTAAAAATGGATGAACGGTGTGGATATAATAAATACATCATCGTGGGGCCCATGTAACTTTGATCTCCTCTGAACCGTTCGTACAACTCGGAGGTCGATGAGCGTCAGCGCTCGTCTTCGCACGACATCGACACGTACCTACAATCCGCTTCCAACGCACCTTGTCCGGAGTTAGTTTGGGCCCGGATATTGTTTTGGTGGGCTGGGCCTGTCGATGGGTCTATTCAAAATGAACGGCGCGATTGTTGGCGATTGTATACGCCCACTTCACCACCGTCCAAGAGAGTGGACGGGAATCCCAACACGTAAACGGGATTTTGACATACGTCGTGGAATACTTGCCTACCGTCCACGTGGACGGTGGGAGATGAGTGTCCACTTTGTGCAGTGTAGTCGTGACAGTTGGGTCTCCCAAAAACGTGTTTTCACAAAAACTCGTGTTTTATTGCCCGCAAGCGAGAAATTGCTTTTGTAATCTTTTCTCGTTTTCACAATCCATCTCGCGATATATTTGTCAAGTCGCGTTCCGTGTTTTTTGTACGCTGGCAGAGTACACGTGAACGATTTATGCACACTTGGAGGGGAGCAGATTAGGTACGGTCCTTACTGTGGGTCCAACTTGATATATGAATTCTATATCCACTCCGTCCATTTTTTTTTATAGGTTATTTTTCGTTGTTATCCCAAAATGAATCAGATCAAAATCTCAGGTGGACCATACTATAGGAAACAGTTGTGATCGAATGCTCCACTATTAAAAACATGATAGGACCCACCGTAACATATATTTTCCATCCAACCTATTGATAAGGTTACAAAAACCTAGATGTAGGGAAATAACAGATATAAACTCGATCTAAAACTTTTGTGGCACACAATGAATTTTTAACTGTCAATTACCACTATTTCCCATTGTACGGTCCACCTTTGATTTGGATCTGCTTTATTTTTCGGCTCATTCCCTAAAATAATCTTTCAAAACGTATGGACGGTGTGGATATAGAATACATACATTAAGGTGGGCCTCACCGTCTTGTTTGAGGCACCTAATCTGCTCCCCAGTTGGAGATCATTTTTCTCAATCCAAACCGTCCAAATTATGGATCCTATTGAGAGGAATACACGGATAAGAATATCTTATTAGCATATTTCTTTGAAACGAGGGCCATCTAAGGCAGTGTCGCCTAAATGGACGGTCCTGATCCACCATATACCCTTCAACCTGGACGGTGAGCATGTGGCCATGTCATATTATTAAGATAGACACGATTCTATCATATCATTTCCCAGTTTCTTGTTGGATCAAATTTACAAATCTCTCCGAAATTTTAATATACGAGAAAAGACTAGTGTGAGAGTTCATTCCCACTTTTAAATTGTGGTAACTTATCCATCTCACGTGGATTACATGTACAGCAATCCGGTCCGTCCAAGTAGTGAGGCACCGTGGATAGAAAATTGCCCGAATATCATCAGCATCAAAGATGTGGACCATCCAATTGGTGGATATCAGATGGTTAAGATTGTCAGTTGGTGCTATTTGCAGCATATGTTCCATCCACAATGTGGTTCTAGGTTTGGATGGTCCACGTTCTGCCACGTGTATGCATGTCATACTGGCGAACGTGTTCTAATGCAATAAATCCAATCGTGCACTGTCGGGATGGAGCACTTAGCCATGGATCAGCTGGCAATACATTCGACGGTTGAACAAAAAGGAGCGGTCCACATTCAACTATGTAAACGAGCCAATCTTGCTCGAAAAGCACACTCAGCTCAATCTAATTCGGCTTAACTCGGCTTGAACAAGGACTCGATGCGAGTCAAGTTTCATATAAGTATAACCCAACTTAATTTCAAAATGAGCCAAATTCGATCATCCTGAGTCTTGACTCGACTCAAACATGACTCGACTCGACTTGACTTGAATATAATATATATATATGGAAAAGGTACAATGCGCTTGGGTTGATTTTAACATCCCATGAGGTTGAGCTGTGTGGGCCCCACCATGATGCGTTTCGAATATCAACACTGAGCATTTGATGCGTCCCCTTTAAATTATGGGATAACTCAAAAATAAACTGTATATGGAACTCAGGTGGGCCATAATATCTAAAATCATGTGAAGACATGCCAAAAACATATAAAAGCACTTGGTGGGGCTGACCTGAAATTTGCATGCATCGGAAACTTGGTCCGAACCCTAATCCAAGTGGGACGCACATAATGGATGGGCTTGATTTGCAAACCACATCTCGGTGGGCACAAAAAATGATTATGAATGTTTTAATGGTGCACAGCCCCTCTCGACTTCTGTATGTGGTGTGGCCCACACAAGTCACGAATTGACTTGATTTTTGACACCTAGATCCACGATGGAATGGTGCATTTGACTGATGGGCTAGATGTTCGAAACTCATCACGGTGGGGCCCACACAGCTCGACCTCATGGGATGTGAGAGGGCATTGTACCTTTTCCCATATATATATATATATATATATATAGAGAGAGAGAGAGATATCCTGGCACACAACTAGTTAGACCATTTAAATTGATGAACTATGTATGCATTAAATTATTGAAATATTTTTCTTTATTAATATATAATGCCTATAATACCTACTTATGAAAGGTCACAAGACATCAAGTATTATATGGAAATGTCGGGAACACATGTCGAAGATCTAGCTCGTTTATAGAACATGGACCACTAGTTAAATTTTATCAGGCAAAAATTAGTAAATGGATTTTATATTTGAATCCACATATGTAAGTTGAAACTAGATTATTGGAATGGGTTTCTGATAACCCACATTTCTTGTATAAAAATATCATGTATTATTGATAAAAAAGAAATTTATATTTTATACCTTTAATATACTTACAAAGAACTTTATTTGCTTAATGGATTGGATTTCTTACACATTTGATACATTATCAACCCATCACATGTGCACACCTTCTATGGGCATATCACTTTTTTCTTTTTAACAAACTTATTCCACCTTCCTCTCTCTCTCCACATTTAATGCTCTCTCCCTATCCGTGCTTACACCTTCTATGAAGCCAGCATTACGAGGATTAATTACGACATTAAATTATTCTACCCCTGTACCATTGGACGCGGATTAGCTACTAAAGTGATGTCACTACGATGTGTGAGCCCAACCATGATGTATGTGTTTTATCCACACCGTCCATCCATTTGGAGAGATCATTTTATGGCAGAATCAAAGCATGATTCAAATCCAAAGCTCAAGTGGACCCACCATAGAAGAAAGTGGGGATTGAATGCCTATCCTTGAAAACATCTTGAGGCCACAAAAGCTGTCGATCGAGTTGGTATTTGTGCTTTCCCTTCTTCCATGTTTTTGTTAACTTATAAATAGGTTGGATCTCAAATAGACATCATGGTGGGCCCATGAAGGTTTCAACAGTAGTCGTCATTGTCCCCAGTGGTTTCTGTGGTGTGGTTCACTTGAGCTTTGGACCTACCTAATCCTTTGGCTCATGCCCTAAAAGGATCTCTCCAAATGGATGAATGATATGGATATAATACATGCATCATGGTGGGGCCCACAGAATGTGGTCGTATCACTTCATTGGCCAGTTACCATCGGGTTCAGTACCTAATCCGCGGCTGCTAGCATTACGAGCATCAACTACCACCTTAAATTACGCTCGATAGTAGTGTTTTGGGTGTTCTGGAGACAGGTATAACATGGACTCCCACTCCTGTTTTTGTTTTTTTTTGGGCCTACTGTGATATGTGTGTGAGATCCACTTTGATCATTGGATGTGTAATCAAGTAATAAGCTACAGCCAATAAATCAGGCTGACCCGTGATTCAGATGGGCCACACCAATGAGAATAATTAGAAGAGACACAACCACCCTTGATTTTTACAGGGCCCATCATGATGAAACTGTGGAATCTATTCCATTCATTAGATGTCACGTCAAAAGTAAGCATAAGTCCCAAAAATCATGTTATATATATATATATATATATATATATATATATATATATATATGAGTCATATGAGCCACTCTATGGGAAACAGTTTGGAGAGGGTGAACCTTTCCATGTATACTAATTCCAATGGTGTGGTTCTCTTTGACTACCATGGGGATAAATTTTAAGACCTTGATCTAAGGTTGAGTGGCATAAGTGATGGTCGGGTTGATTTTATAACACCATGTTGGGACCCAATCAAGCCGTGGCCACTTTTCCTTGCTAAAATAAAATTAGGGTGCAGTGAGAACATTTACTTACATTAATTACGAAGAAAGTTTTCGTTAATGCATAGCTAGTTGGTGTAATATCCAATTAGTTGTGTGTGAGCATTACTCATATATATATATATATATATATATATAATATATATATTATATATATATATATATAAAAATAGTGGGCAACTTAGGTCCGATTCGGTGGATCCGACCCGACCAGACCCGACTCGGTACCGTTCTGAACAGAACCGACGGTCTAATCGAGCCTGATCGATTCTGATGGTCCAGATCCGGAAGTATTTTGAATCGGATACGGATAGCACTGTATCCGAACAGATCTGGTCCAAATACCTGGACCGAATGGGTCCGAACAGACCCGACCCGACTTTGACGTCGGGTATACTATAAATACCCTTTTTTCACCCGAACGATTTACCCTATCTCGATTTTTTCCTCAAAGTTTTTACCCTAGCTCAATTTTTTTTTTCTTTCCTCCGTTGCCCCCGATGACCTGAAACTCATCACAGCCGGCGATCTCAGTGCTGAAAGCCATCATGCGTGATGTCTGATCTAACGGTCCCCACTGCCTGATCTCTCGTTTCTCGTCGCTGGCTCCAGCACCGATCATCTTCCTAAGATCCGACGACTGTTCTCAGCGGCAACAAATAGGGCGACCCCAGATCCGTCGTGGAGCATCACGCATTAGTATCTCCACCAAGCCATTCACTCTAACAAGGAAGAAATTTCAGGTTTGGTTCGTTTGTGTAGTGAAATCAAAGCCTATCTTTGAACGGTGCGAAACACTTGGAGATTGGGCCACCATATCCTGCAAGCCATTGAAATTAGTAGTGACCCATCCAGCTTCTTTTTCTACTGTTTTCACAACATAAATTCGCGTTTGAGTCCCATCCAAGCCATCCCTTTGGTTCGCTGCCTGTGTAGTTAGCTAGCCCCAAAATTCTGGACGAGGATTGCTCACTACCTTCTTGCAGTTGGAAGCTATGTGGGACCCACTGTGATGTTTGTGAGAGATCCACCCCATCCAGATGTTTGACCAGTGCATGTGAGTGTATGAGTCCGAAAATGAGGTAGATCCAAGCGACAAGACAGGAAAAAAGTGAGAAGAGAAGTGCCTGCCGTTGAAACCTTACTAGCGTCCGCCGTAATGGTTATGTGCCATCCAAACTGTTCATAAGGTCATTCCCGCTGGGATGAACTGAAAACTCAAAAATATTAGCATGATCAGAAACAACTCTGGTCCTTGAGTCCACTGTGATGAATGACCATTAAAAACTATTTGTAGGCCACAGGAAAACTACGGATCCGAACCTTGCACAATCCGATCCGACTCGGTTTTTCTGACCGAGTCGGACTCGGATCGGTTCAAACCAGCACATATTTGGGTCTGTCCGAGTCAGCTGATTCAGACTCGGTCTCGGTTTTGTCCGAGTTCAGGTTGGGACATGTAAAATCCGGACCTGGTTGGGTTGGGCCAAATCCGAGTCGACTCGGTCCGATGCCCAACTCTCTCTCCTCTCTCTCTATATATATATATAATATAAAATTAAAAAAAATAAAATAATAATAATAATAATAATAATAAAGTTAAAAGTTAAAACTTATTTTACCTGTCCATCCCTTTCTTACCATTTTCCTTTTCACCCAACACGCCGCGCCCGAGCTCTACAGTCCCCCCTTCTCTTCAGCACCAACAACAAGATACCTCTATATTCATCTAATATATATATAATATATATATATATATATATATAATATATCTATATCTATATATATATCTATATATATTTGAATATTTGATTTGTGAGTTGGGTTGAGTGCGGGTTGGGTCAATTGGGTTAGGTGACTGGGTTGAATTGGGTGTGGGTTAGGTTGGGTGTGTTGGGTTGAGTCAGGTGCAGATTGGGTCGGGTTGGGAGTAAGCTCGACTCGATCCACTAGCTCGCCTCCAACTCGACTCGAAAGGTTTAGAAAACAAGCCAAGCTCCAATGGTAAGCTCGAGGCCGAGCTCGACCTCGAGCTCAAACTTGAGTAGAGTACAAATGAGTCAAGCCAATCTTGGCCTACCTTGACTCGACTCGACTCAATGTACAACCTTATATTCAACTGATAAAACAGATGAGAGATGGAATCGGATTCGGTAGTGACCCCTCTGACAACGTTACTGGTAGGTGCCGTAGGCCCCACAATGACGTATGTGTTTTATCCATGCTGTCCATCCATTTTTCTAGCTTATTTTAAGGCATTATTCAAAAACCGAGGTAGATCCAAATCTCAGGCGGACTATGCCTAGGGGTGTTGTAACGCCCCGAAAAATCGGGGGTCATGCATACGCTCGACTCCCGAGTTCCCGAGTGTCACTTATCATACATTTTATGATTTTATGGTTAATCAAGCTTAAATGCACAATTTAGAATATCCTGGAGCATGAAACATAATCATAACTGATTTACTGAAATGAAAGAAGTTCAAATACATATACAAGTCCAAAGAATATGAAAAGGGTCGCATAAGGCGTTGCCCATCAAAATCTAAAATAAAATGATATGTCCACAAGAATAAAGCTGAATCCACAACTCAGCGATCCAAATCCCGCCTGTCAAGCTGATGGAGAGCCGCCCATCAACTAAAAGTAGGACAGCTCGTACTCCTCGTCCAAGCTCGCCTCGCCAGGCTCCTCATGCCTTGAGTCACCTGCATCTATGAATGGGTCTGGTTGGTGTTTTAAAACACCGTCCCAGAGTGGGAGTGAGTGATCAACTCAGTGTGAATTATTGGTCTCAAGTTACAACATGCATCAATTGTAATATGAACTTAATGAAAATCAGACAATCATCAACACCTAATAACTTTTATTTAAAATGCATGCATGCGGGATGATATGATCCATGCCCTCGCCACAACACTCCCTCAAGCGACTCCATCTAACGATCGCATATGACAACACTCCCTCAGAGCGACCTCGACTTCCGAGTCGCCACCCTAACTAATGCGTGCAATGCGATCGTGTTAGCCGAGTTATTAGTTAAGTCCATTCATCCAGCAGGTTGGGGATTCTGATTCACCCTACGTATCAATGCCCTAAGCTGGTTGCCAGGCCAAGACCCCATCAACGCGTGAGGCCGAGACCTCGCGGTCCGTGATCCCGTCGGGTTCCTCATCCCCGACACCAAGCACATGAGGAGTGCCGAAAGGAAGGGATCGCTCGCGGTTACTACGGGGAGGCGCGTACCCCAGCGTAGACCGACAGCTCGGACATAGTGTCCCATTCCACCATGCCCGGCTCACGAGGCTGTGGACCAGTTTCAAGTGAATTTTTTTGATGGGCTACAACGGTTGTAGGGTGGTTCAGGTTCCATACATATGTGAGCAAACAATACAGAGTTAACATACAGGGTTGGTCAGACAGTAGGCTAGACCGCACGAGTCAAGCGAGCGTGAGACGAGTGACCTCGGGCACAAAAGACCCATGTAGTCGAACTACAACCACCCGAATACACCCGCCCAAACCCACAAGTTTAGCCTGAGGGTAGTCCCACCAATGGGACAACCATCTCTCCTCATGATTCCTGACTAACCCAATAGGATGAAGGTTATTCATAACAAGTCAACTATACAGATTCTCAACTAGCGTAACAACCACATGTTCTCATGCATTCCACATACATATATATGAATACTCCTACAAGCAACCAAGCATTATCAAGAATAAAATGCATGTGAATGTGTGGGTTAGTGAGGAAGTTGAGTACTTCCTCCATATTATAAAATCATATGCAAAGAATAATGACATCCTACGTACTATGAAGCAACAAAACATGGAAAATCACTCAAGCAAGAGCATGTGATCATCCATACACAAACCATGTAAGAAACAAGATCCAAATCATGAAAGAATCAAGCAAGCATGTCCATACAATCCAATAGCTACAATTTCTAGGGTCTCTCTAGACATTCAAACATAACATCTAAATAATCAAAATCATTAAGCTCATGCTAAAATTGGTGCTAGGCCACCTAAGAACAATAATCCGCACCTTCGGATTCGTTGGAGGCTTAGAAACGACCTAGAGATGAGGGTTTTGGAGGTTGGCCGACCGGAATCCCTAAAACAATTCAAACATGAGAGAAATCTACATTTTCTCCTTCATACAAGGATTTCAAGAGAAAGAGTGAGGGATCTTACCTAGATGGCCCACGGACGATTTTTCTGTGTGGATGTGGTGTAAGGTTTCCTCTTGGAGAAAGTGTAGGAGGTTATGGGTTGATTCTCTTGGGCCCCACCTTGATTGAGAGTCCACCATGCTCACCTCCACTCTCTCTACTCTCTTGCTCTCTCATCTTTCTCCCCTTTCTCTTCTCTCTTTCTCTCCCTTTTCCCCCTTTTCTCTTAGGCAAAATCGTATGGGGAGAGGGTGCCCAAATGAAACCCTTTATATAGTGGCAGTTTTGGTACAATTGCCCCAAGTGTTGGGTCTTTACTATACTAACCCTATGAGAGGGTTTTTCTAGCCTATGGGTTGTACTAGTCGATATAACACCGTAGGATAGTTAGTCCTAATGATGATTTACGTATGGACACAATCGGCCCGCCATTTCGACGCGCCGATCGACAGATATGATTAGAGTCTGTTCAACGGTCACCGATGGTCGATCGGGCCGCGACTATACGGATATGAGGAGGGAAATATCCTTACTCGATGTGTGAAGTTTGGTCACAAACCGACGGCCCGAAATCCTCAACTTTGCATAAGAGTGGACAACTCAAATCACTTAGTTCCCACAATTTCCCAAACTAGTCTTCTAGAGCTCCCTATTGAAGTTGGGTGGCCTATCACCCCCTAGCCCGCCAATTTCGGTGGGTAGGTGTCTTGTGGCCCAATTAGGGCCCATGTAAAATTTGGGGACAAACGGATGAATGGATATATGATCTGAGCAAGCGTTTTCCGACCTTTAAGTGGCCCTCTGGGGGCCATTCTGATTGATGGGGCATTTTTGGTGGCCCTCTGGCCATGAAATTTTAGGGTAAGTGATTCATGGCCCGATGAAGGGCCATGAAAAATTTGGGAGCGATCAGATATGGGGTTTGATCACGCACGGGTCCGATTTACGATCAACGGTCATCGTGCCACGATCGGGCCCAGATTTGGTGGCAGGCGTTGAAAAATACATTAACCTTCACTGTAAATTTGGAAGAAATCACGGCTGGAAGGCCCGGAGTCTCATTTCTTTTGTCAGTGCCAGATTTAATCTGGCATTGGTGGGGCGCATTGGGCAAGCGCTAGATGGTACTTCTGGGTGTCCACTGGGTCCGCAGTCCGTGATGGATTACAAGCCCAGTGAGATCTATAATTTCTAAAGTTTTTAGATTTTTCTGACCCTCCTCGTTGTTGGGTGGCCCACACGGGCCATCTTTAAGTGTAAACAGTCATCTGGCTTGACGGCCCGTACTTGCCCATCATAACTAGACTGGTCCACCCCATTATGAACTAACATTGAGTGCTAATGGTCATTAAGTGATATTATAAGTTAATAAAAATAAATAAATTTCAAGGATTTTGGAAATCCAAAACAGTGAAAATCCGGATGTTACAGGTGTACATCGGGCCGAACTGAGTTTGAACTGGGCTCAACCCGGCCCGGCCCGGTCACCAGCCAAGCCCAGCCTGAACCCAGCCCGGCCCATTCACCGGGCCAACATGTCCAGCCCGAACTCGGCCCTGTTTATCAATCGCCGAGTTTGGACCAGTTTCGGACCTTACAGCAAGTTCATGGGAAGGGCTTTGGCAGGTAATTCTTGTCCCATTAAAAGGCCCTCGATCAACAGTTTAGATAGTTGAACTATAGACTCCCCAAAAAATCTAACTAATCAGGACATTATAATTCTTTTTTGTATTTAGGTGAATATAGGCCGTTCAAGTTATACATCTCATTGTGATGACGCATAACTTAAAAATGTCAAACTATCCAGGCTATCCAGTCTAGCTATCAAATGATGGTTAAAATGTTTCAATCGTCAAACTTAAATTGTTCTACCTTCCAATTTACGTGATTTTTGGACTCTGCTCCATTTACAAAGGGACTCATGATTTGGACGGCCTGGATTGTTTGTAAATTTATGACACCTGTGAGGTGGATGAGTCACTGTCACTTCAAAGATGAGCGGTAAACTATCCTAGAAGTCAAGAGAGAGATTGAGAGAGAGAGAGAGATAGAGAGAGAGAGAAGAGGAGAGAGAGAGAGAGAGAGAGAGGAGAGAGCGTTTTTAGGGTTTAGGTCGATGGCGGTTTCTCACTTTCTCTCTATCTACAATGGTTAGGATAATGATCTATTCTATATATCTCTATATATATATATATCATATATATATATTATATATATATATATATAAACGGCTGAGTCGGGCCGCCGAGTTAGGCCAGATCGAGTCGGGCCGAGCTGGGACCTGTTTGACCTCGACCCGAACTCAGTTTCGAGTCGAAGAAAATGGCCTATCCTGGACCGAACTCAGTTCCAGGTCGGGCTGAGTCAAGCTTTTTCGGGCCGAGTCGAGCGAGTTAACTGGGCTAGCCCGATTTTTGTAATGCCCTAACTATGGCCACCAAGGAAATAATGGCGATTGAACGGCCTACTTAAAAACTTCCTAGGCCACAAAGTTTTGGATTGAACTAATATTTGTGCTTTGCCTTCATCAAGGCCAGTGTGACCTAACCAACAGGTGGATGGAAAATAAACATTACAGTGGCCCTAGAAAGTTCTTAATGGCTGCCGTTCAATCATCACTGTTTCCTTGTGGTGTGATACACTCGAGATTTAGGTCTGCGTCATTTTTGGGCTCTGCCCTGAAAATGATCTAGAAAAATTGATGGACGGTGTAGATGGAACATATATATATATATAATCGTGGGCCCACAGAGCATTTACAGTTACAGCACTGACTAGTAACCGAGATCTCGGTATTGGAGGGGTCACTACCGAATCCATGATGGCCACCCTAGTGTCGGCATTGATCTGGACCGTCCATCGGATGTACCCTTCATGTGGGTGTGTAATTGTATCAATGTTACATTAGGGAAATGATTAACGGTAAAACTGGAAGAACTAGAAATATGGTAAGCCTTCTCTCCACAGGACACGTGTGGGATGATCTATCAATCGGGTCCACCAATATACTGGGAATAGGAAGGATGGGTTACATTTCAAAAGTAAAACCCATGAGATAATCCTATCCATTAATTTTTCTATAGATTAGGCCACATATCAGATGGACAGGATTGTCTAATAGGTGTGATTTTTGGGACCTAAACCAATCCATGCCAGGCACCTGCATATGGGCAGACCCGATTTACACATCATCCTGCCACGTGTACTGTGGAGAGATGGCTCCACCATCTTCCAGTTCTTCTGGTTTTACTGTGTCATCTCTCATTACATAATTACAGCGATTGGACGATCCTATCCGTCCATTGAACACCCTAGAAGTGGATGGTTCGAAACTAAACCTAGCCAACGGTTCATGTCATGAAGAAGATCAGGCGTTTAGGCTGTCCCACCAATGTATCTTTTTGACCAATGCTTATCAATTGTAGGGGCCACTGGATGGACGGTCAGGATCATCTGCAGTCACCTAGGTTTCATAATAATCACGCAGAGGCTTATTATACCCGCACGCTTGTAAAAGGCAGCACATTTACACACAACTTCCGTCATCATTGCAAATGGCCATAAGATCCAAGCCATCCATTAGGTGGATTTGACAGTATAGATGATCTGATCCAGACATCAGGGTGATCCATGACATTAAAAACAGGCGTACGGTTAGAAAGGTAAGATAATTTTGTTATTATCTGTGGACTAGTTGAGAAGTAGGCTGGCCTTAATTTTCATCCAGGGCATCAACGAACTAGGACCCACCTTATGGACGTCTTGGATCTCATAACCATGCACCATGGTGACCTATAGATGGACCTGGTAGATATCTGTGCATAAATTAGTTAGACAAATTATCTACCTATATAACATTTTTTTTTTGAGATACCAGTTTGTTATATTCAATGCGAGCCACCTATGAGGTGGTTAAGAAAATCTGAGTATATAACCAGCCCAATTAGTTCTCAGGATAGCACTGGGCATTTGTCCAACCTGGCTTGAAAATGGGTGGACCTCAGACCAGATTTTGAACTGGTTGGGTTGGGCCTATATTTAAAATATTGATTTTGCCTAGCTCAGGTTCAGCTCATTGCCAGTCCTAGTCAAACCCACAGGCCTCATATCTTATGCCTACCTAGCCAAAAGTGGGTCAGGCTTAGGCCAGGCCAAGCCATCCTGGCCCAGTTTCCTGGTTGGTGCCAGTTCTGATTGGGCCTGAATGTTTACTAATCATGCCAAAAATAATAAATAACCCAGCCCATTTTTTATTGAGTCTACAGAAGAAAACGGGCCTGGGCTGAGGCTACTTGGGCCACACTAGAGAAAGTTGAAAAACCCCAACAAAGTCAAAATAGAAAAACCCAGGACTCGCTCTCTCTG